>OZ030007.1:132732402-133134902 GCA_964023405.1 Apodemus agrarius | reverse complement strand
GTAGTCCTCGACCGGCGTGGTGCTGACTGAGTGAGAGACTGTGCGCAGACTCCTCTAAACCAAAGCTGACAGCGATGCCCGCCAGGCTCCTCCCTGCCCTCCTCCCGCCTCTGTGCCTGCTTTCTCCTCTGCCGAAAGCACCTTTCGCCATGCTATTTCCAATGAAATGCTCCCCTCCAACGGCCCGACAGAGTCCTTCGTGAAAAGGAATGAACCTTGCTTTCATTCTTTCCACATTCTTCCCTGTCTACTCCATGGCTTCTCAGACCCCCTCTTCGCTGAGGGGAGCACCATTGACTGAACCCGTGTTGCGTAAATAAAGTCTGCTGTGTTGCCTAAATACACTAAATCCTCATTTTTTTTTTTTTAATTTCAAGATGCTAGAGACAACTAGAGGAATTCCCCCAGAGGAACGCGAGAAGGCACAAAGTCAGGGAAAGTACGAGAGTGTTGCCCAAACACTGCGCAGGAGTCCGAGGAGAGCTCAGACAGGGAGCTCCAAGCTCTGGGCAAGCATGTGACATAACGGCCTGCCCCTGGATGAGGCGAGCAGAGGAAAGTGACAACAGACAAGTGGACCCCGCACCAGTGACATTGGTGATGCCTAAGGGTCAGGTGGGAAGACACCGCTGGTGAGGAAGGGTCCGGGAAAGACCCCAGGGGAGGGCTCCTTCTCCAGCCCCCACCATCCAGAAACTCTTTTTGAAGACCTGTTGTGAACTGTGCAGAGAGCTAGACGCCAGATAAACCTGTCTGTCATCCACGGCTGCGGCCGTAGCTGGAGAGCTGTGTCTCTACCTTGCAAGCAGAGTGTGCTTGCTCAAAGCCAGGCAAATGTCACTTTGACAGGGATCAGTCTGCAGAAGCCATGCTCCTCTACCAGATATACACAGGGATGGGCTCAATCATCAGAGCTCTCATTCTGAGGGACACTCAAGGGTGCTGGGACACTGGAGGTCAGGGTCGCCATAGCTGAAGTCAGCCTTGGAGAGAGCACCTGTAGCTGTCTTAGACAGGATTAGGTTTCTACAAAGAAGGAAAGGCTGGCTTAAAGATAGATTTGTTTATTTATTTATTAGTGTATGCGTATGTGTATGCGTGTGTGTGTGTGTGTGTGTGTGTGTGTGTGTGTGTACTTATGCACACACAAAGGCTACATGACTGTCTGGTATCCTATCACTTTTCATTTATTCCTTTGAGAAGATGTTTCTCTTTGAATCTGAGGATCACATTTTCTTGGCTGGTCTAGAAACCAGGAAGTTCCATCCACCCTCTTGTCTCTGCACCAGCCTCGGAAATGGGCGAGCACAAGATAACTCTCTTGTTATGTGGGGAACTGGGATCTGAGCTCTGGTCCTCAAGACTGCATAGCTGAGCCTGGAAAGGGTCTTCGCTAACGACCTTGGGTTTTGTGGGTTTTGTTTTGGTCTATAGATATAGATTTTGCAACCAAATACTCTATCTTCCTGTTCCAGATAGGTACCAGACCTTTTCTCCCTCTCATCTCTTTTGACATACCCAGTGATCCCCCTGGAGGTGGTTTTATAGAGACCCAAACAAACTGGTGATTTAAAAGGATCACAAAGCCCCAAGGACCTTGCTGGTTTTGTCTTTCAAACACTGTTTTACATTCCTGACTTTGAAGGTTCCTCTGCCTTTTCTGCACTCTCTGGGTTTGCCTTTTCTGCACTCTCTGGCTGTCTTTGTGGCTGTGCTCTGCAGCTGAGGAAGAGAACCCATCGGAGGCTGAGCAGGCAGGCAGGCATCACATGAACCTGATGGTTCAGAACGGATGTTTTAGAATGCAAAGCGCAGGTAACGGTAGTGATGTGGGTGTTATTCTCCGTGAGCAGTTAGAACGGCCTTTTCTTCACGAGATTGTGCTTCTCCTGACGAAGGTGGAGAGCTCCCCAGAACTTGGCGTATCTTCACTTCCGTGCTTGAGAAATGCTCTAAGAACTTCAAAAGGCCACTTATTGTTGGTGATTTGTTCACGGATAGACAAATAGACACGGCTACTCCTGGATCTTTATTGTAACATGTTGTAACACTTAATTTCAGTGGCTCTCTAGTACAATCGTACCAAGTCAACACCCATTCACGCAACACAGTTAAAAACTTGATTTGAAGCTGTGGAAAGAACCATTGAAAACCACTGGACAGGCAACTCAGCTCACTGAGTCATGAATATGCCTACTTAAGGATGTCTTTGGTGTGTGTGTGTGTGTGTGTGTGTGTGTGTGTAGCAGAGATACCTTTGTGTATGTGCATACACTCACACACTTGCATTCTTGGGAATGTGGCTATGAAATTAACCTTTTATGGTCTCCAAAGAACCCAGACTTAGTCTGTGAAAGAGAAAGAAGTCAATGAATCATGGGATGCTAAAAACGCCCAGCCAAGGAAGTGGCCAGTAAGTGGGAGAGATCACAGGATGGGAAATAGCAGTTCTCAGCCAAGGCCACTCCTTTAGCTGCAGAACCAACTTCCTGCCTTCTGCTCGAGTACCATCTACTAACTTAGGCACGGTCTCTGGCACCCCAGGCCTTTTTCTCAATCAGCAGCTGGGCAGAGGAAAAAATCCAGTCTTTGCACCTGCCCTGCTGGTCACGTCTGTTCACTTCTTCACTGCCTCCTGCTCTCTGGAAAGACAAGGCTCCCTGTAAGGGGAGAATCCAAGTGTGTCAGTTACTTCTCTTATTGTCTCATAACAAAACCCCTGAGAAGAAGCAACTTAAGGAAGGAAGGAAGGAAGGAAGGAAGGAAGGAAGGAAGGAAGGAAGGAAGAAAGGAAGGATGTGTTTGTCTCACAGTTTGTGGGTTCATCCCACCACGTGGGAAGACACGTGACAGGCACGGGAAGCAGATGGTTGGTCCCACTGTGCCTGCAGTTAGGAAGCAGGGAGAGATGACTGCTGGGCTCAGTTTGCTATCTCCTGCTCAGTCCGGAACCCCAGGCTATGAAATGATGGCACCCATGTTCAGGCCAAGTCTTCCTACCTCAAACTCCATGTGGACATTTCCTTACAGACACACGCAGACACCTGGAGGGGGCATGTAGATCCTGCCAAGCTCACAATTCATATTAACCATCACTCAGGGGTCCAGGTCTCTTGCTTTGTTGTGAAGTGGGATGTTGGGGGTGGGGGGATAAGGAGAGGGTGGAGAGTCAGACAAGGGATTGGATGAGCTAGGAAGGGCCACCCAGGCATGCGCAGAACAGCTCATCCTACAAATAAATGTGCCAGGTGAGGGTCACGTTCTCAGTCTCAGATCTCCATCCCCGTTTCTCTAGTGCCAGGAAATGTGGCTTTATAAAGAAAACAGAAGCCGGGCGTGGTGGCGCACGCCTGTAATCCCAGCACTTGGGAGGCAGAGACAGGCGGATTTCTGAGTTTGAGGCCAGCCTGGTCTACAGAGTGAGTTCCAGGACAGTCAAGGCTACACAGAGAAACCTTGTCTCGAAAAACCAAAAAAAAAAAAAAAAAAAAAAAAAAAGAAAAGAAAACAGAAATGCAGGGCCCTTTGCAGAACTTTGGTACAGTGTTGAACATACAGATTTCATAACACACAGGGCATATGTCCATCCTCTGCATAATATGCATATTTATACAGGGAAGAAATGGGGTGTACTCACCTGATAACATTCTCTTGCTGAATTTTCAGCACTTAGAACTGGTTTCAGGTGTAGAATTCATTATTTCTACTATTAAAATCAGATACAATGTATTTTTGTTATGTTATTTATGTGCTTTTACATTATTTCTCTCGGGCATGTGACATTTTTTTCTTTTTTTCTTTTTTTGTGACTTTTTTTTCAAGGTCTGATATTTTTTAAAGAGTGTTTTTTTTTAAATAGAGAAATGTTTTATAGCCTTATTTATTATTTATATAACAAATAATATTACACAAATATTATGTACCACTTAGTTATTGGTTGGCGCATGAGGATTCGAGAAATGTAAAACTGAATCACTCCACAGCATTGTGTACATTGCAAGGTTAGACTATTTAAGTGGATTTTGAAGGTATCCAGTCAGGCAGGGAAGGACCTGCTGACTAACCTGGCCAGGGAGACGCCATGAAGTCTCTTTCTTCTTTTCCTCATTCTTTTTCTCCAAGAAAAGTGCTCAACTAGGCATTTATTTGCACGTTTATCTGACACAGTGCAGATGTGGAAGTCAGAGGACTTTTTCTGTAAGTTGCTCCTTCCATCCCATGCTTCTAGATTGTACTTAGGTAGGTTGTCAGGCCTAGAAGCAAGTACCTTTGCTGCTGAGACATCTGGCCTGCCTGGCTGCTTCTTCTTCTTCTTCTTCTTCTTCTTCTTATTATTATTATTATTATTATTATTATTATTATTATAGAATAATTTTAGATTTGCAGAGGAATTGTGATGAGTACCTGCCCAGTTTCTTCCAGCCGGTGTCCCCATCATCAGCCTCTTCTATTTGTATAGTTTGCTCACCGCTGGCAAGCTGCTCCTCCTCAGCTTGTTAGAGGTTCTAGAGACTGTACCTAGCACCTCTTCTCTCTCCCGGGAGCCACCTGGCATCTCACGGTGCAGCCATCCATCCTGCCTCCTTCGCCCTCTCCCGGCTGAGGCCGTGCCCAAGGACTCCTTGTCTTTAGACGTTCGCAGTCCTCAAGTGGACTACTTACCCATTTTGTAGGATGCCCTTCAATACAGATCTGTGTTGGTCATGTTTTCCTCATAACTGGAATGTGTGAGGGTCTGGGGAGGAAAACCACGGATGTAAAATGAGAATCAGTCCCCAGCACACAAAGGCACTCACTAGACATCAGGATTCCCTCTTTTTCTTCTTGGGGTTGTTAGCAATGTGAAAGAGTGTATCAGTGAAATGTATTTGTCCATTCTGGTTCCTGACTTGGGGAAAGTTATGAATGAGCAGAAAAAGAAGTGTGACAACTAAGTGGGAAGGGGTTTTCCCCATGACAGCGATGACAGATGAAGACCTCTGAGCCAAGGCTCTCTGCTGTCTCCGGTCTGGCTGAGCTTGATCACGGGGGTGGGGTGGGGGGTGGGGGGTGGGGGGGCAGGAGAATGAGATGGTATAGACTCCCAACTGGGCTCTCTCTCCTTGTATACATATACCATCACTGGGGCTCACTCTGTCTCCCAGATGAAGGTTTTGGAAGCCAGCCCTCCTCTCAAGGGGGACTGGCACTCTCTACAGCAGAAACCATACTTCCAGCTTTCTAAGTTCTTTATTTAACTGTACACAATTACTCATTTTGAGTCGGTTTCTTTTTTTCATCCAGATTTAATCCACATAAGGCTTAGGGTTTGATTTTCACCACTGTGAAGACAAAAAAAATTAGAAATGAAAACTAAAATATCTCATTAGAGCATAACTATGTACTGTCTTTCGGGGCAGTCCTAGGATTGACTAATGAAGCTTGAATCCTGCTTCTGATTACTGGTCACCTGCAGGTGAGAGGTTGCTTATCCTCTCTCTCTCTAAAAGTTCTCATTCACTAAGGGCTGTCCTGAGAATTAATTAAATTAGTACAGGTCTAGTCTTTTAAGTCGTGCTGAACACAGAAGAGAATCAAATAATCACTACTTCCCTGTGTGCTGCCCCATCAGGCCAAAGCCCAGGAAATCTGCCCTGGTGGTAGTCAGGGAGTTTACAGTCTCATTCCTTTATGCAGTTGATGTGCCTGTCTGCATCAGGTGTTGCTAATAGGTTAAAAAAAAAAGATTTAGTTGGAGATCAATAAAGAAAAATAAGTGATTGGTGTTTGCTTTTTATGTTTGCATAACTGCCAAACATTTGAGCATTTCATAAAAAAAAGAAAGAAAAGAAAAGAAAAGAAAAGTATTCACTGAGCAAAGTTACCTGAAGACCCTTGGATAAGTCCCAAGGATAGGAAAGGAAAGGGACTGCCTGTTCGCAGCTGCTGAAGATCCCACTCGCAGCAAGCCCACCAGAGACAGAGACAAGGAAAATCTCCAGCGTGTCTTTTACAGGACGACCCACCCTTTTTTTTTTCTTCAAATACTTCCAATCCACACTGTTTTGAATTATCCAACAATACGTTTTTTTTTTTTTCCCAGCTTCTACGCTGCAGGGCTCTCTCCTGAGACATAAATCAGTAAGCCCAGGCACATATCCCTATGCACTGTTTAAACCGCTGTACAGTCAGATGCAGTTGGCTGCCAGTGCCATGTAACCCCGTGAACTGATGAAGTAAACATTTGCCCTGCCGGGAGGTGGAAGGCTTCCAGGGCTCCAAGCATACACCTGCAGAAACAGTGACTCACTCCTGAGTCAGCCTGCAAAAGCAGGCAAAGCAGAAGGCTGGACGGGAGGATGCGCTTGCCTGCCGGTTCGCTCTAGCTCGCCCGGGATAATGACAGCAAGGACATTTCCAAATAGCTCACCCGGCACAAAGTGGGGGATTATATAGCCTGCATGTGGCGGCTGATTTCCTGATAGGATCCACCGAACAGGACATTGCATGTTTTATGGGCTGGGGCTGATTAGACCATAAGACTTAAAATATGTAGCTAAAGTGGTTGAAAAATAGGCTTTGGAAGTTCAGATCAAAGCATTACAGGGGGTGATTAGATAAATAAAAAGTTTAAGCCTAACTGAGCAAATAATTGCACATCCCCTGAAACCCTGGTTCACAGGATTGGTCACGTGACTCACCCAGGTGCAGGTGTCTTTCTAAGAATATTCCTTTTAATTTAAATTGTACATCAAAAGGAAAAACCTGGGTGATGACCAGCGAATAGTTCTGTTTGTATAAGAAAAGCCTTTTTAAAAATACTGACAAAAATATATATCCCTCATTACTGAAAGAGGCAAGTTTCTCCCTTTTTCTCCCTTCTCAGTCTATAGTAAAGGATTTCTTTTTTCTTCTTTCGTGCATACTAATAGAGCTCACCTAAGAAAATTCTGGAATACTTCTACAGCTTTATCCCGTCCATTCTTAATAAAAGAAAAAGGGGCCAGACTCAAGTTGATGTTAAAAGCATATTCTTCTAGTTTTCTAAAGAAAAAGATGTCACCAAGGAAAATCCATCTTTATGTCTAAACTAAAAACAAACAAACAAACAAACAAACAAAACAGCCCAAAGCATTTGCACAGGCTGTGTGTGCATCAAGTTCTAGACATGAGTGGTAGGCTGTGACCCTCCCGACATGCCCAGAGTCAGGTTTCCACACTGTTGTTTGGTGCGAGGGGACTGAGGCACACCTGCGGGTTTAGTAACACAGCCTGAAGTTCCAGGCTGGCAAATAGCAGAGCGGTACCCTATCCATGCCCGAGGCTGGGTTTTTCCACCACAAAATATTTCTGGAACGATTTGTAGAGGAAAGGGCATTGAGACTTCATCTTACTGGTTCTGTCTGCTTATGGCAATTCCCTCATCTCTGTATCCCCAGTGACAGGAAGATCAGCACACGCCACCATGCCAGGCTCTTGGAGAATCTGTAAGCAACACACAAACTTTAGTCAGGTTCTGCAAACAATGGCACCTAGGTTTCACATATTGCTAAGGGTCAACCTTGGCACTTTCCCTTCCCATGGGATTCCAGGATCATCTTCTGCTTTGAACATGCATGATGTGACCAGGAGATGCATACAGTGAGAAGAGAGCAAGCGGCCATGTGGACATGCTGAGCCCCAGGTCTATGATCTGCTCACCAACTGGCCATGCGGAAACCTGGCAAAGAATTTTGGTGGCTGGAGTTCTCAGGGAGCGTTCGTCCCCCTCTCAGAACCATCCCTCTTTTCAGAGGCAATCTTTATCCTGCAATAATCCCCCTTCCTCGGTAATGATCAAATGGGGGAGAAATATAGGAACGATCAATGCCTGTGGCATCTTTGAATCAGTACAAGCTTCCCAGGTTGTCCATAAGCCAAGTTTCACAGCTCTACGGGCAGTATTTTCACACCTTAACTTACTTCACAACTAGAATCAGTGCTCTCCTCTGTTGACTCAAAGGTTTCTGCAGCAGGGTGTGGCTTTGCATTTCACCACCTTTTCAGAGAGCAAGGCCAGAAAACAGGTTAGCACAGAGAGGCAGCTAGTTGGACAAGCCTGGCCTGAATCCCTGCTGTGTGGCTTTTGAGAATCCCACTGGGCTCTCTGTGCTTCAGTTTCCTTTCAGAGCCCAGTCTTGGTCCGGGTTGCTGTCATGAAATATCACAGACCATGTGGCATGACAACAGAGCCACAACAGAACCCTATACTTCAGCTATTGCAAGGCCAAGATCAAGATGTTGGCCAAGGTGCTGGAAGGGGCTGGGTTCTTTCTGTCTTGCAGGTAGCCGTTGCTATATCCTTATATGAAAGGAAAGCGAGAGAAAAGGAGATAGAGGTAGAGATAGATAGATAGATAGATAGATAGATTGATTGATAGATTGATAGATTGATAGATAGAAGATAGATGTCCCATCATTCAAAGGGACTAACTTGTCAACAGCACACCCCCATATCATCATGTCTTCATTTGACACCAATAACTTTCCAAAGTTCTGGCTCCCTAACTCTCAAGGTTCAACTTCAAAATATAAGTTGTGGAGGAAACAACATTCAGTCTATAACAGGAACCATCTGTAAAGCAACTGGTAAGAACTCACACACAGGAGACATCACTATGGCCACAGAGACAATAAAATTAAGAGCGCAGGCCTTAACATGTTAAATAGCACATATGTGCCCATTCTGATCTTTACAAAGGGTCAAACATCTGTTGTGACAGACACCAGTTTACCGTTCTCAAAAGGCACAATGGAACAAAGACCACATTGCTTCCTTCAAGTCTCCCACAGCCCTAGGAGACTCCTCCTGGGTGTCAGTTGGCTTGGTAGGGCAGTGATAGGCTACAGACATATGTACACCAGGCATGAAGTGCAAATTAGCAGAATCCTTGGCTTCAAGGTTATGGGCATTCATGTGGTAGAATTACTGACTGTGAGTTTGGGGAAATCACTCATCCCTCCTCAACTACTCTTTCTCCTGTATGAAACAGAACAATATTAATTTGTTTACTACTATAAAACATTCAAGACTTTATTGTATCAGAGAATCACTGTTTTCCTTGTATGTGTAGTGTGTCCAAGGCAGAGGTCTCTATGCATATTCTCTGGGAAGAACAGAGAGGCATTACCACAGTCACAACAGCGAATCATCTTATATCTCACATAGAGTAGCCAACAACTACAGCCAGTCAGCTGAAGTATTATTAGAGCAAAATCAAACATTTGTGGAGTCAGTGCCTATAACTATACAAGCAAGGTTCATTTAGTGTCTTCAGATGAGGGTTTCTCAACCTATGGGTGGAGACCCTTTGGAGGGTGAATTATCCTTTTGCAGGAGTCACCTAGGATCACTGGGAAATATTTGTATTTCCTAGCAGTAGCAAAATTACAGTTATGAAGTAGCAACAAAAATAATTTCACAGCTGTGGGGTCACCACAATATGAGGAACTGTGTTAAAAGGTCTCAGCATTAGGAAGGCTGAGAACCACCATCCTAGAACAAGCAACCAAAGGCCGACAGTGTATACTACGGGAAAGGCCCTGTACTTTCAATACATTATCCATAAAATGGCCAGAGCTTAGCAGACAGCTGCAACACACAGAAGGCACAGCTTCACGAGAGAGCAGCAGACATAGAAAGGGCAGCACGGACCTTCTCAGGAGCCAACTGGTTAAGGGACTTTCCATTCAACAGGCAATGCACACTCAAGGCAGAACAGAGAGCAAGGAAAAACTTCCTCCAGAGCAGTTCTGCCCAGTTTCCCACATATGGTCAAAATACAGTTTCCCATGGGCTTGTTTTCTTCTCCCTAAAACACTTTTCCATATTTCTTGTATTGCACAAAGATGCAACTTCAAAAAGAAGTTTTAGAATGGATGCACACTTTCTTTTTCTAAATTTAAGTTTAACCTTCTGTGGATATTAGTGATAAGAGTGAACCCTTGCCTGTCAAGGCTGGACGGAGTGGCTGTCTCGTTCGTAGGGAGCTGAGGTTATCAGTTGCTAGGCTAGAGTGCCCATAGGCCCTGAGTTGATACCCAGCGCTTGTTAACTGAGCCTGGTAGTGCACACATGTAGTCTCAGGACTTGGGATATGGAACAGGGGAATCAGGAATTAAAGTCTAGCCTGTACTATCTGAAACCCCATTTCTCCTCAAAATTAATTAATTAAATCTTCCTTTGTTAGGACCAAGCAGAGACTCCAAATCTGTGAATCAAGAAGGCCTTAAGTTCTAAAAGGTTAGTGGTTTTTTCCACCCCCCACCCCCAATATGCACTTAAAATACAGTTTCAGGGTTTTGGAAAAAACACATATGAGGTCTTCCAAGCTAAAACTGCTTCTTTCTTTGTCTCTTGCCTTCTGTTTTTGTTGTTATTATTGTTCTTTCGTGTTGATGTTTTTAATTTGTTTTCATTAGCACCTCGACTTGCCCAACAATCCATCACTAATATAGGTGGAGGTTCAGCTCCTCACGCATATTCAGTACAGGAGGCTGCTGGCCCTGAGAGTGTCCTGCGGGTCCAAGCAGAAGGGCTCTGGGAAGTGGGGGCCATTCTTAGTCAGAGCAACAGCTCTGAGCTCACGTGGAATGTTCTGCCAATGCTGCTAAAGGCACAAATGTCTTGGCAGGCAGTGCCCTTCAAGGTGACCTTGTATGCCACTTCCAACTGATGAGAAGCCTGAGTGCAAGGCTAGTGTGGAGAGCAGAGCTACGGTATCTGCACAACATCCCAACACAAGACCGCAGGATCTCAGGTAACAGAGAGACTCAAAAACACCACTACCACCACTACCATCACCATCATCACTACCAACGCCAACACCACCACCAACAACAACAACACTACCACCACCACCACCATGACCACTACCACTGCCACCACCACCACCACCACTACCACTACTACCACCACCACCACCAATGCCACCACCACCACCACCACTACCACTACTACTGCCACCACCACCACTACCACTATCACTACCACCACCATCAACAACAACAACACTACCGCCACCACCAAAACCAACACCACCACTACCAGTACTACCTCCAACAACACAACCACCATCACTACTACCACCAATATCAACATCACCACCACCACCACCACCACCACCATCACCACCACCACCACCAACAACAACAACAACAAAAAACCCATGAGGACCAACAAGGAGATGGGATCAAACAGAGGACAGGAATAGCAACATGAAAATGTCACTCAAGTCAAAGTAGAGGCCAGCATACATCAAGAAACTTCATACAGGAGTGGAGAGGAGAGTGGGTACAAGAAAGAGAACAACAGAGGGAGGAGACCAACATGGCTTCCCAACTTCCCCCCACACTGCTGACAGGACACAACACCTTCACCTGTGTCCTCTCATTCACCATCTGCTTGCCCCCAAACATCAAGGGAAGAGTCAACTATTTATTTATTGATGCTCCACTTGTTTCCAAAATGCATTTAAGGCAGGGGAGCACAAGAGGCAAGTCAGATTTCACTGTTAAAAATTCATCAAGGGAAGAATTTTCCATATCTCTAGCCAGACAGCGCTTGGTCATTAGAATGTTAGTGTTGCCGGCGCTGTTTACACTTGGCTGTGTCTTTCTGTTACATCACAGAGAAAAGGATCTCATGCCTCCAGCTCTGTCCTGGCTCCTTTTAAATATTTCAGGGCAGGTATCAGGAGCCATATTTTCAGATGGACAGCCAGCCCATGTGTGTGAGGGTCATAGCGATGACAGCCATCTCAAGATGTTATCTGCCACCACTGTATAGCCAGCCCAGAGGGAATTCATGACGGAAGCTCCTTAAAGTACATTCTATAGATGAAGAGGTTGAGGACCACAAAGGGGTTTAGAGCATTGCCTGAAGTCACAGTGCTGAGGTGACAAATTTCCAGTGCTCTGGGTCGGCTTGCTAGCTGGTGCATTTTCTTGCCGAAGGGAGGGAGGAAGAATCTGGCAAAAGATAGAAAGTGGTTAAGGTGTCCCTCAGCTGCCCCAGGTAAGTGCAGGGCTCATGGCCATTGTGGAGGGAAGGATGCTTGGAAAAATATGTCTTCTCAGCCCTGAAGTATATGCCAGCTAGCATCCTTCCCTGAGTGTTACATTCACATTTTGCCTAGATACACTGCTCTGCCCATGCCTGGGAGATTTTTATTATTGGGTACCACTGCTTTGGGCTGCATTTGTGTTTGTTGTAGGACAGGTCACTGCCAGTGACTCTTTAGGGAAAAGGTGCACACACCATTTTCAAGCACGGCTGCAGAAGTGAGACGCTGTGACCAGGACCCTCTGTTGCCAGTTTTGCCTTGAACACAGCACTTTAGCTCCACCAGACACTTTCAGGAGTCAGCCATGTGTCTGGAAGCATGTGCTTCCCCAGGAACCCCTATTTCTGAGACTTGCACCATGGGAGCACTGAGGTGCAGGTGAAAACCAGAGGCGTCAATCACCATTATCCTGGTAGACACCCAGGACATTTGTGAACTGTCCTTTGTTTTCGGGAATCCGCAAGGTTTTGAATTTCATCTGTGACTTGTCTTAAGTTAATAGTTGATTCTCCAAGTGTTTGGGGGTGGGGGAATGGGAGAAGCACCTTCATCCCACTCTCCCGTGTCTGGTTTGCATTTCGTGCTGTGTCTCCGGAAGAGCATCTTCATGGGAACATAAACAGTGCTCCCAACCAAAGGACTATGCTTGCTCTTATCCATGGCCAGCATTAGTGCAAAGCCTGCTCCCTATGGTTTGCGGACCAGGATCTAACATGATCTTTTCAAAACCAAATCGCCAAGGCCAGGGTCACAGGTGGGTATCCCAAGAGGCTGGAGATGGGCAGGGGAGCTCCAAGAGTCAGGGACCCAAATCTTCAAGAAAAATAATGCTAGTTGAGACATGCTGACTACATTCTTTTCTTTTTTATTAGTTGGATGATAGCTTTTTATTTTTATATTATTTATTGAGACCAGTCTCAAGTACTTCAGATTCCCCTATTTGATAGCTGGGGTTGAGACATGTGCTGTTGTACATTACTTAAACATGTATAGACATGTGCAATCACACATGTTAAAGCAGTGCTGGAGATTGAACCCCCTTGACAAAATTACTCACAGTTAAAAGCTTGGTATTTGTCGTTCTGATATTTTTTTAAGCAGCTTTCTATAAGAATAAAGCATGCCACGTGACTAACCAGGGTCCTTTTCACTTCACAGACTAGTAAGAACATCTTTGAAAGTCACCGAAAGTTGGATTCCAGTATCAGTTTTCTGCCTTTATAATAGACATTGTATCTAATTATTTATTTTACGGAAAGTATCTCTTGCAAACTCAATTAAGGCGCTGTACATTCATTATTAGAAACGAAAGTCACACAGCAAAGTAAAGGAAAATTGATAACCAATCCTACAAAAAAGATTTCTAGCTCAAAAGATATGTATTTTTAAGTTTGCGTGTCAGTCAACTAAACACAAATTCAATCAATTTGTGTTTCTAGCAGATCCATATGAAAACAGCAGCACTGGTCCATCCACAGCCTCGAGGAGACAGTGCAGTCTTCTCACAGTGTTTACTAATTAGCCTGAAGGAGGCCTGTGGCTTCCTTCCTGTCTTTGCTGCCTGGACCCGAATGCTGTGCTCTCATCTTTGGATGCCTCAATATAAATTGCTTTTTCCTTTCCCTGTCTCTCCTCTCGCTGGGTTGGTAAGGCCCTTTATTAATGGTATAGTTTTCAATCATTTTTCCCTGCCAAATCCCATTACCCATTTTCCTCAGCTTGTCGTGAGCACTGGACTCGGGTTCCTTCCCTTTTTAACTGTTATTTTTTACCTTTGTCTCATGGAACATTTACGAGGCTGGACTACGGAGGGAATAGCCGCGCACAGCTACCATGTTGAACATGGGTACAAGACAATTAACCAATTGACAGACTTCATGCAGATCTCATGAGCGTCTCTATCCATGTCAGCCTTCCTTCCCAAGGGCAAGTGCAGTATGATCAGATGCATTTCATGGCCGGGCTGCCTTAGTGGGCTTCAGTTTATGACTGCTCTCAAAGTTGTTTAATTTTTATGAGACTTGACACTTAAAACCATTTTTATCATACTTTTCTTTAATTTATGTGTGGTTTTGTAGGTACACACTACGGTGTTCAAGTGGAAGCCAGATGACAACCTTGGGAGTCCTCTCTCCCCTGTCATGTGGGTTTGAGGGAACCAAATCAAATAGTTATGCATAGTACTAAGTGCCTTAACCCACCAGGGCTGTCTTGCCAGCCCAACCCAGACCCTGTTGGAAGAACACTGGTCAAGCACTTTGTAGAATGTCAGTTGATTTGAGTTTCTTCCCCCTAAAGATCCCCCCTTTTTTTCTTTCTCTGGTCAATTTTTAGAATCAAGGCCAATTAAGTTTCAACCGATGTTCACACAGGAGGGCCACCAATGTTTACTTCCTCCATGCAGGAACACCATTGCCTTTGTGCAGTGTTAGAACTATCCATGGGTTGGCGAGTGCTTCGGGCCAGGGTGGTACAGCCATGCAGATATCCCACTTCCCAGTGGGTTCCCCGTGCCAGTCTCAGTGGTCACCCCAGATCTGGCCTGGAGCCATTTCTACTACTGAGCTGCCAAGGGCCTTCCTCGGCTTCTTCCATTTATTAGTTGACACTTTTTCTTTGTTTTTTGAGACAGGGTTTCTCTGTGTAAACGTAGCTGTCCTGGAACTTGTTCTGTAGACCATCCTTGCCTCAAAGTCACAGAGATCTGCCAGTCTCTGCCTCACGGGTACTGGAATTAAAGACATATTCCTCTATGGACCGGCACATTTAGCCTTTCTTCCTGGACATGCTTGGCATCAGAAGCAGCATTACACAGCCTCGCTGCCTTGTCTTCTGGGCCTTTTGTGCCTGTTTACCTATAATGTCAAGACGAATGTGTGACGTCAAATTGCTATAAACCCAGTGACGTATGAAGACACCTATGTCTTACCTTACACTTCCAGGTGTAAAATCTGAAACAGATTCATTCTGCCCACTTGTGTGGCCCACTTGCTCTCCTGTGGAGGTTCTGGACTCACTCCCCTGCCCGCCCAGCCCAGCCTCCACAGGCCGCTGTACTCTTTCACACGTGACCTTCCTCCCCCAACGGTAAAGCCAGCAATGGCTGCCTATGGCTGCCTTGTGCTGGTCTCTGGCTCTTGATCGTCTGTCCTTCCACCCAGCAGGACCCTTTGGCTTATTGTGGTGCTATCTTCCTCACAAGACCAGCTGACCAGTGGCCCTGGGAGTTTCAGGGGTTGAGATGCCATGACTATCCTCAGGGACACAGAACATGAGAAGAAAAGGGGAGGGCTGAGCTCCTCTTTATTTAGGAAACAAATGATTATGTTCTTAAGATATTACCCAGAGGAAAGTACAACTGTCCTTGAGCAAAAGTTTACACCGACTCACTGTTGTCATTGTCATCGTCATCATCATCACCACCATCATCATCATCATCATCATCATCCACACCAAATATTTCTTGATTAAATGAATAAAGCATCTGTATCTATCAATTGTATTTTTAAAATGAGAAGCACACTGTACAAATGCTCACATTAACTGAACACTGAAAACACACCAGGAGCCAATACAGTCCCCTACCCACCCAGATTGTCTAAAGATGCTCTCTGGGGTTAAGAAGTGAGTTTTACCAAACCATTTGCCCTGTCTGTGTAAAAGCTTTTCATTTTGTTTCGAAGTCTTCAACCTCATAGCAAAAATTCACTCTGTTCCAGCAGAGCTCTGTTTAATGGAATTGGGTTTCACCCTTTCTAATCATCTTTACAGAATCATTAGTAACAGAAGAACATAATGGGTCATTGTCTTTATCACTGCACAGAAATTCTAGATGCAGCACTAAATTGTAAAAAAAAAAAAAAAACATTCAATATAAAACACATCAAGTGGACTTTGTCAACACAGCTTAAATATTGTGGCAAAAAATTGTTTTATTACTTCATTTAGATTATTTTGTTAAATGACTCAAATGATCCTGCTTAAGTCAATAAGATTTCTACCTCAAAAGATATATATTTTTTAAGTTTGTTGTCAGTTAACGCAACACAAATTCAGTCAATTTATATTTCTAGTAAATCTGCATGGAAATAGCAGCACCAATCTGTCCATAGCTTCAAGGAGACTACAGATTATTTTGTTAAATGGCTCTAATGGTTCTGTTTAACTCAATGATGCGAATATTCCGGATTCATTGCTAGAACATTCTGTTGTCAAAGACCACATAAGTATGAATTCTTTCTTGCTTATCTGGAGTCTCATTTTGATTTCCTGAACATTGGTTTTTGTTTGGTTGGTTTTGTTTTGCTTTTCTAAACTCTAAGCTCATGAGAGCTCATAGTATATGTAAAGGCTAAAAAGGTAGCTTCTATAATATAAAAGCAAATAAAGTCTTATGAAAAAAAACAAGTTTATTCACACATTTGAAAAATCATATCATTGTTATTATTTTTTTTTTTAAAAAAAACAAGCTCAATGAAAAAGAAATACTGCAACCTATTGCTGGTTAAAAGAAAGGGAAAAAGCACCAAGAGACAAAAGAGAATTTTTTTTCCTTTCTAAATATTCCGGCAATTAAAACACCTTTAAAAATGGAGGCAGGAGAGAAGCCGAAAGCTGAGCAGGCTCCTTCTTGGACTTCTACGCTTTATAGTTTAATTTGTTGAGAATTTAAAATTACAGTAATTGCCCTTAAATAACTGACATTATTTGACACTACAACAACAGAAGAGCGAAGATGACTGACAAACACACAAAGGACTTTTGTTATCTTTGTTTGTCTGCCTGAATAAATCTCAACAAGTATTTCGAAGATGTAAATTTATAGCCTACTTAATCGCCATTAGACGGCCAGTCCTCACAGCAATCGGCTGAGTTTCACTGACACTCAACATTTTTGGTATCAACTTCTTTGGCACATCCTGTTTGTCTCGACATCTACCTCCAAACTAAACCATTACCTGTATGTTACACATTTTGATAAAATCTGCAGAATCAGAAATAACTTGAGGCTAAGTGAAGGCCTTCTGTTTTCTTGTCTGTATCGAGGGCAGTATTGATGAGGATATTGGAATGATGGTTTGAAATCTTATACTCCAATGTCTACTCTCCTATAATAGAAAAGTAGTTGATCTTTTTGATTTTAGTGATTTCCTTCCATTCATATCAATTTCAGTTCAGAAGCCAATACCCCAAACCATTTATTGTGATATCACCCAGAACTCCTACCAGGCAAATCTGGTCATTGTAGAATTCAGAATTTCTGCAAAGAATTTAGAATCTATGATACCACTGACAGCTAACTTTTTTCTTGCTTTTTTTTTTTTTAATTCAAGTGAGTACTTATCTTCCTGGCTTCAGAATAAAAGCCTGATCAGCATGGCTTGAGAAGTTCTTTTTCAGTGAAAATACACACTGCAAGCATAGGGAGCTGTTGGGTGCTCCCTCAGCTGGCAACACAGGTCACATGTTCTAAGCTGTGCTCCCCCTCCCCCGGTCCCCATACTCTTACCATTTCCCTGGATTACACATAGCCAACTTTGTTTCAATTTTGTTATCAGATGCCATCCATCCCTTAAAAAGAGGCAAACTCAACCTAAACACATCATCATGGTATAGAGAAGTTCTTCCTGATTAGTAGGAAATGTCACATATGATGTAAAGAAGAGTGCTTTGGAGAGCAGGCAGCAGTGAGGGGCCATGTGTGAGTCAGAGGGGGGGTCTCCAGGATACTGACTGCAAAGGGGTCTTTGCGCTCCATCAAGATGGTCCACTGCAGAGGGAAGCTTCTGGTTTTCTGTATGGATGGACTTCCTCTTGTCCCTTATTACAGTCTATTGTCTTAATACAATCAAAAGATACTAGATTACCTACTTGTCAGAAATCGCACTTATGGTCTGTATTGCTATGGAGACCAAGTACACAAAATTAAGAAAACTTTTTTTCCCTTTAGTTCCTTTGAGAAACTTCCTGAAGTCACTGAGAGCACATCCTGTTCTGCTTGGTCTGAAGGACTTCCCCTGGAGCTTTCTGTTCCATTCTGTCTATTTGTACTTCCTGGTTAATTCACCATCATCCCAGTCATCCTTCTCTGGGCAAACGAGGGAAATTTCATCTCTCGGTGCAGGTGAAATGTTCCCATTCTCTAAGATTAGCCATCCAACCATTGCTATCACGACATGCCTTCTCTTTCTCTTCCGACAGGGGAACGGCATTTTCTGGTGGCTAAGAATGATTCAGATCCACAGGACACAAGACCCTCCTTAAACCCGAAGCCTTTCAGTATCTTCTAAACGAGATACCACCTCAATTCTTTACTATTTCCAAACTCCCGTCCTTTAAAATGAGCCTTCAATCTCCACAGTAAATTCAAAGTTAAGGGATGGTTCCCCACTCAGAGACCAGGAAATTTCAGCCTAATGTGGTCATTCTAATAGTAAAGAGCCATTAGCCTGTTAGCAGTCTAATTAATGAAGTAGACATTAATCTGGCAACCTGAAGATGGGTGGGATCTGATTTGAATTATCTGTTCCTGACACCCAGTCTTCTTTGCATGGCAAATGGGGAGGCTGATGCTTTCCTCAGTCTTCAGAAGGGGGATGCTGACTCCTGTGCCAGGTCCTAAAGAGACAGATCAACAGACTTCCCAGAGTCCAGAGGAAACTGATGCTTTTCAAAGAGCTGTTTAGAAACAGAAGCAAATGTTATTACTCTTCCTGGTGGAGGTGAAGTAGAGGGGAGAATTCAAGCAAGCAAACCAGCAAGCAAGCAAACCAGCAACCCACATCAGGGAAACAGGCCCTGATCCATTCAACCCTGACAGGAAGGAGAATATAGATTTACTTGCTTTTCTCCTCAAATATATAGTGGAGGCAAATCTTTGCTCACAATGAAATTTAACCAAGAGGAGATAGCATTTGTGTAAGTGGTAAACAATACACTGTAGGAACTAAAAATCGATCATTTACATATTAAATTAATGTTTCATTTGGGACTCAGTGGGGGCCGCTGCACATCACTTTCACTTTAATAATATAATTTGAAAATAGAGAAGTGGTGGAGTGGACTCGTTGCTTCATCCAAACTATGGCGACATCAGTCTGGAAGGTGGGGAGCAGAGGGCACTCTGTTGAATTGTCACCAAGAAAGGCCCCAATGGCTTGTCAGCACAGTTACTAATTGGGATCCCTGTGTTAGAGACTGTTTGAAAGAGAAATTTTTGCCAGTAATTAGAGAATTTACTTTAAAAAAAGATAAATCAGACTTGTGAGAAATATATTTTCTTCTACAGTTGCTGGCCAAAGCATTGCCGTTTACACATCAATTTCCCTGGGGTTATTATCCACTGCAGGTGGAGGCGGAAGCAGTCACTAATAGTTCGCTAATAGAACTTGAGTAAGCCCATTATGCCTTTCTGGTTTAAGACTTTCTTCTTTCTTTTTTTCCAGCAAAAGAAGAAAAAGAAATGAGCACATTTTCTCTGTGCCATGCATCGCTAGGTGAGTGGCCCATCAAGACTCTGCACGTTTTGGTTTGGGGGCTCACGTTGCTAGCAATTCTAATCCTACTAACTATCCGGCAACAAGACGTTCTATCTGGAGACACGCTTTAACTTTCTTTGTAAACCTCTTATCTACAGTTGTTCTCCCTGCTCCCAAACAGTTAGGACAATATGTTCAGAAACACAGCATACCTATTGTTAGTGAAAACGCTTAATATTCAAGTTGGATTTCCTAAAATATTTTTTATGATAAAGCTTGGAGATTAAAACACAAAGACGCACACACAAATGAAATTTTCATATGAGCATTCCGCCATTGCCAGCTGGGAGAACAAACCCTTTAGTGTCTCTTTCCTCCTTTTAAGGTTTCCTAAGAACTGAATAGCTCCCATCTTGCACTTCTGTTTGGCTTTTCCACTACTTATTTACTTAATTAAGACTTTGGTTTAGAGAGAGACCCATAGAAACATACAGGCATTTTTGGAAGTTGTACACAGCCATGTTGGAAAGAAATAGTCTATAGATATCTGTCTGCTCATCTATGTCATGCTTGGGAAAAGAGAAAGTCTAGTATGGGGGAGGGGGAGCTTTCCTTTGGAAGTAGCTGTGTGCTGGCTCTTAAATGGTAAAGCTGCTTCTGTGCAAGGAAATAGTATTTGATTCTCCAGGAACTGTTTGGTGTTCCCAGCACTCCTACACTGAGAAAGTTCTAGTACTTTCTGAGCCATGGGATTTTATTTTGACTTCTAATTAACCGAAACTATATGCAGTGTTCAGGGGGATGGCTCGGAATCGGATCAACCTCATGACCACGTACAGTCAAACTCAGCTCTCGTAAGTATGTGTCCCACTGCAATCACTGTGACAGAAGCACTATTTTAACAAGATCTGTCATTCACGGTGATCTGTAAATTCACGATGAAACCTGCCACCCACTATACACTCACAAGCCACAGCTGGTTATGTCTACCATTGTAAAGACAGAGAAAATGGAGCTCTGGGAGAGCAGCCTGCCAACATGTTTTAGAATGAAGACATTGGACAGTTCTGACGAACTTGCCAACTGATATCTAAAACCAGAAGTTCGGGTTGTCTGAAGCTCTGAAGGGCACTTTTGTGCAGGACAGTTCAGCAAGTAATAGTAACCAGAGGATTTTCCTGTTTGAATATATCGCTTGTTTAAAATCTGGGATGGCTCTAATGGCATGGTCATCCTGTTTCAGCAGTTCTGGCAGGTGACTGAGGGAAACCTCCTGCTGACTGTGGGTGCCTGTCTGTTTTTCTCCCATTGCGAAGCTGTTATTTTGAAAGTTATATTTCAGAGTGTGAGCAAGATACAAATAGGAAGATATTTCAGAAACACCCTACTGTGTAAATGTCAAGAGTTTTCCGTGATTCTTTCATCTTTGATAAATAGCCAGTAACAGGTTATGGCTATGCTTCTGGGGGCCGGATAAGCACATACATGTCTCTTTGGTTTACCGGCTAACACAGAAGCACATTCTTCTCCCATCCACAGGATGATTCCAGACAGTTCTTATCCTCCTCAGACTTTATGTTTTCCTCTCTTTAGAAAACAAAACTGCCAACAGGTCAGGAGGGGGCACCAGAATACATATGGGGACAGACAAACTGAGATTAAAAATGGCACCATGAGAAGCTAAGGGCCCAGGAGACGGATGACACTTCCGAGTGAGCTGGGACAAAGGCACAACTCATAACCTCTTTATCACAAATTGAATAGCTTTGTCTCCTTTTTTGCTTGCCTGTACGTCTTTGCTTGAACCTTAAAGTGACTTTTATATCATTACTACTATTGTTTAATCTCACTGACATAGGCAATTTCTTTTTTTAGCATACATTAATAATTCATAATAGCGTGCTCCACTGTAATATTTTTCTACACCTATATAGTGTGTTTTGATCGTAGTCAGCTAGTTACACTTTCTTGTTCCTTCCCAATCCTGCTAATCTCCTTCCATTTTCCCAACCCCTTTCTACATTCACGGTGTGCATGGGAACATATGTGTGAGTATATGTGTATGAATATACATACGTGTGTATGAGTGTGTGTGCATGTGCGTGTCCATGCTTTTGTGTATATACCAATGAGTTTCATTTGGAGCATGGTGAAGAGTTATTGATAGAAGCATGAGCATCTTACCATGGCTGCACTATTAAAGACATGTCTCTCCCTCTCCCAATAACCATTAACTACTGCAAGGAGGGGTAGAGGACATGAGACATTTATTGGGAAAAAAAAAAGGGTGGGGAGAGATGGACAAGTTGGTCTGACTTTTAGAGAAAGTTAATAACTCACTTAAAGCTCATAGAATGGAAAGTAGTCTGTGGCTCATTTGAGTGACCAACGTGTTTGATTCAAAGAGCAGTGGGCAGCGAAGCTCAGGAGTGGAGGACCCTCTGATGACCTTGAATCCCAGCTCAGTGATAACAACCCCCGGCCACCACCCTGAGGGCAGCACAGGTCACAGCAGCCAGCCTCACAGGGTGTTCTCAGTGTTCTCTCAGTCTGCAAAATAACCCAAGAAGATGAACAGGCACCACACTTGGTCCCGTTTACAGTTGGGGAACTGAAGTTACCCAGTTGCTCAGCACTGTGGAGCGGGAGAACCCCGAATCGGTTGACCCCCCCAGGCCGGTAATCCTAGGGCAACTTTCTGAACCATTTGAGCGGGAAGTGAATCTGGGGCTGGGTTGGGCCCCTTCCTCTGCTGACAAGGGAATCAGAGTTTGAAAAAGCAGTTCTCTGATGCTCCCGTTCTGAGCGCAGACCCCTCAGGAGCAGACCCAGAGCGTGAGCTCCCTGCACCTTCCACTCCAGAGGACACCCATTTGCCATTTCATAAAATTTGCACGAGCCAGGAGCCAGGCCGGCTCTGCAGCTTAAGTCTCATACGGAGAAGATGGGGGCGAGCTCAAGTCGCCTCGCTTCTGTGTTTTTCCCTCACAGCTGCTCCATGGAAGGATCATACAACACACGATGTGACAGGGACTTAACGCCACACATACAACATATCAAGTGTAGTCAGCAGTGATGAGATTTGGTACCAAATAAGAAGCTTTAATTAATTTTAAATGCTGCTTTTCACAGTGTCAAAAGCTCAGTCCACTGAAGTGGAAAAGGGGGTTGGAATGACCAGAGCCTAGCAACCCGGCTAATCTGGGCTCTTCTGAGCAGCTCATTTGGAATTCTTACATCAGTGCACAGGCATGCCGAGGTGGTGGTGCTCATGGGGACAAACAAAACAGCAACGCCAGCTCTGGACACTCCTCAGAATCCCGCGTCCTGGGGAGGCCCGAGAGCTCAGCTGTATTAAGGGGCCATTGGAGTTCCCCTGCTATTTGTCTCCTTTCTGAGGATTAGAACTTCCGCTGGGCTGTGCTCATCTGTGCTGAGAATTTAAAACTTGGTGCGTGCAACCGGAGCAGCAGGCTCTGCTAAAAATGTCCAGAAGGAACCAGTTTTGACTTTTAAAAGCATTAGATGTACAAAAAAAAAAAAAACAAAAAAAAAACCAGTAAATTGAGGGGTTTCTGATTTCTTCTAGGGGCACATTGGATAATGGTTTCTTCACCCCACCTTTCCTAAGCCTTTGGTTTTTAAATTGATGACCACATAGACCATTCAGCAGTATCAAGGTGGGAAGGGTTATTGTCTATGTTATACCACATACATGTTCACATATTGAGGACACACACATCTTAGACACACACACACACACACACACACACACACACACACACACAGATTCTATATGCACCACACACACCATGCACATTTTACATGTATCCACATACATGTACCCACAAACACACACGAACAGAGACAATATAGGTACTACACACACCATACACATCTTACAAATGCACACACACACATAAATGCATGCACAGACAATATATGTACCACATACACCACACACCAAGCACATACACACACATATAGATGCACTGGAATCTTCTTTTATCTCCATGACATGTAAGTGTACATGTGTGGGAGGGTGGGGCCCTTTCTCACTAAGCTCTTCCCAGAGATCCCAGAACCATATAGTAAGGACAGGTAGGAAGGGCTGCTTGAGATTCTCTGGGTGACTGCCTCCCTGCTTTTACATCAAGGAAACGGGAGCTGAAGGTACCATGACAAGGATGGAGACACATCTCTGAGTCTGTCTTCTTCCCGGTCCCTTGCTTTACTGCACAGGTGTTCCTTTGTAAACGTGATCTAGAAGAATGACAAACGTTCAAGTGCTGGGCACAACTGGGCACGTCACTCTGACAGCCGCACTCCATTCAGATCAACATAACAACAACACAAGTCATACTGGTCAGTTGTAGTAAATGAAGCTCTCTTTAGGTCCCACAGTCATGGATCAAAGCTATTTTATTTCTCCCTATTATCTTATCTTCTGTAATACCCACTTGGTTGCCATGGCCATAACTAACACTAAATAAATAATCTTGTTTCCCACGGCCAGCCAGCCATTCATTAGTGAGAGCAGTGAGCCTGTCTTCGTCCTCATTTGGGCTCACCTTTCTCCTGTCCTCTACGGAAGTCAAGAGTGACGCGGCTGTTTCTTGAGCACGTCTCCTGCCCCTGTTGTATGGATAAGAGTCTAGAAGCATGACAGGCCCAGAGGGGTGCGTGGTTGTCATTAGTAGTGGGAGAGTGCACACAGCAGCTTCCGCAAGCTTCCAGAGGCCAACATCACCCCAGGGGCAGCATAGAACAGGAGCACAACGTGATCAAGTTTCCATGGCAAAAGTTTAGAAACTCGAGATGGGTAAGCTTAAAAATATTTTAAGGAAATCTTTCTTGAGGTATGCCTGTTCTTCTGAGGTTTTAGTTTTAGTTGGGGCCAGATGAGAGTGAGGGAACAGAAAACACGTAGAAAAGCAGAGGAAATAATGATTACGCCAGGCGTCAAGTTGAGAAGCGTTCGTGATTGGGTCGCCATTATTCACAGTGTATGAGAAGTCACGAACACTGATCGGCAACTGGTGGTTTCAACTGGGGAGGGGCCCCAGAGCTCCCTGGGCCATTCATTAATTCTGCACCACATATCTGGATGGCTGTCCCCACACTGCATGGAATTTTATTCCCTGTCCCTTGTCCCTCTACCTTCTCACACATGGTCCGAGTGTGGGTGTGTCTATAGCCAAACTGAATTCTAACATTGTCTTTACAAATGTAAAATTAAAGGGCCCTTGATTCTCCTGTTTGACTAATAGTTTCACCACAGGAATGTTGCATACAGTAGTTGCCAACTATCTACTAGTATATCATGTCCTATATCTTCCCAAAACCAAAATGTGGCTGGCATACAGAAAGTAGAAAGCTATCCTAGAGTAGAATAACCAGTAGATTTTGTTATAGAAGAACGGTTCTGATCTGGCCATCTGTGCACCTAAAATACAGATAATATATGGATTAAAACTTCAGACAGATAAAAGAGCAGAGTTTAAACACTGTCCAGAATCTTTGCCTGAATGTCAGATTAGGAATGTACCCTACGAATCTGACTCTCGCTCACCTATCAGCTATGGAGACGGTTCACAGGAAACGGAGGAGGTTAGGGCCATCACCTGGGGACAGTCCAGGGAATGCGAGTGGAAGGCAAGAGCTTTGCACGCTGGTTTAATCACTGCTGAGGAGACACCAGCCTTCTGTCAGCCCCACCTAACTCCAATGGGAAGACAAGAAGGTCTAAGAATCCAGCTTTTAAGTGTCTGAGAGGTGGGAAGGTCACACTTCCCTCAGTCCACAGGATGGGCATGTGGCAGAGGACATTGTGTGAGCAAGTCTTTAGGGATCTGTGAGGAAAGACGCCAACAAGAATATCTGAGCTACATTCTACAACAGACCAACACACCGTGTCTAAATGTGTAGACATGAATCTACACACATGCTTCTGTGTGTCTGTCTTTATGATAGACTATATACATTTCTACATAGAATAGATTACCCATAGTCTTGTGTAATAGACTATACATACATTTATATACATGTAAGAACCCACTCCTGTGTGTCTGGAATCTGTACATAGAAGTATAACTGTTTACTGGCTCTATTCAGTGAGGTAGTTCATTCCTTGCCATGAGTGTGTGTGTGTGTGTGTGCGTGCGTGCGTGCGTGCGTGCGTGCGCGCGCGCGCGCATGCGTGTTGTGCCTTTTAAGGACACAGTTGTATGATATAATTCGAATGGAAACAACACTGTAGGAAAACTCCAGCGCACTTCATTTTGAGTCCCTCTTTGACTGTCCCCTCTTGTGTTAGAGCCCCAACTATAAGACACAGAAGTATGTTCAATGCCTTGTTTTTTGTTTTTTGTTTTATTGTTTGTTTGTTTTCGACAGTGGAGGTTTTTTCAATAACATATATAGCATTTTTTTTATTTTTTTTTTTGCTTTTCCTTAAAAAGACCAAATGGGGGAAGTTCTTTCCATCATCTTTTCCCAGTAGCACTGTGAACGTTCACATACGCATGTTAGCATACAATGTTTCCTCATCGCGGGGGTAAACAGCACCCCCCACACCCCCCGAACACCAAGACAGAGGATTCTTCACTAACAGATAGTATGATTTAATTAGAAGCTATGAGAAGCGTGGGGGCCAGCCTGTTGTCTGTCCGATGATTTCAGTTCTCTGTAATCTGTTTGCTTATGCCTACAGCAACTTGTTGATATGGGAAGTCTCTGGGGAGAAACAGCAGAAAAAAAAAACAATGAGAGGCATCAGATTTAATAAAGTATCTAAGCAAAGTCTCAAAACGACACCCACACTATGAGGGAAAGCCAAATTTGCTTTTTCTGAGGGGAATTTGTGTTGGTCAGGGAGGGTTCCCGGGGCCTTTGTTTGGAGGCCTTGATGTGTAACCAGTGCACCATAGGCCGCCCTTCACCCTTGGCCTCCTCCTACCACCGCTCTGCCCACCCATACTGACACCGCGGGGGAAGGGTTTCAGAGCAGAAAGAATCAAAAGCTGAGGGAAGGGGGGAAAAAAGTGCTTTTCAGGGTCTGATGTGTGGGAATCAAATGAGAGGCCTAGCTCAAATCCGGTCGCCAAGCAACCGAGGCGCTACGCCGAGGGAATATCATTAAAGTTAGAAAGTAAGCACCGGCTCTGAATTAGTAAGCCAGGCCCAGGCTGGAGGGTGCGCGCCCCGACTCTCCAAAGAGGACAAGTGGGGGGCTTTGTGGAGCTAAAGGAGGAGAGGAGAGAGAGGCAGAGAGAGAGAGAGAGGAGAGAGAACGCAGCTGATTTGTAGAGTTTTTTCATAAGAAAAGACAATGGCTGTCCAGACATAGGGTTAGTGGTGAAATATGGAATCTGCCTCGCTGCAGCTGGCTCTCTGACACAAGATTAATAAGTTGCTGTCTCCTAGCCGACCAGAACCTAGTGGGAACTATCCGGCATTTTATCTTGAATTGTGGGTAACAGCCTTATTGCAAGCTGGCCTGGTTTACGGCTCTGCTTTTTTCCACATCTCCCAAAGTGCAGCAAACATCTGTGCCTCTAATGAGGTCATCATTGAGGGTGTCCAGAGAGCCGGGCCCTGAGAACTGACCTCACCATTGCCTGGACACACATGACAAGTGCTGGGCTAGCAGGACAAATTAAATGGGGGAACTGGCACTCGGCTCTAAGTTAAGCTCTTAAGAAACTTTTGGCTGTGGTGAGGGGTGGGGGTGGGGGTGGGGGTTAGGTGCAGATACAACAGCCCAACAAACCAGAAGGGAGGCCACAGGGGTAGCCATGGGCCCAGGATGACCACAGTTTTGTTTAGTCGTCTAATGTCAGAAGACTGCGAGGATGGTCCTTCCTTAAAACAGCCCGTCCCATGGAGCCGGAAACAAGCTTTAGAAGGAAGGGGGAGGGGGGGAGGACTTGAAGCTTGGATGGAAAATACGTTGTGTCTATGATTTAATTTGTAAGCACTTTAGACAGTGTTGACCAGGGCTGGCCTGGCCACATCTGTCCAGTCTGCCCAGGCAAGTCAGAGGTGGTGTCTTGGACTCATAAGGATAAGATGCATATGGATAAAGTCCATGAAGGTAGATTAAGAGCCAATAAAGCCTCAAAATAATCCAGAAATGTTCATTGCTATGAGTCAAGCATCTGTTTGCAGACATGATTCCGTATGTAGCGTGTAGCATGTAGCCCAGAGTGTCCTATAGCTGTCCTTTTGAAAGGAGTTCGATTTTAAAAAGCAGGCATCTGATGACAGGCTGGAATCTGTCAACTTTTGCTGTTCTGATAACTACCATGTTTTTTAGAGCCCCGTCACACAAGAGATGTGGAGGGCTAGAAGCTGAGGAACCTTTGCTTTCTCCTGAGCCAGTACATGAACAAAAATGCTAGCCGAGTCTGTACTGTAGGTATCTCGGGAAGGAGAAGGCAGGAGCAGATGGGCTGGGCAGGAGGATGTCTTGGATACTTCTGACTGGCTCTGAACACCTCCACGCTAACGTCCATAAATGCCAGATGTAGGTGGGGGATGCTTCTGGACACGCGCTCAACACCGGCAAGTCAAGAAACCGTCTCAGCAACGGTGTCAGAGAGACGGCCCGGGGTTGCCCATGGAGCCGTAGTCGGCTCAGATGCTTCGCCTGAGGTGAGGAGGCTGCAGCTGAAGCAGGTCTTGATTGTGGTAGAGAAAGAGTAGCAGCAAACGAACCATCCTCTGCTTGCGAGAGTTGGGGAGCAGAGCACTTGGGGAGCCAGGGTGATCTCATGCACTTGTTCGGTATTCATTTAGGGAGGGTTTGCCCAATGCCCACTTCGAGGCTGAGCCTTAATTTTTAAATGCAAATGAAGGAAGTGTTGCGTTTAGTTCTGCCAACAGTTCTCAGCAATCTTGCTGGCCTACATTTAGCTGGGAAGCAGTGCGGGGACCCAGCTCGGGGCCTCCAAACAATCGAGCAGTTGTTTGCCCGGCTCACATTCCTCAAGCAATCTAGTTCCAGCTGAACTCCTTGGGAACAGTCTGGGCTGTGTACCCCTGGGGAATCGGCCCCAATTAGCACTGACCCTTGGGGGCCTCCTTGCTGGCCCTAGGTCATTCTAAGCTCTCAAGTCTGGGTAAACCAGATTGCCTCAGGTGCCTCTGGGCTTTCCCAAGCCCCAAGATGACATCCGGGGACTGTCAACAGAATCGCAGTCGCACATAAAAGTCCAGCCCAACGTTGCTCTGGCAGTTTCTCTGATCCCCAAGGGAGACAGGGTGGACTTGTGCCACGAATAAGGAGGCACAGGAAAGAATATACAGAGTCCTCGGCCTGCCTGAGCCCGTAGCGATGGAGAATGCGGGCTGTGGTACCAATCCTCTCCAGTGTTGTGTGTGGGTCTTTTGAAAGAGCTGGGTGTCCCTGGAGAGTCATTGAACCTTACCTTCCATGTCCTCTCATGAGGACAAAGGAATCTATCATAAGAAGTAAGAGTTCATGTATGCAACATTGCTGGCTTACAGAAAGCCTGGGATAAATGGGGGTTGATTACAGAGACAATCTCCATCACATTTGACCAGGGCAGTTCCACTCCTTGAAAATAAGATGTTTGCTGTGGTTGGTCAGGTTAATACTACCCCCTTTCTTAGAAGACAAGCAGCCTATGGCTTTGCTTCGGTATTTCTACCCAAATGACACTTCTAGGTACCTTGGGCTGACACAAGAAGCCTGGCACTTAGTAGGTTCCTTAAGAACAATTTGAGTTTAGATGCCCCGAGTCACACAATGGGGGCTCAGCAAAAACAGACACCACCATGACTGAGGTCCAGGAAAGTCGTACCCCAGTGTTGGACTTGGTCCGTGTTGACAGTGTTTACCATGATCCCGGGCCTGATATGGGGGCCACAGGCTGTGAGGAGCTTAGAGGCCAATGGGGGGGGGGAAATGCTTTCGCTTACAATTTCAAGATATGCAGTGAAGGCTACAAACGGGTTTGGGTGGATGAGTGGGAGAGTGTAAGGGAAGGGGAGTCATATTGGATTTGAAGGACGAATTGAATCTAAACTATGTCCTAAGCAGTTGGCTATTCAGCATGAACAAAGGTAAAATGGTGGTGAACATAGATGAGCAGTATGTGTTGGGGTGGGGGTGGGGGCAAGAATACGTATAGGTTGAGTGAAAGAATATGCATATAGGAAAAAAATGTGGCTGTAAATTAGATCGAGTTCTAAAGAGGCATTTATTGTAAATCATCGGCTCTGCTGCTTTTCACCAAGGCACCAGAAGGTCACATTGGCTCTGAGGCTAGCACAGTCCGTCATAGTCATCTGCGACAGCCCTTGGCACGGGGGTTCTGAAGGTGGAAGTCTCTTGAGTGTAACTTTGAAGAGTAGCCTGACAGGCCAGGCATCGGCTGTGAATGTATTCACATTCGAATCACCTCCTATTCCTGTGGACTTCACAGGCTAGTGGGACAGACAGGCCGGAGTCAGGCCTGGAGCCAGAGGTGGCTTGGTGAGTCAGTTTCTGATTATGGTTACCTCTTTAGAATTATCCAGGAAAAAAAAAAGATCAGGGCCCACTGTGCTCCCAGGAACACCAGTGGCCCCTGCAGTAGGCAGGGTTGGAGCAAAGGGACAAAGAGACGTTCTGGATTTGACTGAAAGATGCAAGTAACAGACCGTTTGAGACTGGAAACCCCCATAGCTCAGTTTCCATTAGGTGTTCCCTGCTTTATTGACCATTGTCCTGGCCGATCGTGACTGGGGATTGCCCTGTATGCTGGATCTGGGAAAGGGTTAGGGTTGATTCTTACTCTGGAACTTTCAGTAGAATCATTGGAGACTTTCTCATGGACTAATGCGTGTCCACCAACTAAGGAACACTTTTGAGGTTTGGTAGCCAAGAAGGTGTCTACTGCTATTACAAATGCCCTTTTAATGATGAGAAGGACCGGTGGGAGATGAAAGTGTAGTATGTTCGCCCCATCCCAGCCAACACAGAAGACATCCAAACAGATACTCTGCGGGTCACTGAGGAGAGCATGCCAACACTCAACCCCCTCCACAGGTTTAAGCGTTGTCTGGGAGCTTGCCCCTTTATGCATGTGTATCTGGGGTGGTCACGAGCGTGTGCATGTGGGTGTGGAGGCCAGAGGTCCACCTTATTTCTTAAGACAGGGTTCTCTCACAGGGACCCAAGAATCACTGATTAGTCTAGACTGACTGTCCAGAAAGCTCCAGAGATTTCCTGTCTCTACTTCTCTGCTGCTGGGATCACATGCGTGAGCCACCGTGAATGGCTTTTCACATGTGCCAGGGATTGGACTCAGGCCCCCAGCCTTGTGCCCAAAGCCCTTTACTCACTGGGCTATCTCCCTGACTGTGGAAGTGTGGATAGGAATGACCCCCATAGACTCAACGTGTTTGAATGCTTGGCCCATCGGGAATGGCACTATTAAGAGATATGGCCTTGTTGGAGTAGGTGTGGCCTTGTTGGAGCGAGTGTGTCACTGTGGGGATGGGCTTTGAGCTCTCCTGTGCTGAAGCTATGTGGGACACAGCCTCTTGCTGTGTTGAACTTTCAGCTCCTCCTTCAGTGCCACGTCTGTCTACACGTCATCATGCTTCCCTCCATGATGATCATGGACTGAACCTCTGAACTGTAAGCCAGGCCCCCACTAAATGTTTTCCTTTATAAGAGTTGCCTTGGCCAACTCTGGGTGTCTCTCCACAGCAATAAAACCCTAACTAAGACGCTGGCCATTCCCTTTTCTTTTAAGTAACCATTATTGAATACCGATTGGAAGCTAGACTCTGAGAGGTAGGTTTCCTTTCTCTAAAGCTCACAGTTAACGAGGGACGACCATGAGAAGAGCCGAAAGAAGTAAGTCTGGGACACTGATGGGGAAATGAAAGGAGAGAGCCTTGGGAATGGACTCCAACCGGAAGAGACTACAATAACATGCTAACATGCCCACATGCATAGCCATGTGGGGACGAAGACCAGAAGTATGATGATCAGGCATGTGTCCTTCCAGAAAGGGCCTGGAACTGCCAACCAGTGTCAGAGGCGACAGGAAGTCCCTGACGATCTTAAGTGAGGAGGTAGCATCATCAGGGCTGTGTCTTAAAGATTTATTTATTTTATGTATGTATATGAATATACACTGTAGCTGTACAGTCGTGAGCTATCATTTGGTTACTGAGAAATGAATTCAGGACCTCTGCTTGCTCCAGCCAGCCCTGCTCACTCCAGCCCAAAGATTTACTTATTATTATATCTAAGTACACTGTAGCTCTCTTCAGGCACATCAGAAGAGGGCGTCAGATCTCATTATAAATGGTTGTGAGTCACCATGTTGTTGCTGGGATTTGAACTCAGGACCTTTGGGAAAACAAAATAAAACAAACAAAACAAAACAGGATGCAACTTCAAGCTACTGGCGGTGAAACTGAAACTCTGGTTAGCCTGGGCTGATTTTCAGTGGTTCTGACTAGAGCCTTCCAAGGAGAAGAACTTTTTTATGAATGTTTGTTTTCCTTTGTCTGGTTTCTTTAAACTTTATCAACTCCTTCATTACCTCTTTCCACCTGGGAAATTTTTATATGATCCAGGCTTTGTCCGAGATTGTGAGAAATTCTGTCCCAACCCTAAACCAAATCATGTACTGATTTTTTTCTTTGTTTCTTAAACATACCAGCATCTCAAACAATTTTAAAAATCAATCATTACCACACAGTAAAATCCTAAGGCGTGCTAATTTTATATTCTCATCCTGAAATAGGAAAATATTTTGTTTTCTGTAATTAAAATTTGTGTTTTGTTTTTTTTGCGTGAAACTTTGTATGCACAGTGGAAATGCTTCAATTCATAACATAGTAATCTCACGTAGGAGCAGGGGTGGGTTTTCAGGCAGTGTTTCCTGGTGTTCACCGTGTGGTGTTACATGCAGTGTGATATCAAGGCATCCATGTGTGTTTGGAGCTCAGGCTGCAGTGAAGATGTCTGATGCAACACAGGAGAGAGCCACCAGGGGAACGAACATTCATTATGCATTCAGTTTTGAATTAAGCTCTGGTCCCTGCATGTTCAGAATTCCCCTTCCAAATATCTGGTGATTCCCCCTGCCCCACTTAGTTACAGGACCCCATATGGGGTTCCCCTCAGCAGTTTAGGGTGCTGGTATCTAGCCGATCCTGGCCGTCTTTTGCACAGTATCTTTTGCAGAATGCCTGGTGAACCCATGACAATTGGCATATCTAGGACAATCCAGCACTGCCACCCAGTCCCTCTGCAGCGGCATGGACTGCAACAGCGTCTGTCTGTGGCAGACCCCAGCAGGGTTTGTCCCTTTGTGTGTCCTTAAGCTGAGTGACTCATGGGTGCCAAGGATATCTGTGAGGAACGGAGAGAAGGAGCCTCCCCTCTGGTCTCCAGAACATGGTGGGTGGGAGGCACTTTGCTGAGAGGGTTCTTGAGGAATCCTGAGACTGAAAGAACACACTAGGCTCTTGGCGTGGAGGAGTGTAAATGGAGACAGAGATGCTTCCGGGAGCTGGGAGGAGACTCCAGAAGAAGACAGGAGGAGGCATTTTGTTGTGGGTTTCCCCACCTCGTCTGTACATCCCAAAGAGGAAACTTTGAGCTCTTGCTTCAGTTGGCCATGAGCACCTTGCAAATCCCGTCTATCCAGAGAGTTGAAAGCTAGAGGTGTATACCACATAGAAAAATGGCTTCCTGGGTTGTGGAAGTCTGAGCTCTGGGTTCCTTCCGTGTTCTGCATCCTTATCTGTGAAGTGAGAATAGCGAAAGTAGCCGCTTCACGCTGTCTGGAGGATGGGCAGAGATTTAAAAAGCACGACCGTCTGCAGCTCCGAAGAAAGGTTCTCACTGACCACGTTGCGAACCGGGAGGCAGGAAGCACTGTTAGCCAGCAAGCTCATAGATGCCTCTGGCTCGCTCTGAGCAGTTGACATGTCACAGTCAGCCACCAGTGGCCCTTGAGAGGCTGTGTGACCGTCTCTGTCCATCTGCTGCTCATGGGCTTGAGATATGTGGCTTTTGTGTGACCGGTGAGGCCACAGGGCAGGAAGGGCCCGAGCCGCTTAGGGAAGGCTCAGCTGACTGCCTGTAAAATCAAGGACTGCAGTGTGCAAGAATGAATGTTTAGAAACTTGTCTGCACATTCACTCTTCCAAAGATCACCAGACTGGCTTAGAAAGAAAAAAAATGTTCATATCCTCAGACGCTGCCTGTCTAGCTCTGTCTATAAAAACCAGAGCTGAACTGTGGAAGAGGCTGCGTGCCTTCCTGAAGCCGTGAGTGGAAGTGTCTGATGTCCGGGATACAGAAAGTGTCAGGAAGGACAGCAGCCTGTCAGAAGGAGCGGTCTCCTTCCCGTTCTCCTCCCTTCACTTGGGACAAGATCTCACTGCAAAGCCTAAGTGGCCTCTTCCGCCTGCCTCTTCCTCCCTGTGCTGGGGTCACGGGCACATGCCACTGTGGCCAGCTCCAGAAAGTTCAGCTGAGAAACCTGCTGTTAATGTTTTCAATCAAACATTTTTTATTCAAACTATTGTAAGGACCAGGGTCTTCCTCAACAAATTATCAGGGAGACTGGGAGCATGCACGTGTAATACAGTATGTGATGGTGCTTAATTTAAAACAATTGAAAGCTGGAGCTAAAACTCCATATACTCTTATTTTATTTTATTTTATTTTATTTTATATTTTAATTTTTATTATATTCAACACAATATATATATTTATACCAATCATACAAAATGATGGACATGTTATTAAATGAACATAAAAAAAAGTCTTTTTGTTTGTTTGTTTGGCTCTTAGTGGAGCTTAAAATCATGGCTCTTAGTATGGCACACACCCAAAATGAGAACAATGTTTAGCCATTGGAGTTCACTGTAGCAAGGCTGTCCTTCAATGGTCCACACATCACCAAAGGGTTTTACCTCCAGAGTAGGTAAGCTAAGAGATGTCCGTAAACTCTCCAAAAGACATTTTCAGAAGATTTTTACCTTTAGGAGCCTAGCTAGTCAAAACTAGCTAGTAAACCAGATAATCAGGAACTGGCTAAATTTATATAGTAAAATATTATACAGCTATTAAAAATGATGCATCGAGGTAATTTTAAATACTTGAAAAAGTGCTCAAGAAATAAAGTAAATAAGAGATCCAGGATTGCAGATAATGGCAAGAAATCCATATCAATAAAACTAAAAGGAGATTACAACAGTGTCCTGCTATGGCCAGCTCTCGATGCTAAGGTTAGAGCTCATTTGTATTTTCCTGCATAATATGAGTAGTTTTCAATTTTTATGAACTATGAGATGTAGGAGTTTTGAAAGTGCTTTACTCAGTTTTGTTTTGGGAAGATTCAAAGCATGGCTTTTGAGAAGCTCTTTCTTTATTTATTTGATGTGCATGTGTCCCAAGTATATGTGTGGAGTCCGGAGGCCCCAGAAAGGCGTGTTGGCTCCTCTGGAACTGGAGTCATGGGCTCTTGTGACCCATGTGTGAGTCCTTGAGCAGCGAGGTAACCACTAAGCCATCTCTCCAGCCCTCGCGGGACATGGCTTTGCAGCGCGTCCTGCCCCGCGGCTTCCTGGACCCTGGACCCAAACTCCCTCCTCCTCACCCGCTCTCGCTCCTCTGCTGATGGATCTGCCTCATGCCCAGTGGGAACCAGAGAAAGAAACAGCCACACGGAGTGAGAAGAATCCTATAAAACAAACAACAAAACAGAATTCTGCTTTGTAAATAAGTCACATTAAGAAATTTGTCTTCTAGAAGAACCTGGTGGTGCGGGCCTGTAACCTCAGCTCCTCGGGAGTCCGAGGCAAGGGGATTGCAGGTTCAAGGTCTGTCTGGACACGTCGGGGCTGGGGACGGAGGGGAGCTTGCTTAGCACTGCAAGAAGCACCCACCCTCAGAATCCAGCGGCAAGCCCTTGAAACCCAGCTTGGTAGGTCAAGGCTCGGATTTGTCCAGGGTCGCCTTAGGTTGGTTCTTGGGGCTCAGGTAAGGGAGTCCTGTCGTTTTGTTTCCCCCTTTCCCCTACAGCTAGAACTCAGGGTTTTCTACATCCTAAGCAGAGGCTCCTCCAACTGACTCACATCCCTAGCCAAGAGATTATTTTGAAAAAGCAGGACTGTCACCCATCTTTGACACAACATCTAAGGAGTAATGGGGGTCAGGGCAGGGAGGGGGGAAACAAGGAACTCACAATCAAGGTCAAGGCTACTTTGTCCTTGTTTGTATTTTAAAAAGAATTTTTGCAATATTTAAAATGTGGAATTAGTGCAAATGAAGTCTAGGATAATCAAATGCAGAATGAAGTTGAACAGGATCAGTGATTGACTAAATCACGACAGAGCTTAAGGAGCTCGCTTAGGTGAACGTTGCTTCTCACCAAGCTTTTGCCCCGGTCTGCTGGGATCTCCTGACTTCCCACCTACCACCTTCTTCAGCTTACACTGTACTTCATGGTCTGCACACCTGTACTTCCGGCCCTGTGCCCTGCGTACACCTTCTGTTTCCAGGTGCCATGACTAATCCTCCTCTTGGCTTTCTTGTGGTATTTAACGTTACATCATAGATATTTTCCACGTATTTGAGAGTCACTGACATGGTAATTGAATTTTTGAATGAATGAATGAATGAATGAATGAGCGTGAATGAGAAAATCAATTAAAGAAGGAACAAATGAATTAATGAACCTGCTCCCTGAAGAGTGTCATCGTGAGTCACCTTCCGATTTTGCGTGTGTAATCACGTGTACGGTCTACGTGTGCTCCGTAGCTAAGGTGAAGCCACAGTAGAAACAGGTAAGCCCTTTCCAGATGTGGTATTTGAGAAAGGATGCAGCTATGGGACCCTTAAGGGTGTGGCATGGATCTTCAGTGAAAGTGTTTCCTCGCTGTGGTCTGGGAAGGCTCCGTGGTGAACGTACAGCCTCCCCAGGGAGAAGCCTCCCAACCAGTGCTCGTGGTACCTGTGCAAACGTTTAGGTGTAACGATGAACATAGATTGGGCAGCTTGCACAGAATGGGGCAATTTAAGGAAACGGATGATCAATTTCAAGACGTTCCTAGCACATCTTTTGATAATAAACTTAGGATTCTCGAGGGGCGATCACCTCGGCTGTCTTCTAGAGCCTGTTTCTCTGTACGTTCCTTTCTCCGTGTTCATGCTCAGGTCGGCTGTGGTGGGGAGGCCTGCTTTGTTTTTATTTAACTCTTGAGGGACTGTACTTTTGCAGCAAGCATGGAGACCCGAGCTCAGATCCTCAGAGGCCATGCAAAATGCTGGTGGTGATGGGTATGCCTATAACTCTAGGGCTAGGCAGAAGAACATCTGGAGAAGGTGGTCTAGCCTGGTGTGCGGGCTCCAGGTATAGTGAGAGACCTTGTCTCAAAAACAAAGCCGGAGACCAATTAAAGGAACACGGGTGATCACACACACACACACACACACACACACACACACTTAACCCTTGAGAGGATCACCAAACCCAGCGCCCTGCTCTTTAGACAGTCATAGAACATCCATAGAGCTTGGGCAGGTATTCCCACACTCACATTCCCATTTAACTCTTACAGGGACTGGTGGGACAGGGATTGCTCGCAATGATTCCCTTTCTAAGCGCGAGGGACGTGACTGAGCCTATGAGGTCTACACCTTCAGGCCCAGACCATCGCTCTCTGCACACACAGCCAGAAGGGACTAAGCTGGTATCTCCAAACCTAAACTCACCCACACCTGTAGACTAGGACCTCAGCAAGTGTCTGGAGTTTCAGTTTTTGTTGTTGTTGTTGTTGTTTACTGATAGATTTTGTGTTGTTGTTTTTATTTTTATTTATTTTTATTTTTTTATTTTTTTGGTTTTTCAAAACAGGGTTTCTCTGTACAGTCCTGGCTGTCCTGGAACTCACTCTGTAGACCAGGCTGGCCTCGAACTCAGAAATCTGCCTGCCTCTGCCTCCCAATGTTGTCTTTATTTTTAAGACGGAGAGTTTCCAAACAAATGTCTCTCCTAGGAATTTTAATACATATTTACTCAGTGACTACTATGTGTCTGTCTGCTACTCCAGTGGACAAAAGGTGCTACCTGTTTGTGTCCCCATGACTAGGGATATATGTGATGGCTAAGGAATTCTCAAAACCTTTTTGGACTCCTCAGAAGTCCGGCAAACAGTAGTGGACACCTGTAACTTTTATCGGGTCTGCGTTTCCTTCGCACAGTTCTATCACCTCTAAGTCCAGCTAGCTGGTTTACAAATTCTCTCTCTCAGTCTAGCGGAATTTTTGATCCATTCGAGCTATAAAGGAGGTTGTTTAAGGAGTCTTCCTGAATGCTACGGACTTCTCTCAGTGTCATGATAGAAGAATCAACAGAAGTTCCTGGGGAAGGCTCCTCCCAGGACAGGGGTGAGGGTGTCCCAGAGATGTCACTGCTTGGTAGGTGTGGCTCTGCCCCTTTGCTGATGGAGACGCTTCCACTGAGCTGAACTGTCCAGGATCTGGCAACAGACACACACTGGGCAGAGCATAATGACACTGAAGGTGAATCTCTCTCTCTCTCTCTCTCTCTCTCTCTCTCTCTCTCTCTCTCTCTCTCTCTCTCTCTCTCCTCTCAGTTAAAGGTTATTATTTTGTTTAGTGTGAAGGGTCTGCTTCCCTTTCTGAGCAAACTGGCTAACTTGTTTCCCTTTCTTTGTTTCTCTCTGTCCCGCCCTCCCAAGCTTCCTCCTCTCTTTGTTGCTTTCCCCATTGTCCTTGTCCTTCCTTCTCTTCCTCCTCCTCCCTGTGCGTTTGTTCCCTCCTCTTCCAACCCCTTCCCTCCTCTCTTTCCTCTGTCCCTTCTTCCTTACCTCCCTCGCTTCCATTTTTCTTTCTCCTTTTCTTCTCCTTCCCTTGCCTCTCATGTTTCCTTCCTTCCTTCCTTCCTTCCTTCCTTCCTTCCTTCCTCCCTCCCTCCCTCCCTATTTCCCTCCCTCCTTCCCTCTCTTTCTCTCTCTCTCTATTTCTTCCTTCCTTCCTTCCTTCCTTCCTTCCTTCCTTCCTTCCTTCCTTCTTTCTTTCTTTCTTTCTTTCTTTCTTTCTTTCTTTCTTTCTTTCTTTCTTGTTCCACTGGTGCCTTTAAGGGAACACTGGTCTCGCTCTGCTCTCTATCCCATCCCACTGATGAGAAGGAGTGAGTCAGAACAGGACTCGTGCGCTGGGTGGTGATGGGTGGCTATCATCACGGCTGTTATGATGTTGTCAGGCTAAATTCACACAATATGTCCATTCAGAGAGCCAGCGATACCCAACCCGTTCTCCCCCTTCCCCCCCTTTAAAGCTTTGTTTTAAAAAGACACTTTCCTGTCATTGGCACTTATAAGTGAATAAAATGAAATTGATGCCTGGCGGGAGAAGGGAAAATCCTTCTTTGCTGTGTGTTGGGAGCGCGTGACATCTTTGCTGTCAGTGGCAGTGACGTGAAACACATACCAAATATGTCTTGACATAACTTTGACAGAAATGTATGTCTTCTTTTCTCTCATTTATTTTTGTGATAAGAATATGTGATTTTGCTGCCAAGGAAGCTTGTAACGTTGCAGAGAAATGGAAATGGAATTGTGTTGGATATGTCCAATTTCCCCGACAGAAGCCGCTGGGCTGCCGGCACTCAGGCAGCCTGGGAAATCTAACAACAGGCCTCAGCCGGCAAGACCCGGGTTCTGACATTTGTCAAAACAACTTTCCTCGACACATCAAAATGTTCCTTGCTCCTTTGTGTCATTCAGATGCGTCGGGTGACTATGGTTTAGACAACGGTGTCTGCTAGGAAATCACCGCCCTCCACATGTGAATGCAACGGAGAGAAGACTCCTCTTTTCTGGCCAAGAGCGGGTCTGTTCCCTTTGACACTCATCAGCCTGAAAAAAAAAAAAAAAAAAAAAAAGCATACAACAATCTAATGTTAATGAAAGTTTTTCCAGTTCTATTTTCTGTTTTGTTGTTATTTCCCTCTCTGTTAGACAAAAGTAAATGGTAGCGCTTAGTTCAGTTCAGAAGCTTCTGTAGAGAGCCAGCTCGTGCTGGTTTGGGTTGCTGGAGTTTTGTCATTCATTATCTTACTTGGAATCTCGGTGACTTCGGTGAGGCTGGCTCTTCAGTAACGTCCTGTTTATATATATATATATGTATATATATATATATATATATATATATATATACATATATATATATAAAATTATCAGTGGCTGCTGAGCACTGGGGGTCAGGTGGAGTGTGTACCCCATTTCTGACTTTTGGGGACTTTTTAAAGGATCTACACAGTATTTCTAGAAACGTAGCAACAATTTCTACAGCACACGGTGCATGACGCATGTCTCCCTTTCTTAGCACAGACAGAACAAAACCTCGGAGCCTGTGGCCACCCCTCCTACTTAAGTAATGCTGGCCCCGACGCCTCACATCTAACAGCCCTGGACAATAAAGGAGAGGAGCAGCAGATGCCAAAGCTTTCCGTGGAGGTTCCTTTTCCCTGGGGAGATAGCTTGCTGTGGCTCTTTTCAGAGAAAGTATCTTCCATCAAGAACCCCATTTCAGCTTTCAAACTAACAAGAACCTTAAATAACACTTATCCCCTTATTCTTCACAGCGCAAATGCGATGTGACCCTTCCTGAAATCCAGCCCAAGCAGGAATAAAAAACATGGGAGATTTGACAGGGGCGATGTTGGGTGAAGCACTGGGTCTTAATGGCTGAGATGAAAAATCGTGCACATTAGGGACACGCCCTGCCCGCCGTGGGCAGCAGCTGCCTTCGCATGGTGGTGCAGAGATAAACCCAACACGTGGTCCAAAGCGAGCTGGACACGTCTGCCGCAGCGAGGCTTTGGTTACAGGCCACACCGCCGAGGAAGACCTTCTCATTTAGTTGCAGGAAGCGACAGAATTTATTAGAAGTCTTTCTAAAGGAAACACTTCCTAAATTTGCCTGTTACTCTGCAAATGATTGTTTAGCACTTTTAAGAATTAAAAATTCCCACCTACCTAGCCAACACACACACACTTTTCCAAAGGTAGAGATGCTTCCTGCGGGAGGGGGGGCATCTCATTTCGTGCCTTGTGAGAGCCGCTAGCTAGCTCTATTCCAACTTTTGCCTCTTGTTTATTTTTGCATCATTCCTTACGTTAGGAAAAAGCACAGACAGCGGAGCTGCCTGCTCCAGGTGGTTTCTGTCACTGTCCTGGACCTCTCTCTGGTTGCTGGTTGATCAGTCACCATCCGTTGTTGTTTAGGGCTTGGTTTGGTTTCTGGTTTTGGTGATTGGTGGTGGTGGTAGGGGGTGTTAACTGTTATAGTAGGAGACTTTCCCTGCTTGCTAACAGATATATTGTCCTTCTGGGGCCCTCAGAAAAGAATGAATAATTAGTTGTTGTCATGCAGTTTTGGAGAAGTTCTCAGCTACTTAAGAGGCACTGCCTCTCCATCAGACAGCACAAACTCCCAGACACGTGAGTAAATGGAGTTTTTTTTTTCTCTCTCTCTCTCTCTTGCGGAATAAACGCTGACGTTCTGATCAGACTACCGACTGGTGTTTGCCAAGCCCAAGGCAGAGGGGCAGGATCCATGTGCCTCTGTGGACAACAATGACCGGGAGCTGTATCTTGCCTGGGAAGCTGGGAACCCAATGCTCAAGCGTCTGGAGCTCTGCAAGGCTGGCCACGTCTTTTAACAGTCCCTTCCGCTCGTGTTATAAACCCATGTAATTTTAAAGAAAAATTTAACCCATACGTTTTTCATTAATCTGTACTAAACTCACCAAAATGGTGTTTCGTAAGAGTGATTTGGTGCCCCAGAAGTTTTTAGAGTCCTCTGTAACAGGCCTTCCTAATGCAGATTCTCTTTGAAGCAGGAATTGTGTTTTGCCAACAGCAAAGAAATTCAAACCCCCAAAGGGTTTGGATCAGTTTGAAACTCCAGGCCAGAGGACTCTGTGGGGTTCTCCACTTGGCAAACTGGCGTTCTCTCTCCCTTCTGACTTTGAAATACCTTATTTCCTTCCCACAAGAAATGCTCTATTTATTGTTAGCCTAAATCATGTGTTCAAAACGATCTTCAGACTTCTTAGTATATGAACCTTATACATGAACTGGAAAGCAGGCTTCAGGGCTAGTTCCTTCTCAGGCTCTGTCACTGGGTTGTCCTTGGGGAGTTTTCTTTAATTATTCTGTTTCCTGACTCTGCATTTTTCTTGCCGACTTGGGCTTACCAAAAGATTTACCACAGAGGGTGAAAAAGCTCATACCACCCAGAGACCAATGCAGAGCAACCACAGGTTTCGCCCCAGGGTGGCCCAGCAGAGACATATTTTTTGATATCCTATGTTAATGTACTCTTATACTAATGTTGACAACCAAAAATTCAATGCAGATTTCAAATAGCTCCGTGGCCTGTGCCAGGAGCAATGCGATTCACAATTGTCTGTGTCTGCTAATTTTGTGGTGGTGTTAGTTAGTGCTCCAGTGTTTAGGGGAGGCACGCAGAAGCTCACTGGGTCTTTTTTATACAGTGTGTGAGAGAGAAGAGGAGAAAGAGTTGAAAATGCAAACAAGACAGCGTATGCCTGCAAGTTGAACAGGAGACCCTTGTGGTCCTTTGTCCTTCCTGCCTCTGGGCTGTGAAGTGGCAGCGCCCCCTGGTGAAACTTTAAAATCACTGAAGATTCAGGGTGCATGGCGATCCAGATTTCTTCCTAAACTCTTATGTTTGGTTTGCGTGTGTGTGTGTGTGTGTGTGTGTGTGTGTGTGAAAAATTAACAATTTGAGTAAAGTTAGAATGACATTTAAAAAAACGTTAAAAATCATTAAGTAAAACGATTTTATTTAAGTGACAGAAATGAACGTATTGTTGTCTATACCAAAGGTGTGTCAGGTTTGTCCAACGCTTACCCACACCATCCAGGGCTGATGTACCTATCCCCGTCGCTGAGGTCACCCTAAGGCTATGGTTACAAGAACGAAACCCATCTGAGAACACGATCACCTTCCTCTCAACAAAACAAACAGCAAATAAATGTGAGGTAAAGCGGCAGCAACAGCAAAAGCAAGTCCTAGTGATAGCCCACGAAACTCTGCAGAATGTCTGCAGGGTAAAATCTCGTGCATTTTGGCAGGAATTACACACCAGGGCCTCTGCAGCTCTCTGCCTGCTGTGGGCCAGAGCGGATCTCTCAACCTCTCTGAGATAGGGGTTGTCATCTGGATCACGGGGTGGGCTGGGGTGGGGTTAAGGGGCACCTGTTCCCCTTCGCGTTTCCGGAGAAGCCTGGGAAGAGAACCTCCTCAGGATGGCCTGTTGCATACCTGAAACCTCTGTGAAGGGATTTTTTTTTCCTAACTTCCTGTTTGCAGGGGTTGGGGTTGGGGTTGGGGTGGGGTGGGGCGGTTAAGGTTAAAAGCAAGTGCTGTTTCAAGATGGAGAAGGGAAGGAGAGCCTTCTGCGGCGCTCTGGCGAAGGAGCAGTGCTAAGTAGTAGCAGCTTTCTTTTCCTACTGCCAAGGGACTCCGTGGAACAGGCAGCTCCTGCGAAGGGTGCATGCAGAGAGGAAACAACTTTCTCTGCCCAAAGCTCTGCACAGCTCAGCGCAGCGAGCGCCCACAGGCTGTCCCCCTCGCAGACGCAGACTGTGCGCCGCCCACTTTTGGTACCAGTTACCCCAACCAGGTCCAAGCCTCTATTGTCCTTTTAAAGTTGGAGAAACTTTAAGTTTGTTGTTCCACCAACGGTAAACTCTTCATTTGGGCAAGTGGTCTGGTCTTGTCTTTTAGTAGGGGATAGTGTCATCTTAGATGTGTGCCGTGAAACTTCGTTCCCTTTTTCTGTACAAAGCGGGCTTTTTGTAGGGTATAGCCAACCACTAGTTATCCTCATTTTGAAGAGTACTTAACGGACTTATTCTAAAAATCAACTCATGTAGGTACTTTAAACTTGAGTATTTCAAATCTGGAGATTTTTTCACGCTTTAAAAAAAAAAAAAAACAAGAAAAATGAAAAGCCCCAAACAAAACACCACAGGTACCTCCTGCATGCTTGGTGCCTGCATGTCCCCCATTCATCTTGTGGGTGTCCAACTTCTTTCTTTTGTCCAGAGAGAGAGAGAGAGACGGTCCCTCCTGTCCTCGCGCTGAGGTACTTCACACGGTCCGACATGCGCCATCAATCTTATAGTAGACCTTTGTGAGGAAGCAGAACAGATGGATAATGGGAGCGAGGCTGCCATTTGGACCCTGGTGGATTCATGAACTGCCTCCACACCATGGCTCTGCGGACAAAGGTGGGGGACATAAAATTCATTTCAGAGGCTCTCCGGGTTCCCTGTCTGCTCTTTAAGCATCAGCTGCCCCCCCCCACCCCCCAGCCCGCCCCACTTGATCCCAACAGTTGGCATGGGGGGCGGGGATGGAAGGGGGATTTACCTCTTCCTCAGAATAAAATTACACATGGCTTCAACTGCCCAGGGAGTTGCCCAAATTAAGAGACCAGTTCCAGTGGAGTGACTAGGGCCTCCACGCCATGAAATTGCTCCTGCCTAAGCCTAGAGTTCGCTTTGTCTAAACTACGCACTGGCGTATTAGTGGAACACCACGACTCTTCGATGGAAACTTGGGTCCCTTCTGTACTAGAACCTTCCCTGACCTTTGTTGAACACCACAAAGAAACCAAATGCCAACCTCTGTTTGTCTCAAATTTTCCCCTATTAATGCTTGGTCCAAGTCTACGTTTCCAGCCAGCCTTTCATTTAAAAACACAATCTCATTCAAAACCTGCCTGGTAACTTTATCACTGAGCTAACTGTTACCTATGATGCAGGCTGACCCGGGTCCTTGTACCAGTTGACATCATCCTTTGGACGGGTTACAGAGCCTTTTGAGGGAGTCGTTAGAAGCAGGTTCACCCCGCAATGCAGAACCGGTTGCAGAAGAAAATTAGTGCATTTATCTGTCAGCATTAGACTAGATTTTCAATGCAGTTCACTAGTCACAGGGTCTGGTTTTCTCTTCCTCTGGGAGATGAAACCGATACGCCGGTGGGTAGTGGAGGTGCCAGTTATAAATTGGACCGTCGGAGCATGCACACACGAAAAGTGGAAGAAAAGACTTTAAGGCCATAAATTTAGTTCAAGGCAAAGAATTTCCCTAAAAATAGTCTCGCTTGTTAAAACACTGTGGGAAAGATGTGTGTCAGGTGACTGCTGGCGATGTCAGAGCCGCTTGGCATTTCTTTCATGAGAAGCAGTGTTTGCAGCTCTCTCTCCGATGCCATGTTCATTTTAACTGCTTCAGGGCCAAAAGAAGGTAGGATGCTAACTCTGATGGAAAAGGAATTAATTCACACACACACTCACACACACAATCACACACACACACACACACACATACCCACATACTCAGACACACACACAGACACACACACACTCACACACACACACACTCACATACACTCTAACACACACACACACACTCTCTCTCATACACACACACACACACACACACACACACACACACACTTATTGGTCCATTCCCTCTTCACTGGTTTTGAGTGCTACAGGGTTGCTGCTTAGCTGGGTGGGGTTGGTTCTTTCCTTCTTTGTCTTCTGCTCACAGCCGCAGCTCACCAAGACTCTACTCAACCGGGCTCCAGATCAACTCCCAACCTGGCTAGGCTCGATCATCAGGACTGTTCTAAACACTGTGTTTCTTATCTCCGGTCTTGGCAAGTCCCCACCAAATGTTAATGATCCAGTACATGGGGTGACATAAGAAATTCTAAGTGACTTCCATAGTTTCTACTAGTAGGGTGCGCGTACCTCTTGGGACCATAAATCCTGAATCTCTTGACCCTCGAGCTAATAAGATCAGAGACAGTGTGCAAAGGTCTGTCATAGACTAATAGCCAGAGGACAGCAAGAGTCAGCGAGAACACCAGCAACATATTCCTGGAAGTGGGAAGAAAGGAACCAGAGATAAACCGTGAGGACAGCAGCCTGACTGTTGTCAGCCAGGTCTTTATGGCACCTACTCTGTGCTTACCTGTATATCGGATATTAGTTCATTTGGTTTGGTTTGGCTTATGGTTTTGTGTATGAGAAAGAGAGGAGGGAGAAGAAGGGGGAGAGAGAGAGAAGGGAAGGAAGGGCTTATTTTTAGTTTACAATTCTAGGTTATAGTCCATCACTGCAAAGAGATCAAAGAAGCATCTCCAAGCATTTAGAGGCACCCACATACTTGATCTCAGTTCCCTCTCTACGAATTGGCAATCCAGAACTAAACCCCAGGTTGGTCTTCCCATCCCCAGTGTAACCATGACAACCTCCCACAGATGACAGGCTCGCAGGTCCACCTGATCCAGACAGTCCCTTACTAAGACTCTCTTCACAGATGATTCTAGGTTGTTTTGGGTGGACAATTCCAACCAACCTAACCATCATTGTGCCTTTGGAAAGGAAAGAGAGGCAGGAACTGAGAGATGGAGAACATTCCTGAAGTGAGCATGACCTTCTACTACTTTGTAATACTTAATAACCCCCCACCACCACCAGTCCGGCTAACACTTCCCATGTGCACAGGGCTGGAGATGGGCTGAGGTTTGCAGCTTTTGAGACAGGGTCTCAATATATAGACCTGGCCCACCTGGAAATTGCTATGTAGACCCCACTGGCCCCTGACTTGTAGCAATCCTCCTGCCTCTGCCTCATGAGTGCTGGGATCACAGATGGATATTGTTCTGAACCTCTCCTTCATGAAGATAAAGTTGATCTAGGACAGCTAGAGCTCTCCGATATAGCCAACTCTTTCTCTTCTTAGGATATTATATCTTCTCATAGGATGGCCTTGTTCACCTTCCTGTGCCTGGAATGACCCCTAACATAGAGCAGGTGTTGTTCAATACATATATTTTAAAGAGAGGATGAATGTTAAAATATTATATATATATGTATATATATACATATATATTTATATATGATAGTGTTTTGGATTAGGGGAGCAAATGTTGAAAAGGCGGGATACTAAAAATGACTCTGAAGTGTTTAATGGGCCTATGACAGAAATGGGGAGGGTGTAAGCAGGGACAGAGAACCAGAAGGGAACTCACCAGGGTAAATAGAAGGTCATAGCCATCTGACTGTTGGGAAACTCATGGATGCTAGGACCACAGAGACCATTAGTGTCTGTGCTGTCAGATTGTTGCTTTCCTCTTGGGCCCTGGAATCCCTATGTGGAAACTGTAGGACTGAACTTGGGGTTTTGGGGGGAGTGGAGTCTGGTGAGAGTCCAGCTCGGAAGGGCCAGTCATGGGCTGGGATCTTAATCTGCACTTAGACTTCTTAAGTTCCAGAACTGTAAGAAGGACATTGCTGTTGTTTATGGGTGACGTCGTTATGGCATTCTGATAGCTGGAATACAGTGGGACAAGGGCCAATTTCACTTTAATAAAAATATATTGCGCTTATGAGCCCTCCTTCCTAGCCAGGTGCTATGGACCATTGATGGCTTCTGGGGGAAAGGATATATATTTTAAGGGTCTATGCCTCCCACACCTCTCCATCTTAATTTAGACTGTAGGACCTTTCTTGAAATCACAGAATGGTCTAGGTCTTTGGTTAAACACAGTTACCTCAGCCACAGAGCAATTTGGGATATTTTTGAAATTTCCTGCTACCGCTATGACCCCAACTAATTGTATATCTGTCATTTCGCCTCCGCTGATTCGCCCAGTGTCATTTACCTGCCGTCTCCCAGGTGCTAACTATGTGAGAAGCCTATGACAGCTACTAGAGCGACAGGTCAAGGAAAGAGTCCTGACTAGTCAGGAAGCCAAGGGGTCAGCGCCACCCACTTCACAGTTGGCTGTTTTCCTAAGTAAGAGGCCAGACGTGTTCAAGCTTGGCAGCTGGGACCATCAAGGCCCCCACAGCACCCCAGACACTCAGTTAAGTGTCTGACTCCCTCAGTGCTACCCCATTCCGCCTCATGCCTTCGTTGGTCTAGGTATTTGTGTTCTGGAACTGCATGACGTCCTTGACTTGCAGAGACAAAAATGAGTTCCAGGAAGTACACGGTCAGCTTAGACAGGTTTTTTTTTCTCTTTCTTTTTCATCCCCCTTCTTCTTTTTTAGCATATCCCTATACAGAACTGGTTTCTTAAACAATAAATAATTCATGATAATGAGCAACCATTCCTTGGGGAGACTAAGGTAGCATTCTCCTGTTTCTATCTTTCTCGGTAGACTTTGAGATGCAACTGCGCCAAGGAAAATAAATGCACCTGAAGAGTGGGAACTGGATTTGTCCGAGTCATTTCCCATTGAACTTCTTCAAGTTCAAGGCCGGCAGCTTGAGGGAGCATCAGGAGGAGACTGCACAGCTTCTCCTGAAAATGGGCTCTTCTAGACTTTCAAGACGATGGTTTCTTTTCTATTTCTCCTTAGAAACTCTATCGATTTTTCTGTTCATTTTATACCCTACGAGTATAAAAGATACTATATTTGAATAAGGAAATCTCAGTTTCAAGACACACTAGCTATTTGATATGGGAAGCCCTTACCATCCTCCGACTTGGTTTTCCAGCCTGTGATATCAGGACAGCGTGCCATTGGGGCCTCAAAGGGAGCTCTAGACTGCTGTGCACACAACTGACTCATTGCCGTCACCAGCGGAGCTTAACTTAAATACATAATTAACTTTTTAGTTAACATATGAACTGACTTTTAAAGAACGCATAAACTAGAGGATCAGATAACGCAGAGAATGAAAAAAATGGTGGCACTTTCCAAGTTCTTCCTACAAGGTTTCTGTTTCTGTTTACAAACACTGCACCCTTTGGGGAGCTGCAGACATAAAGCCAGCTTTGAGCCTGTATTGTAAGGGAAACACAGAGGCATTTTCTTTTTGCATGTAGTCTTTCACTTGAGTTTTACCACACTGCCTGTCTCCAGTTCCGTAATCATCTCCTGTCTACCAAGGTGGTAAACCAAGGCCCAGGAATCAAAAGGCTTGACTCATCTGCTCAGGGACTGTGGTGGGCCCTGGCCCTGGCATTCTGACTCTGAAGCCCAAGCTCTTAAGTCACACTGTCATGAGGAAGCTGTAAAGCAAGTTCTACCCTGCATCAACCCAACTTTCCAGGCTCTTGGTTCGGTCGAAAGCATGAGGGCGCGAACGGGGGATTTAGGGTTCCCTCCTCTGGTCTCATTCATTGGTCACCCCCAGAAGCCTGTGAAAGGTCAGAAAGCCGAGTGGCACTGGGTGACCATGAATGCCACAGAGGATACACGACGGTGGCCTAACAGAAGCATCGCATCAGCTGAGTCCTGGTGTCACCCCCACACACTGGAATGGCGACCACGTCCCAGGATCACAAAGAGGGAAATCCAGTAATGGGCACGTCACGGTGTGGGTTGGCAAGACAAATCAGGCCAACGTGAAGGGGACTGTTAAATTAGAGCCAGGAGAAAATTCACAACCACACAGGCCCTCCAGGGGACAATCTCTGTGCTCCATACGGTGGATGCATGAAGAAGAGAGACCCTGTCCCCTCCTGGGACTCCCCTCCATGAATGAGGACTTGACTAGACTGGGCTTCTCTATGTCCAGGTGGTGACTCGAGGGTCTCCCACTTAGACAAGACATTACTATTTTTTTTACACTCTGAACTCTGAACATACAGGCATCTCTGTCCAAAGAGCCCCATCCAGGAGATGGCTGGCTTTCTTGGAACCAATATAGCTTCAAACAGCCCAGCCCAGCCCTCCCAGTCCCTAAGCCCCTGATTCCTCTGAGGCTCCTTGCTTCTGCATGGGGTCGAGGCTCAGCCCTGAGCTCAGGCTGTCACTCTGGAGGCAGCAAAGATCCTCGGCGAGGCTGAATAGAGGAAGACACAGGTGAAACAAATCAAACAACAATCAGGGGTGAATTTTCCGTGTAGCCCAGCATGGAGATTTCCTGGCAGGATTTCCATTAACTCGAATGGGAGGTGTGTGGCTAAATCCCTACACACTGTGCTGAAAATGTGCCTCTAAGTGCCCGGCTGCATTATGCCGGGGACAAAAAAACCACAAACTACCTCGACCAGGAGAGACGCGCACGGCTAAGGTCCCAGGACTCCCTGCAGAAGGTGTCTCAAGCTAAGACTGTCCTGGGTGAGACACAATGGGCCCCCACACAGCCCGGTGACACTAACGGGGTACAGGGAGGCTCTGTGCCGCTGCGTGCGAGCCTCGCCTCTCCTTGACACAGACTTTGATTGTGGGTCGATCTGGAGTCCTACACAAATGGCTTGTGTTTTGCTAAGATGATTTCTCTCCCGCACTGATGACCAGAAATTTCAGTAAACCTTAGCATTGCATCAGGCCCATCGGAGCTAGAGGCTCAGGGGGTTCATCTTGATGTGATTTTATGGCCTCTGCAAGGTAAATGCTTCGAAGGACTCTTACCCCCAAGATCAAAGGAAATAGTGGTGAAATCGTTTACTTTGCTGGCTTCCGTGGAGCAATTTGCTTTCCGGGGCATCCACATAGTGGCTCTGAAACATGCCTGCTTACCCAGCCCGCCCTCCGCCTCAAAACCCCCCACCGTCTCTCTTCTTTATAAAAGCTTACGCCTTCCCATAAGTCACTTTAGCTTCTCCGTGTCTGCACATGGGTTTGTTTGTTTTTTGAGATGGATCTTCTGTGGCTCAGACTGGTCTTAGGCTTTATACTGCAGCCGAGGCTGGCCTGGAGCTGATTCTCCTGCATCTAGTGCTGAGATGACAGGCGTATACACCGTTATGCCCAATTAACACAGTCCTGGGGGGGAGGGGGGTCCTGCAAATGCTCCGCCCACACCTCTGAGCACCCTGGCCTCTCCAGTATGGTTTCCGTTGTTGTGTGACATGGTTCCGTCTTGCCGAATTGTTCCCTCCCAGTGACCCTCTGTCCACTCACCCTTCTAAGCCACGTGGTACTCCTTCCTCACAGGGCCTTTCTGGTCTTCCTGCTGTGCCGTCTCTGAACTCAATTCTTCACTCAGGTGCCTTGATTTTTTTATCACAGTCTGTTCCACACCCTTGTGTCTCAACTACATTGTCAGCGCCACGAGAATTTCCAAACCTTCACATCCCCGCAATGGGATCCATCATAGAGATTTGCTATTCACGGTGCGAGTAAGGGACAAGGACCGGGGCCTCCTTAGTCCTCTCTCTCCACACACTTCAGGTCATGGTGGTGAAGACCGTCTTCAAGAAATGGAGCCACCGCCAGCAATCCTTCAATTGCCCTCACACATAGAAACCAACACGGAAGGGATGCTCGTCCTCATGTGCGTCAGGCCACTGCTCAGGGGACGTGGATATGACGAGGCAGAACTCCTGGGCCCACAGCAGGACGGGGTCTACATGGCAAGGGAATGAGGCAGAGGCATGGAGGGCCGCCAGATGCCCACGCAGAAAGGCTCAGTCAGGGACTGGAACACTCGGGCCTTCTCTCTTGAACAGGCAGGCGTCTGGAAGGCCGCACTACTGCCTGCCTCAGGTGAGGACAGCCTTATTTAGAGACACCTGGAAATGCCATGAATGAGGCCCAGGGGTACCCCCTGCTCTTCTTTCCCCCACCTCCCTAAAACCACAGTCTGACCCTTTCTTGATCTTATTTCTCCTCTCTGAATCTGCAAGACAGAGTTGTGCTTCTGTTCGTCTTTGATAGACCTACCGAGTCAAGACGGGCTGCCTTAGGTTCTTTCTGGGGAAGGGGAAAGGAAGAAGGCTGGTTTGACAGGGAAAGGCTGGTTTCCACTTGTGGGAAGCTGATAGGAGCGCATCAGGGACTCTAGGAAACAGGATTTTAAGGAGCCCAGTTCTCCTCTGCCGGCAGTCTCTGTGAATCTGTAGTCCTTAGCATCTTTCCACAACATTAAGTTGCTATTTCACAGGGCAGGGCTGGGTAAGTATTGCATCGGGAACACTGTATTTAGACACACAGAGTAGATACAGGTCTTTAGAAGAGCTATCTGTTAGGACACAGTGACTTCTTGCGACACCTGCTCTGCCAGTGTTGAAAAGTCCAGCTGTGGCAGCCAGTGGGCCATGGGAACAGTCTGAGGCCGGAGAGTTGAGTTCAAAGTGTCGGAAAAGTGTCTGGGAAGTGGCTGGCAGGGCCAGCCTCAGGTCAGGAGACAGATGAGATGCGGGAGTTCCCAACCCTGTCAGCGACACAGGAATCTAGACCAGTGGTGGGTCCTTGCCTCAATTTCTTTCTGCTTAATATGTATCTGGAGATCGCTTCCCCTGGTGCAGATTTTAATTAGTATACAGTCTAGCTTCTGGGTCCTTGGCCAGAGTGGGATCTGAAAGCTCTAAGCCCGAAACCAGCCTGCTTTCAAGATACCTGTACATATTTGAAAACATTGAACCGCAGAGCCCTTCCCCCGCCCTCTTGATACTATTTAGTTTCTAAGTTGCTTCAGCAGAAGAAAAATACAGGGTTCTCCATTTCCTCTGCTCCCTGTCCTAGCTGAGGTGCTAACATCTCCTGAAATGTGACTAGATCAACATTGTAACAGCTCTGAGAGCAGGCCTGACCCGAAGAATACAAACACATTTTCTCTTCTGAGAAAGACTGGTTTCCTCAGCGTTAACTTCCCCTTGCCGCCCCCCACCCCCATCCAGACACCCCCCTTCTCCCCTCCCACCACCAGCTCAACCCAGATCACATTAGAGTCCCAGAGCACAGGGCGCAGTTCTCATCTGTCTGTCACCAAGGAGGCAGACGGGGTGGAGGAACAACAAGTCGCTTGTACCTGAAGAGGAGGACACTCCTGGGAAACAAGCAGATGAGCCGCCCCACGAATCCGAGCCACGCTGGAGGTAAAGAGAACTGCATGAGAAAGCCCAGGCTATCTCTGCATCATCCTTCCCTCTCACACTGCCCTGCTGGCGGCCTGAGGGGGGCCTGAAACTGTAGCTGTTAGCCTGGACCAATATCTGATTCTGAGAAAGTTAACCCTAGCAAAGGTGACTTGCTTTCCCTGGGTCTCCTGGAGTCGAATAACCATCCATTGCTACTGCCTTTCTGTAGGTTATATTCTTTTCTGAGAGGTCCGTTGACATGGGGAAGAGGCACAAGTTGCCGAGGCTTTGACCTGGTGGTTGGGTAGGGAGCACTAGCCTTTCCAATAATCAAATGAGCGCGTGGTGCGGAGGAAGATCGCTGAAAACTTCTTAGGGTACTTTTCTTAAAATGCTTGCATCACAAAATGACACCGAAGAAACACCTGTCTTCACCCCACCCGGTGGGAGAGTCAGTACACATTCCACAGTCTGGTCCAGTGTTCCCGGTTGTGAATTCTTTGATTATCCCCGATTCTGCAGTCTGAGATGTGATTATTAGCCCATGATGATGACATAGGTGGGTGGGGGGGGCTAGCCTTTAGGAGGGGGAGGCAGGCGGACGACACATGTGGGCAACATAACCTCAGAAAAACATGACCACTGTGACCAGAAAAACAACAAACAAACAAACAAACAAATAAACAAAACCAGGCAGCAGCCTGGTTACCATGGCATTGGGGCGTAGACTCCAGTTTCGACATTTTAAAAATACGGATTAAAAATAATTCATGACTCAGTGCTGCAGAATCTGAGCAACCCATAAACCAATCATTTTTACCCCAGTGATTACTCTCTTTTCAAAATGCACCAATGCAAAACCATGTTCTAGATTTCCTGTTTGATGTGCAGCCCAAATGCCAGTCTAAAAGGCATTGAGCCTCCTGAAGGAAGGACAGGAGGTACTGCCACTCCTGAAGCCCTGCAGAGGGACAGATCCTTCAGGTCAGTCTCAGGGATAAGTAAAGAAGATATCAGCCAGTCACTGGCAGAACACGGGCAAGCTGTCACCCATGATCACAGAGTATGTCACCTAACCAGACACTAAGGTCAACGAGACATCTGTTTTTTATTTTTTATAGGCTTTCATCTCTCTCGGGATGGCCTTGGGATGACCTTGGCTTGAGGAGGTTGAGCCCACCTGTCCCAGGCCTCGAACCGTTTGCACTCAGCCCAGAATTTCCAGGTAATCTCTTGCAGGAATACAGATGTGGACAGCACTGGTCCAAATGCTGTACTCTGAGAAGCGGGAGTTAGGGCTCAAACCATCTTCAGTGGATGGATGATGATTTGTAAGTTAACCTGAAAATCTTGGGGCTGCATCAGAGACTGTCTGACAGCTGTTTGATGATTACTGAAAATAGACACGTTTGCTATAAAAATAAAGGGAAACAACCTATGCGTTCCCCAGCTGATGAACACACAAAACATGCGGTATGTGAACGAAGTGGAATACTATGAAGCCATAAAGAGTGAACTTCTGTCATCTATGTGACAACAGAGATGGTCTGGAGATCATGATGCTAAGTGAAATAAGCCTGGCAAAGAAAGCCTACACGACCTCACACACAACTTCTAACGAGGTTGGTCACCTGAAGGTTGGGCTCACCTACTTTCAACTTCTACTGCTACCAACATGGCAGAATGAAGAGGGCATGGAGATGGGCTCAGTGGGATGAACTCAGTGGGGACTGCTTTGAAAGGAATAAGTGGTTCCGGTGTGTCACTGAGCAGAGTGACCACTCAGGTCAATACTGTCCAGGGTAGCTTTTCACTGCACAATAGTTCTGTCTTTTCAGTTATATACCTTTATTCTATTCCCTTTTGATAATTATTTTTGTTGAGAATTTCCCAACAAAATTCCCTCTGATCTAACTCCTCTCTTATTTCCTCTACCCTTCTGGCTCCCTTCCAAATTCGTGTTCTCTTTAAAAAAAAGGAAAGAACATTAAGACCACTTAGTGTTGCCTGTATATGTTGAGTGTGGGGGCCATCTGCCAAACCAGAGGAGAGATAAGCCTTCTTAGTCTAGGACCAGCCATTATCCAGAAACACATTGAAGTTATTCCTATAATCCCCCTGACACAGCAAAACCAGACAGCCTAAGTTGGTATCCAAACCACCTGACCTTTCATTTCTTCTGAGGAATGAAGACAATAGTATCATGGGGTTTCCATGGAGACTGTACTAGCTAATGGTACACAGCAACTGCTTAGAACCCCTGGTACACACCAAGTGCCCAATAGAGATGGAGCCTTCATATTGCCCCTTGCCAAAGAACAGAACCTTGAAAATCTCTGCTTTCCACGTCTTGACAAATATTCAAGTGAAAATGCCCGAGAGGAAAGAGATGGGAGCAGCTGCCAACCCGTCGGCGTGAGTCTGATGATGGACTTATGCTACGCTTAGACCACTTGGGAGATGTGGGAGTCTTTGTGGGATTTGTGCCTTGAGCACATTCCATTGCAGACTTGGCCACACTCTTGGGGTCTCAGTGGGAGGGCCTTAGGGTCCCAACTCACTAGAAAGCTGAGACATGGCTTCCTGTCCTTCTAGGAAGCCACTCATTGGGTTGTTGCTTCCTGGGGACTCTGGTGTATTCTTCTTCCTTTGAGGAGGCCACAGTAGGTTCAGGGCCACATCTGTGCCTACCACTCGTACCTTGCCACTCCAGGGCTGTAGACAAGAGCCTACCTCTCCAAGTTTTTATTTTTCTCACTCTTTCTCTCTTGTCTTTAGTAGTCTAGCTTTGTGTTTTTCCCTTTGGAACTGTGTGCACTTTTAAGCCTCTTCAAATTCATTCTGGATAAAGAAAGAAAAAAGAGTAAATCAAGAGGTCGCATGACTCGAGGCACACGGAACTGTGGAGAATTAGCCTCCCCTAACCATTTAGTTTATGGAGAGATAAGATCCTCCGCGCTTGCTTTCTTGCTCAACCTTAGGGCAGGCTTTCATTCACTTTTAGAAACCCATTCTTTTGTTTCTCGGTAAGATGAAATTTTGGGAGGATTATAGCTCTGTGGCCTTGGAATGGCTCATAGAAAGATGAAATCATAGAAAGCACTTACCACAGGGTCACATGAACCAGGCTCATCTCAAAAGCATAAGCGTATAGTGATGTGGGGGCCCAGGTCTCCCAGAGAGAGAAGGAAGTCAGACAGTCTAGATCTTCCTGGAAGGGGTGGTTTAACGATATCTGTAGTGGGCCATCTGCAGTGTTCATGATGTCATCCCTCCATCCATGTGAAGACAGGCTACAAGGTCCTGAACTTTGCATCCTCGATTCCTGAGGAGATAGTTACCAATACAGTCGAGGTTCTGGATAGCAGTCTGTGCCACACAGAATGCTCTCCTTGGTACCAGTGACACTGTGATCCCTTTGGGGATCATGAAGACAAAACCCTGCAGCGAATGTCCTGTCTTCACAGCCTGTGCTGGTGCTGGTGGGGTGCGGATCCCACAGAGCTCAGTGCCCACCACTGTCCAGAACTTTCCATGCTGCCTGTCTATCCTCTACCTCAGTTTCCCACTCAGAAACCTGCATTGCAGCAATTGCAATGCAAAGGAAACAACCTTTGAGTTTTCAGAGGACTAAGTATAATTTTGTGCCAAAAAAGAAAAAAAATTAGGCTGGTTTCAGGAAGTGTCCAAAGAAACGCGGTTTTAGGTATGGCAATTCACTGTTTTTTTTTTTTTTCTTCTTTCATCCAAGTGTCCTATGCCCACCGAGGTCGAAGTAATACAATGAGCTCTGAGGAGTCCTTACGCCCATGTCACAATTCCTGAATCAATCCCCAGAGCCTTCCCGTCCCCGACCAGGTTCTTTCTGGACCTTCTGTGGCCAGCAGCCTACCCTGGCTGTTCTAATCTAGCTTCAGAGTTTAGTTTACCAGGTTTAAAATTTGAAATAATTTGTATTTTTTTAATAGTATGTGAGTTTTGGAGAACAGTTTCTCTCAGCGCAGTGCCTTTAAGATTGGTCTATATTGATGCTTTTATAGATTGTTGATTCCTTTTTAAGTGCTAAGTAGTATTGTGCTGTTCATTTTGTTGTTTCCTATTTGGAGTGATTATATATGAGGATAAATAAAACCAGTTTGAGACTCTGGCCTCAGGCATTTATCCGCAGACACTACTTTTTTTTTTTTCTTGTGCATATACCATAATTGGAATCTTTAGGTCTTCTGTGACATATCTCCCAATTATTCATTCATTTGACTCAAATCTAACCTGCAAGCCTAACTTGCAATTTCCAGGAACTAGAGGGAAAAGAAGAAAGAGTTAAACCGCTACCAGGAAACAGTCTGATATGAGTTCAGGAGAAGAGGCCCGCTGTCCGCCATCCAGTGAGGAGAGGAAGAGAGGGGGTGGGGTTGCTTTGGCCTGTGGGATTTTAACAGTCATCGCAGCCAAGAGTCATGCATGTCTTTAGATTGGATCTTGGTTTAAACAAACCTAGTTATCAAATACATATTGGGAAATTGGGAAGTTGAATGCACATTGGTTGCAGGTGATATTAGAAAATGTATCTTAATTATATTAGCTGTACCCCTGGAATTGCATAAAATGATATAGAAATAGTCTCAAGAGATACTCTCACTAAGTGTGTTTAGGGGTGAAATTCTCTGATGTCTGGAGTTCACTTTTAAAACCATCACCACAACGAAGAGTATAGGAAGGAGACACAAGCGATGTTGTGTATCCCCAGACCTGTGTATGCGCAGCAAACGCCTGATTCACCGTGGGTGGGTTTGAAAGTCTGTACAACAAAAGTACAAAGTCACTTCAATGAGCTGAAATAATCCGATGTCTTGTTTGTATCCCATTTCCTTTTGTTCGTTCCCTTCTTTCCTCAGAAATGGCGAAACCCAGAGCCGGCAGGGACAAGCTGAACCGAGCTTGCGTTTAATGAAAGCCCAACTTACAGTGGTATCAACAAAACTGACGGCTCCTCAGAGGAGCCCGCTGGCCAGCGAAGGTAGCCTGCTGCAAGGTAGGAGCGGGGTCGCACGTTTGGATTTCAACGTACAAAGCTTTCCACGGACGCTGAAGGTATTTAGACCATTCACAATCTCCAAGCCACGTCTGCCCATCTCGCCAACATGTCGCAACACTGCAGACAGTTTATTTTACACAGGCAATTTCTAACACAATTTTCTAATTATGAGGATGAAACAGAGTTTCACCTTCCACCACCCTAGTGATTCATAGCCTTCTGTCTGCTCCATCAAAGGACCTGGTATTTCGCACAAGTAGAGAAGCCTTCTCTGCTTCACACCCCTTCCCAAAAGTCTGGCTCTTTGCCCTGAAGGGAAGCACTGCTGCAGGTGGGCCCTCGCAGCCTCCTCAGGAACTGGTCCTCAGTTCCCCACACCCACCACACTTCCCCACTACCCCAAGAGCCTGCTGTGGGAGCATCTGTCTTCTCTCTCTGGAGTCTCACACGTTGGAGACGTAAAGTCTCTCCTGATGAAGACACCAGCGTGTGAAGGAAGAGAGAGGGTTGAGACCAGCCCTTGCTCAGGGATGCTGGCTACCACGGGTTCTGTGTGGAGGCTCTGTCGGTGAGGAGAAACCCTGAGGTGGATTTCAAGGCTATGAATCCTGTGAACCCCCAAACGAGCTGCTTAACATTTCTGAACCCCATTTTCTCAAGTGCACAAGGACAGCGTCAAAGCAGATGATTTCCGGGATTCTAATAAGTTCTAATGTTAAAGAACTCAAAGCATACGCTATCACCCGAATTAAACATTTACAACCCTGTTTTACTAACTACGGGAGTGCTGTAGTTATATTAAAAAAAAAAAAAAGAAAGAAAAACTTGTGCAAGTGAAGGAAATACTCTAATCATTCCTTTATGAACGTATTTGATTCAAAACTATTAAAGTCCTCCATAAAGCCTTTGGAGAAAGCCAATAAAAAGTCTGTAAAAAGGGCTACCAACCTATAACCAAGACAGAGAGAGCACTTGCCCAGTATACCGCAGCCTGTGCACAATCGCTAACACCTCCAAAAGATAAAGAATGGCCTGCAAAATTTCTTAACGAGGATGTGAAGGGAGCCTGGTGGAACACGGTGAACGTGTCAGATTTCTCTCAATAGCAAAACAAACAAACAAACAAACAAACAAACAAACAAACTCTTAACCGCCTGGGGCACTGCGTCAGCTAGTCAGCCTGTGTAAGTCCAGCGCACTGGGCTCTGGCCAGCAGGAGATAACCCTGCGTCTACTCAGAGGAGTTCCTGCCATTGCCTGACCCGCCGACCGGCTGCTTTCGTCTCTCACCTACTGCATTCCTGAATTTCCTCCTACTGTCCCTAGATTTCCACCCATTTTGTTTTCTTCTTCTTAAGAGCAGACACAATAGTCTGAGGATGTGGGGCTCAATAGCTGTGTGTGTCAGTCAAAACACAAGTCTGGGGTGGCAAGCAGCGGCTCTCAAAGGTGGTTTGTTTTACTGCCTTTCAGAGCTGAGCTTCTCCCTCTCTCCACCTTTCCTGTCTTAGTCAGACCTTGTCCCAGACAGCTTCCCTAACCTGACCCAGCCAAGGTCGGCTGGAGGGTAGAGGCAAAAAGTCCCGGGAGAGCATGGGAAAGAGCCCCGTGCAGGCTAGGCCCTGCTGCAATATTCAGAGGGCGTGGGTTTCACGCCAGCTGAATCTCATAGATTTCTGCACTTACAAAAAAATAAAATTAAGATTCTACTACATTTAAAACAGATTGGCAGGCTGCTTTAAAAAATCCTATAAATAATTTATCAGCCCATCCATGCTGACTTCCTCCAAATACTATCTTGGTTATTTTTAGTGCAAACTAAATCATATCTAACTACCGATGTTAGAGAGGATGGAAGAAAACTGTCACCACTATCCCTCTTTAACCAAATTGAGGGAGACCGTGTTAATTATCTTCATATTTCAGTGTATCAAAGAAAAGAGCTGATATGTGGTCAAATTTAATGGTAAGAAACTTATACCTGAAGGAAACATAGTATCAGCGCAGAGAAAGTCTGCCCAAGTTAAAGCTATGTGGGCAAAACTCCAGGTCCCATAACTAGCATCCCTTAATCCGACCAGCCACGCTGGTCTCCGCATGGACCTCTCTTAGATGCTGCTGAACAAATTCTTTGGTTCGGGCCTAATTTCACAGCACTACGGAAACGCCAGAAGCTGTGAAGTAAAAGTTATATCACAGTGAAGCTGCTGGCTGGCCAGAGGCTCGTGCTGGAGTTTCAGAACAGGCACAGGCGTTTCCGTGCTGGAGTGACTTTGTCACCATGGGAAAGGGGATTCCTCTTATTCCAGCTTATGGCAGAGAGCACCTCCTCTTGGGTCATGGGCAGCCATGGAGGCTGGCAGAGCGGTGTGGAGGAAAGGGAGGAGACTCTGGGCCTAGCGTGCATCCATGACCATCCCCGCGGCGCAGGTGGGTAGCACAGGGGTGGTCGGATCCTGGAGAGGCATGGGTCAGTAGTGGGAAAGGTGTGTGGTTTACCAAGATGTAGTCTTGGAGTACAGTTGGGGAGGGTCAGAGCAGCATAGTGTCTGTCTGCCTACATCATCCATTTCAAACAGGGGCAGCTCCTACCCTCTCAAGTCTGGCTCATCTTGAGGGTGGGTTTCCCGAGTGTTTCAGAATGAAGGTCCACCCTGTCCCAGCTCAATCTCAGCAAGGATAGGGCACACCGCAGAGTATCAAGTGCCCGGGCATTGAGGACAACTCTGTTCTATCACAGGATGTGTGGACTCGAGCTCAGCTCAGCTCCTGCTGGGGGACAACAAATCCTGGCCTCGCTTTAACTTCTACTACAGGGGACACGCAGCTCCTCCCTCCTGCTCCTCTGTCAGGTGGAGGGGAGAAACTGAGCCAGGAAGTCATCTAGGGAAGGTTCGGAACCGTCACCGTGTTCCCTGGGCCCACCCTACCACCACTAGTTCACTGGTTTGGGAAGCTGGTCCCTACCAAGTTCCTCCCATTCTCCTCCCTTAAGATCTCCCATGGCCTGCCCCAGGAAGCCTCCACATGTCTGAATTCATTGTGGCTTGCTTCCCTGAGCTCCTTGTTCATGAGCTAACATCTCTAAGAACTGACATTTCTAAGCCGGGGTTATCCTCGTCCGCACAAGCACCGTATTTAAGTGTGACAGTGATCAGAAAATACATAGATTGAATTGAACACATTTGACTATGAGTACAAAACTAACGTCCCAAGCTCTCTGAAGCTGAGCTTTGTGATGGTGAGTCAGTTTTCTAGCTGTTCAAGTGTCTTACCCAAAAGGGAAACTTAGATCACTGTGTGTGTGTGTGTGTGTGTGTGTGTGTGTGTGTGTGTGTGTATGTAGTGGTGGAAAAGGGAGAATGCTTCCGGAACATCCTAAAGTGTGACAAGCTGGACACAAGGTTGTCAAACCAGAGTTATACCCCTGCAGCCCCTGCGCAAAGACTGTTGGTGTACCCATGTTACCACCGTGGTAACAGCCACCATCGGCACTATACAAAGGCTCATGGGATGCAAACGTGCTCTCTCTACTGCTTAATTCTCTATAGTAGCCCACCATAGAGACGTCTTCTCTGTTAGCGGATTGAGAAATGGAGGCTTAGCAAGACGGAATGATTTGCCCAGGAAGAAAAACCGAGCACCAAACTCAAGCTTGCACGTCCCTTTCGACTCCTTTGTACTCACACGTGGATGCTGTCCCTACAGCCTTCCGGGAGGCTCGCACGTCACGGAAAGTGGATCTTTCAAACACGAAAGCCCCCGGGAAGGATTTGCTTGCTTCCTTCCCTTTCAAGGATTTTTTTTTTCAGTATCAATAAAACATTTAGCAAAAGTGTATTAATGGTTTTTTACACTGAACACTTATTGTGGAATAATTATAGTTCATAAGAAGGTACGGAAACAGTAAGGGGAATTTTAATAGAAAATAGGAAAATAATAGGCAACTATGGGAGTCTACAGTGTAGCATAGAAGGCAATCTTGTGCGGTGTGAACTGAGGGATTCTGGGAGATTTGGATAGAGTGACTGCAGGGGTAACCGGGCCCGGTTTCCTGCAAGAAGTGTTATTTGGATTGACCTGGGAAATATGTCCAGGGCTGTGCAGGGGTGGAGGGAGGATTTGGGGAAGACCCTGACTTGAGGAGAGGAGCTGAGGGAACTCCAGGGCCGGTTTGGGGAACAGCGAGTGCCCAGAGGAAGGAACCGGGATGTGTTTAATCTGCACAGTCCCCCTGCTCTTCTTTTTTTCTGGTGTGCTCCGTGCAAAGGTCAACATGAATGGACAGAGATGGGCTCAGCCCCTTGTTGTGCGTATCAGACGTGGACTCTGAACCCTCGGGGCCAAGAAAGCCACTGCTTTTTCATTTTCTGATACAGAAACCTGAAAGGATTTTTCTTTGTGGAGGAAAGAAGGTGTTTTCAAAGTTTCACTTGAAAGGTAATAAAGCGAGAGCAGGCAGTACTGGGTGTTAAAAACTGTGTGTCCAGGAGCTTGGCTTTCTGTCTTCTGATTCTCTGTGTAGATTTCACACGGATTTCTATTACTTACCTCTTCCAGGCTTGCAAACCAACCACTATTCAAGGTAGCTGAAATTATACACAAACACACACACACACACACACACACACACACACGCACATGCACACGTGCATATATATACATATATATGTATATATATAATTTACACACACATGTGTGTGTGTGTGTGTGTGTGTGTGTGTGTGTATGCTCACATTTGTATATGTACACACACAAGGTCAGAAGAAGGAGTCAGATCCCCAGCTAGAGTTACTAGTGGCTGTGCATTGAGTGCTGTGAACTGAACTCTAGTCCTTCGAAAGAGCAGGGAGTGCCCTGACCACTGAACCAAGCCTACTTTAAATTTAATATAAAAATGGAAACATCAGCATTTGCCAACAGCATACAATGCAGATACTGTTCGGCACACACTACGTGCCAGTCTTCTAGAAGAGTGGTGGTAGATGCAGGCACCGAATCGTGGGTCTTGGATTTTGCATTCATGTGTGCACTGCATCTTGCAAGCCGATTTACCCTTCTTTGCATTTGTTGCAAGAAATGGCATGTGCGAATCTGTACCTCTCTTCTTAGAAACACACGGAAGATTCTACGGCCCAAGTATCCTGCATTAGCCTCACTGTGGGCGTAGTGGCCACAAGACGTAGTTCATCTGCAGGACAGGCCAAATGCGAACAGTATAGAAGTGATCCTAACTTCCTCGTAAATATTCAAGCAGGACAATATAATGCCATTAGGAAAGTGGAATTTAAAAACCGCTACTGTAGGAAAAAAGAACAGAAGATAAAAAACACTCTGCAGATGAACTAGAAATGAACAAATTCATTGTATTAACTTTGAAAAAGAAGATCAGTCCTTTCAACAGTTTCCTACCCATGTCTCCTTCCCACCCCGGACTGTCTCTAATAAGCATTTTGGAAACAAGTTAATAAAAACCTTTCTATTCGGCCACCTTTACACACACGACGCCACGTTTAGGTTGTTTCTTTATGGCAAATCTATGTCACAGCACCCGCCTAGAATATCCACTCAAAGAATATTGTTAGCGTGTGTCCATTTACATAAACTTTCAAAGACAGGATATTTTCCTTTTTCGAGACAGGGCTTCACATAGACCAGGCTTTCCTTAAATCCAGCCCACAATCAAACACGACTTCACGCAACTCCTCATCCTCCTGCCTCCACCTCCCCAGTGCGGAGACCATGAGTATTCTTCAAGGCTGGAGACGGAACCCACGGCTTCCTACTATACACACTACTAGCCGAGCTAACTCTCTAGCCCCAGGAGGATCATTCTTACTGCAAATAAAATATAAAGATTAAATTAGTTATAATCCCTCAAGGGCATCTTCATCCCAAATTTGAGACCCTAGTCTCACAGCCAGCAGAAGTTTGATTTTAATGTAATATTTTAATGTAACAAGCTTCACAGTTTTGAATTTAAATTCATCCGTCTTGTGATCTTGCTTTGTTGTAACCGCTCGCCCTGCCTATGGGTCCTTGATAACAAAATACTTATGAGTTTCCCATAGAGCAAAAACAACATGCATAGCTTTCCTGGTTACCACACCCTACCAGATTCAGGGTGTGGACGAGAAGGAACTGGGTCCACAAAGGACACAGCCCAGGCTGCCTCCCTTACCTGCTCTGCAGGTGGCCCAGGGGAGTCTGCTCAGTGGTCCCAGGGTTCACTAGGCCTCTTTGTTTGATCTCCAGTTGCTTTCTCTGCCTGTTTGTTTGCTGGTTTGGTTTCCTGTCCTATCCATGAGTCATTTAGTTTTTCCTTGTTTGTTCTCTTGTGAATTTCTTCTCGTTGCTTTGCACCTCAGCACTACATGACCTTTGTACCTAGTCTCCTTTGTGGTAGCGTCTGGATGTCGTTAGACACATGTGTATGTGTTGGGGTACACAAGACAATGTTGCAGAATTCCCCTGGGAGGAGGATGGATTTGCAGGAACAATGGCCAAGTCCCTGGGAGCGAAGCTGCTCTCATAACCGTTGTAGCCCCCTGAGTACCAAAGGACTGTCTACTGGAATCTGTACCACGGAACGTGGACACTCTCCAGTAACTATATACTTATGTTCTGTGTTGTTTACTAACTAGTCCAGGAATGCTTGTTTCACTAGGAGTATGTGTGTGTGTGTCTGTCTGTCTGTCTGTGTCTGTGTCTGTGTCTGTGTCTGTGTCTGTGTCTGTGTAGCTGAGATTGATTAAGTTCTGATGAGCAACTACAAGTTATCAATGTGAGACACTCGAGAAAAGCATCATGAGCAGTAAGGCACCACAGGTTCAAGCCACGGATGACAGGATGAACCAGAAACAGTTATACCCAAATGTAGCTTGCAGAACTGATGGTTTTATCAGGATTCCTGATGAACACAAGTGACTATCTATCACCAAGAAGGTGACCTCTGCATGGGTGACGACTCACAAAGATCTGCACCTTTGGGGCTCCCTGTACAACATGCAGGCAGTTCTACAAGAGTCTTCTTTCTCCAGCAACTGTTACTCTCTGTAAAACAATGGGGAGGGGCCTTGTGAGTCTTGTAACTTTCATGAACTTCCTGAGTCTGTGGGCTTCCCTCCTCTAGGAGGGATGTTTCAATACAGAGGAAACAGCTGCACAACATTTGGCAGGGATAGTACTGGAATGACTAGGTTGAGACCAGAAGTCCTGTAGTCCTACTATGTACAGATGCCAGTATAGAACCCCATTCTAGTATTCAGAGATTGGCCTACTGGAGAAGGAAGGAAGGAAGGAAGGAAAGAAGGAAGGAAGGAAGGAAGGAAGGAAGGAAGGAAGGAAACACACGTGACTTTCATCCATCCAAACAAATGCTCTGCATACAGTGTGCTTGTCTGCTCTGTTCCAGTCCCATGTTGCAATTGCTTCCCCGACATTTTCTCCTCCCAAGTTGGAGCGTTATTCTTCAGATGCTGTCTTGCATAGTGTGTGATATAATCAGGTGAATTTGGGAGTGGGAGGACAATGAGAGAACTTGAGTCAGACTTCCATATTGTTGAGACTTAACTCATTTATTCCTATACTGATTTAAATGTGTTAGTAAAGTTAATTTTCTTCACAGACACTACTATTAGAAAATTACAATTCTGATCTGCCTGTTAGTTGAGGCCAAATAAAGTATTTGTTCTCTTGTATAAGTTACATTTCCTAGGTTAACCTATTTTATTAGTTTACTAATGTTTATTTATTTATATTCACCTTTTCTTCATTTTTCTCCTTTAAATTACCCACAGCAGTGGTTAGAACAGAAGCAAGTGAGCCAGGCCTGGTGGTGCAGGCTGGTCAACATGGACTGGGGAAGCAGAGGCCAGAGAATCACAGTCAACTCTGCCTGAGCTACAGAGGAAGTTCCGGCCCAGCCCGAGCAACTGAGATCATATTTCAGAATAAAACATGGAAGGAGGCTGGGGAGGTAGCCTGGGTCATTGAGTTCAGTCCCTAGTACAAAGGTAAGGGAAGAACAGAGGGAGGGAGGGATGGGGAAGGGGGAGGGGGAAGGGGAGGGGAGAGGAAAGGGGAAAGGAAAGGGGGAGGGGAGGGGAAGGAGACGGAAAGGGGGAGGGGAAAGGGAAGAGGGGGAGGGGGAAGGGGAGGAGCGGGGAGGGGAAGGAGAGGAGGAGGTAGGAGAAGGGGAAGGGGAGAAAGAGGGGGAGGGAGAGGGGGAGGGAGGAGGAAGGGGGAAGGGGAGGGGAGGGGAAAGGGGAAAGGAAAGGGGGGAGGGGAGTGGAAGGAGAGAAGGAGGTAGGGGAAGGGGTAGGGGAGGAGGATGGGGAGGGAAGGAGGGGGAGGGAAGGAGAAGAGGGAGGGAAGGAGGGGGAGGGGAGGGGAAGGGAAAGGGGGAAGGGAAGGGGGAGGGGAGGGGAAGGAGAGGGAAAGGGGGAGGGGAAAGGGAAGAGGGGGAAAGGGGAAGGAGAGGAGGAGGTAGGGGAAGGGGAAGGGGAAGGGAAGGGGAAGGGGAGGGAAGGAGGGGGAGGGAAGGAGGAGGGGGAGGGAAGGAGGGGAAGGGGAGAAAGAGGGGGAGGGAGGGGAGGGAGAGGGGGAGGGAGGAGGAAGGGGGAAGGGGAGGCAGGAGGGAGGGGGAGGGGAGGGGAGGGAGAGAAAGAGAAAGAAGGAAGAAAGGAAGGGAGGGAGGGAAGAAAGGAAGGAAGGAAGAAAGGAAGGAGAGAGGGAGGAAGGAAGGAAAGAAGGAAAAGAAAACTTTAAAAGAGAAAGAAAATTTGACAGAATGACAGGAGCCACAGGCAGATCCTCGCTGTGCCTAGTGAAGCTGAGGGAGGCCCTGTCTGTCTGTCTTTCCAGTGACCCTCAGCATCGTCATCGTCATTACAGGGCAAGCTTAGAAAGCAGTTGGGATATAAAGTAGTTTGGGTGTGCAGATGATCTGGTGGAGATAATCAAGACAATGTGCATGAGGCCAGTGCCCAGAACTGTTCGCTGAGGCGGACTGCCGCTGTCCATCCAGAAGTGTGAGAATAATGCCCGCAAGACAGACTGAAGAACTGCAGGACAGAAGCTCGAGCAGTGGCCGGTGCACAAGTCACTGGGCCCTGGGGGTGGGGATGGGGACGGGTGAAGGTTTTTGTGTCTTTCTTTAATTTCCTCCGTCTCATTCAGTGGTGTCTTAGTTAGGGTTTTATTGCTATGAACAGGCACCATGACCAAGGCAACTCTTACAAGGACAAAAATTCATTGGGGCTGGCTTACAGGTTCAGAGGTTCAGTCCATTATCATCAAGGCAGGAACATGGCGGCATCCAGGCAGGCATGGTGCGGAAGAGCTGAGAGTTCTACATCTTCATCTGAAGGCTGCTAGTGGAAGAATGACTTCCAGGAAGCTAGGATGAGGCCCACACCCACAGTGACATACCTACTCCAACAGGGCCACACCCACTTCAATAGGGCCACACCTTCTAATAGTGCCATTCCCTGGGCCAAGCATATACAATCCATCACAAGTAGGAGGCTAGGTAGTCCTACCCTATTGCCTCAGCCTTGCAGGTTTTAAAGCACCTGCTGACTTCAGATGCTGACACCAATGTTTTGGGGGATGGTATTCTAAGTGAAGAAAGGCCTGAGATGATTTAGATCTTAGGTACATAAGCTCTATTCCATTAAAAGAAAAGATTGGAGTTAGCAACGGCAGTTTAAAATAAGAAATGTTTTAAACTTTCAAAATGGTTACTATGTATGTAAAGTGGGTGCCCAGTTTCTAATTCCCAGCCCATGGCAGGCATCACCAATAGATCGCAGAATCTGTTCTTGCTGTGGACTCATCTCCATCACCCTCAATCTTCCTACAAAGTTTTGTAACAAGTTTCTACCAATTAACAGGAATTGGCCCTGAAAATAAAGGCAACTTTATAGTAACGATAACAAGTCATTCTATTTGCTGTACCTACAGTATCATAAAACAACAACAACACAACCAGTATCTGTAAATCACAGGAGAAAGAGTTGAATGTTTCTCAAAATTCTCCATGTTTACACCAAGCATAACATATTGAAAGACTGGTGTGTGGCACCCTGCGACTCACATGCCGTGTAAGTGGGCACATAACTAAATGTGCCTCGCTGGAACTTTCTAGAATATAGTCAGGGTGACAGGACCACTGCAAAGACTTTTCTTCTCAGTCATTCCCAAGACCTTTACAGGAAAAAAGCAGTGAGTATAAACCCTGTGGTAAGGAAAAGTACGGAGAGAAAACGTGGATCAACAGTGATGCCTGGCTGGAGCTTTCTCAGCGCCCTTCAAATGGCTCTCAGAAAGCATCCCTGCCTCATTCCACTCAGGGGCATCTGACCCTTTGACAGTTTCATCTGCACAGTTTATGCCCAAGCATTACATCACCAAACTAGTAAAATCCTCGTTGGAAGAAAGTTTACCATTGTATGTTGGTCTACATTCCTAGCTATGCAAACACATCTATATAGCATGCATTCAACCATCAAACACCAGATATGTGACAGCTTGCTAGAAGTGCCCCAATACTATCTAGGTAGTCATCACTGTAACCACTGCTGTACCACCACTGTATCCCTGCTTCCCAAACTAGAAGTCAGAGGTTCAGAGAAATTAAGTAATCTGTTTCCTGCAGTGCTGCAGTTAAAGGCATAAGCATGGTTTGAATGTAGGTTGCTTTACTTCAGTGCTGGGAACTGAATCCAGGGCCTCTTAACATGCTAAGTTAGTGTGTTAGTCACATACTAACACGGCCAATTCTTCCATCGCTATTGTGTGCATAGACTCTTCCATGGTGGTGAAAATCCTTGGATCTGTGCGGTAGGCACAGTGCTCATGTGTGGCCGTTGGGCATCAGGAACGCCGCTGATGCCCCTGAGAGTTTTGCTACATTTGAGTCTGAATAGATGATTAGATGTTATTGCTCTGGGCAGCAGTGCTCACCACAGACCCAAGCCTCAGTGCCAGGTATGTTTTGCAAACTCTGTTTTGTTACCTTGCTGGGCTCTGATAAAAAGCAGCTATAGGACGGCGCTCTTCAGTGAATCAATACCTTTAAATCGGTGCACATAATACGTACAGCAATTCTGTCTCTAATGTATCACCGTTTGGAAAACTCACCCAAGTTCCTCGTGTTTTGCCACCCACTCTCAGCAGTGGGATGACACAGGATGGTAATGAAGATCATGTGAGTTACTAACCTCTTTGTATGAAAAAATAATCAAGACAAATTTTAGAAGAAAAATTTGCCCATGAATCACTGCTCATCTAAAGGACAAAAGAAATTAACTTTTCAACTCTTTCCCTTGAAGAAAATTAATTTTTACCTGATATAAACAAGCTAAGTGAATTCTATGTTATTTGCTCCCCTCCCCCATCCTAAAGCATCCCTAAATGTGGTGACGAGCTGTTTCTTATACTAAACATCTGTAATATGGCAGTACCTAACACCATGACCAAAGGGGAAATTAAAATATAGTATATGTGGATGATTTCAAGGCATCCCTTGAAAAGGGAGACACGTGGGTCGGGGAAGCGTCTCAGTCGGTAAAGTGCCTTGCACATCTGACGTCCTTCCTTTAGTCCCCAGGATGCACATAAAGGAATTGGAAAAATAACAAAGCATGCATGCATGATCTCATAATAACTTGGAGGGGACAGAGAGAGATCCTCGGGGCTCTCTGGCCAACCATGTTACCTTACTTGGTGAGTTCCAGGACGATGAAAGACCCTGTCTCAAAGAGGGGTGGGGAACAGGGCTTGAACAATGATACATACCATCATCCACACACATATTTGCACCGGCACACATACAATTTGTATGTAAAATAAGAGATAACTGTAATGCAAAGTTCTTTGAACTGCTGTACAATGCCAAAGAGCTGGATTCCCTCACACATCATGGAAATGTGCCCCACAGTCATTTGTAAACAGTTTAAGCAAGAGACACCTGTATCTTGGCAATATAAAGTCAAGTCCCCATCAATACAACATGTCTTTCAGGTCTTTTGGTAGCTACTGTATCCAGGACAGTTTACAAAGGTACCGTGAAATTCATTCTCAGATCTTCCTATCACAAGCCCACAGGCTCCTGAAATCTTAGCCTTTGAGCATTACATTTCTACAGAACAGTGACCTCTAAATGTTAGTGGGCATGAAAGGCACCCAGGAACTTGCTAAAAAGGCAAACTCTCATCCACCACTGTCACTCACAGAACCTCTGAAGGATCTAGGCATCTTCATTTAAACCACTGCTCTGCGGTTTGGGTCCAAGAACTGCCTTTTGAGGAATAGTAATGAGAGTTTTCAAGGTAACTGTCACGGGAAAGGCTTGCTTGGTGAAGCCACACGTCACGCTGTGTTTGGGTCAACACTCATTGTGGACAGTCTGGCCACTCTGACTCTGTCATTCCCTTCCACATCAGCCCACTTTATTTTGATTTGAGGAGAGAGCACTGAGTCACGGATTTAAGTCTACTCCTGCTGCCTTTCACAGTGAAACCCGGGACTTTGTTTGGGAGAAGAGCATTCATCTCTTCCCCATGTTGCCCTCTCCGCCTGAATTTAAGAAAGCACACAGTCCAGGAATTGTGGGCGACGACAGCTACCTAACACGGAATGAAATTTAGACAGAGAACAGAAGGCAGAGCTGAGACGGCTGGATCAGAGGGACACTGTTAAGCCACGTCAATCCCTCCAAAATGTCTGGCCTAGCCTCTAGACTTCTCAGAACACAAGTCAAAACATTCTTCCATTCTTTTGAACAGCTTCTGATAATTTTAAAGGGGGGGGGAAGTCACTTAATCGATATAGAATGTTTTAGATTTTATACACCCATTTTTCCTAGCACTGAATTCTGTGTCTTCAAGATCTTTTCTTTCCTTCTTTCTCAACACGCCTTTAAGTCTCCTGCATGGGTGTCAGTAAGTCTGCATTCTCCCTCCCTACCCATCATTTCTCCTGGAACAGCTGCTTCCACATCTGCCTCTTTTTTTTTTTTTTCTCATTAGAACTAAATGAAACCATCAGATTCCCAAGTAGGTTTCCTCCTGGCAAAAGAGCTCTACTAACGACCTTAAAACATACTAAACGAGATTCAATTTTCTAGAGGAAAGAGCCCCTCTGTAGATTGACAAACGAAGACTCTACCCTTCAGGACCCTTTCTGCAGCTTTAGAGTCAGTGCCCTGAGATTTTAGGAACATTTCAAAAGCAATGGGGTATTTTCCACTCATTGGCTCCTTCATAAAATGTAGGGTCTCATCCCAGTAGAAAGATGCAGATCTAGGAAGGGCACAGTTGAAGCCCAGGAGAGGCCACGGTCCTGGTCCTCAGCAACAGCTAAACAGAGGAACCCATCGAGAAATTCCTGGGCTGCCAACCACTGCCTCCAAGAAGCAGCAACTGTTGGGTTTCTCTCTCCTAGAGACAAAACACAGAAAAAGTTTCACCCTGTTTTTCCTGCTTCACTTAAGATGAGAGCAAATGAAATGAAGAAAAAAATATCAGCCAGAGAAACTCAACCCAGGAATTTCCACTGGTCCCCACTCCACCTCCCCCCCAAAAAATCCAGAACACAGAGATAGAATGTCTAAAAACCCTTCCCATTCCTGCATGGGCCACTCTGGGGTTGAAACAATTTAAGGATGTGAAATATTTTCATTGATCTCTCATTTTCCAAGAAAAAAAAAATTGAAGAAAACTGTGTCCTTCTAGAGAAATGTTATCAGAAACTTATTTGTTTGTGTATTTATTTAGCTGTTGCTGTCAGCTTTATCCCTTATATAATGTTAACATTCTTTGAAAATGGGCAGATGGACCTTATTCAAGTCCTGACAGTAACTCTTTGTTAGTGTACAAACGGCTTCAGAGGTATTTCATTACCATTCGTAATCATCCGTTTGCTTCTAGCTGGTGACATTTGGAATAGTAAGCAGGGGACACTCTTTGTGTCCAGTGAGTTCATAGAAAGTTAAACTTACTTTCCACAACAGACTCAAGCTTAGCTACCATAACCCTCTTCAGTTACTGTGTGATGTGTTTGAACAGTATGAATGATTAATGAAAGCTAAATAGTCCAGTTTCTATCTTAAAACCTTTTTGTTAACTGCCAGAGAGCTGAGTGACTAGGAGGTGATTTCTGCTCAAATGAGTATTTATGCAATCCGATGCTTGTTCTCTGACAAAAATAAATTAATGTATCAGCTGCTCATTTTCAAAAGATGTAAAAAAGTCAGAAACTCTTCCTGATGCCTTTTCCCATCCACAGACCAACACCAAGCGCTGTGGTCCTTGCCAGCTTGGCATCAGAAAGCGAACTTGGCGTGCCTGTCTGAACGAAGTGCGTGGTTGCTCTCTCCCAAGGAAACCAAGATAAAAATGTGGCAACTGGTAGCATCCACGACAAAGGTCCTAAAAGTCGCCTCACAGTTTTCCTGGACCAGATTCTGGGATTGCTCCCAGAGAAAGGCCACTACCACCCATGAGCTAAGAAAAACAGGCATGCCTGCTGGCGGGAGGGAACTGTGTACAACGCTCCAGGTGCTTCCGAGCTGATCTGGAAGTGACACCTTCAGAGATAATTCCTCTGGTAAAAGGAGCTTAAAGGTGATGTGATGTGACGAGGAAACGGAGATTAAGGACCCAGGTAGAGAGCTGGAGACGACAGCTGGACGATGACAGGGACCTGGAGTGGAGGGGGAGGCAGCTTCCCAGACCACAGCATAGCGGAGGGACACAGCAGCCGCACGTACAGCATGAACGCCCTTTGACTTGTTTTGTGGTGCTGGGGATCAAATCCAGCCCCATGTATGGCCAAGGCTTGTGCTCAGCCTCTGAGCGGCACCCCAGCCCTTCTCTCTTTAAACAAACTTTACATTCTCTCGCTGGCTATGCTGTAAATGCCCTCTTACTTAATTTTTTATAATTTGATGGCCTTTCAGGTATTGCTTATGACATGTTTTTCAACCCAGCTCCATCAGAATTACTATCGTAGCAAGGGAGGCAGATGTGTATGTCTACCTGGCAATCTCTTTTTTTAAAAAAAAAAGTAATAAAACCTTTACCCTTTTTCATTTGGTGGTCTGTTGCACACGAACTGTTTAAGAGTTTCCAGATAAAGTGCTTTGGCACATCTGTAACTACAGTGCCTGATGCTAATTTTGTATCATTCTTGGTCATCACTTTTACCGGTTGTGTGTTGCTTTGGTCAACCATTTCCTTTCAAAAAGGAGGAAAGGAAATAAAATTAATCTAGCTCTTTCCGGAAGAGAATTCACAGGTCTACTTCATTCGTTTAACAACTGAGCAAACATGTTGCTGTTCAGTTATTACTTGCCCATCAGTGTCCTGGTCACTGGAAACACAGGGATGTTAATATCCAGTCCTTTACATAAAATCTCCCTATTACAGAGAAAGATGAGTAAAGATGGTAGTAGCAATTGATCATGAATATTAACCCAGGGATAAAGATAGTGTCTGGGAATAACACTATGTGTGTATGTATATATACATACATATACATATGCATGTACATATGCACATACACATACAAATACACACAATATAAATGCATGTGTTTAAATATGTATATACATATATTCCAGTAAATATCCCTGTATACATACATATGTGCATACATCCCTATATGTGTATATATATATATACAATATTATATGTGTATATATGCACATACATGTATACACACACATATATATACACACACAGGTGTGTACACATATATAATATATATGTGTATGTATATATGCATGTATATACATATATCTCTGTATACATTCCAGTGTATACATGCATCCCTATATATATACTCATATATTATATATATAAACATATTATGTGTGTGTATACATATACAAATTTTTTATGTATATATACACATGTATAGACATATATACATATATAGGTATACATTGTATACATATGTACATATGTGTATTCACATACATATGTATACACTGTGCACACAGACACAAAAATATGTGTGTATTTAGTGAGAAAAGAACAGTTTCAGGGCCAGTGGCTCATACAAATTTTCTGAAGATGTGATTAGCCCTCAATGTGAGAAATCTTCACCCTGTGGCAACTCTGTAATGGTCAGGGCCATCACAAGGTAAGGGATAGGACAGAAGTTATCTAGGTCAATTTTCTTCAGTCTGACCCTGCAGACAATTGATATGGATGTCTAGATACTGCCTGGACCTTACCTTCATCCCCATAGGTCGTTTCCAGGACGCCTGTGGAAGGAGTGGCCATTCCTGTTGGCAGAAAGTGCTTTCCAGGTTCACGCAGCATTGCAGACTGAGACAGTGGGGCACGTGCCTCACTTCTGCTCCTTCCAGGACCATCACATGCACATGGATGGGCTCGTGAGCGGCTGCAGTAGAACACAAGCGCATCATTTGGCTTCAGGTCACCCTTTGCCCCGTGGCAAGACAAGTGAGTAGACTAGCCAAGGAAAAGCCATCCCATCCGAGCACACAGCACTGTAATTGGACAAGTCCTTTAGATCCCATGACTCTGTCTGCCAGTGGTCCCCGCATGAACTAGTTGTATTCTTTCTGGTGTCGTTTTGAGATGAGGTCCCTACTGTTTTTCTCAGGTTGGGTTTGGAGTTCTCTGAAACTGCAGATAGACTCTGTCACAGCTGCAAAGTGAGCTCCTAAAGTCACTGAAGACCTCATCAACAGAGGAAGTTGCTTGGAGCCAGCGATTCGTCTTGTTCTTCTGACAAGACACCTGACAAATGTCCCTAGGAAAGAAGGAAGGAATGGGGGGGGGAGGGAGGGAGGGGAGGAAGAAGGGAGGGAGGGATTTCTTTGGGCTCACAGTTTGAGGGTACACAGTTGGAGGGTATGACATCATGGTGGGGAAGCCACAGGGCAGGAGCATGAGGGGAGCCTGCATCCATGAATAGGAAGCAGAGAGGAATCAATGCTTGTGCTCACCTTCCTTTCTCTTCTTTATTCAGTTCAGGATCCGGTCCCATGGGGCCATGACACCCCATTTGGGGTTGATTTCCCCTCTATATTAACCCTGAAGGTACATTCCTATAGTGATTCTAAATCCAGTCAAGTTGACATGAGGGTCAATGACCACATCCTTTAAGCTTAAAGGAGGCTTGAGTTGGTATACAAATCTTTACCCAATATCATCCATCGACTTCAGTTTAGGGCCTGGTAGACTGTAGTCCAAACTTGCCCGAAGCTTCCGGCAGTTCTCCCGCAGAAGCACCCTGAGTGTTGGTACTACAGGCATGCTCCATCGTGCTCGGCTCTATCGGCTTTAATCTGGAGGATCTGATTATGAAATAAAATAGGGCTGGGTGACAGAAATACACTGTGGAGGTAGGGGGTGGGCTCTAGGAAAGAGAGGACTTAGGGCACTGCTGTGTACTAGGAAGGACGTGTGAAAGAGCAAGTGCTTAGCCTGAAGTCGGCCCGCATGTGTTCAGCTACTGTGTCTACCTGTGGCAAGCCATGTGGCCTTCAGAGAGCTATCTCTCCTTCCTTGGCCCTGGTTTCCACGGTTTCCATATCTACAACATGGGAAAGGGAAAGAAAATATCTGCCATCTATACTTTTAAGACTTGATGAATGGCAAGTCCCTGCCCAGTATCGAGACAGTTGTCCTTTGCCAATGCTTCAGTACTACGTAAGGGCTCAGGACACAAGCCAGTCCACCAAGCCTCAGAGCACTGCTGAGATGCCCCATTTACCACTGAGCATTTATCAGATGAGGACCCAGAAACCGGAAGGAGTCTGCATCCGTTTTCACAGGTCTTAGAGCTGCAGTATAGTGATGCAGGAGTCACATCTACTAAATGAATAAATGTCTACACAATCTCCATTCTTTTGCATTAATTTCAGCTGCACTTACTGGGGTTTTTAGTTGATTCTCTTGTTGTTATAATGATGTGTCTGTATTTGCATAATTTCTCCCAAATCTTGAGCTCTTCTACAGTCCCAAAGCTTTACAGTGCTGGTCAGTTCTAAGCCCCAGTACTTTCTCCACACACCCTGGCTTCTCTGTAGCTGTGCCAAAGACGTCTTACTTTAAAGTGTTGCAATGCTATGACCATCAACCTACAAGACTGGTTTTCCAAGAACCATTCTAAATAATGGTTATTTTATTTACTCTGCAATTTGGGCAATGTACATAGACCATGGAGTTGGACAGGAAGGAAGGAATGGTAAAAGGTGTTTCCTGCTTGGCTAATTTTTAGTCCTTTTGGAAAGGTCACACTCCTTCCAAATGGCTTCCCATCTTCCCACCTGTGAGGGCCAAAGAAAATCTATTCACCAAGGTTCTCCTTACACAAAGGACTCCCTGGCTTTGGAGCACAAGGTTAAGCTTCTTAGAGGAAAGGTGCCACAGTAGCTGAACTGTGCTCTCTGGGCCTTTGACTGTGGTGTCATGTCATGGCAACCATGTCATTGTCCTACCCTGTCGCTCTTTGATTTCTTCCGTAAAGATGCCTGTTCTGTCACAAGCCTTCCACACCTGACATTTACATATGAGTTCTCTTGGGCAATAGTGTTCTATTGAAAAGCCATAGGATTGGTGTCTGGGGAGAGGTTTTGGGGCTATGGAACTAAAAACGGTTTCAAATGTATCATTCCACATGACTTGGAGGTTGGAGGCAAGGAGGTCTTATGCCTGTGAGTCTAGTAACTCATTAACATCATGGAAAAGTCAAGGTCAGTTGTATTTCTCTTCCAGGTGGTAACAGTATCTAGATGTCAAAGAGGGTTACTCTTTTGTGAACCTATCTTTAAAAGCCAGGACAATCCTTCCAGGACTATCTAGAACAGCTGGCTCTTTTCTGTGGCTGGATTTTCAGTTTCTGTGGCCGGATTTTTATTAATCTTTGTTGTTAAACCAATCAGTGGCCGAGAGGTCAGCAACTCCTCAAGATTGCCTTCCTGGTCCTGGTAAGAAGTGTCAGCTCCACCAAAACACACAGTCCCAGGAACTTTGTTCTGCAAACAAAGAAGCACCGTAGTGGGTAGACACTGCCCACGAATAACTATGCCCACCAGGACTGCTGCAGCCACACGCATCTGCCTTTGAATCTCCAGGTCCCGCATCGGCAAAGGCAGACAATTTCACCTCACCAGATTTTAGTATTCTCACATGTAAAAGTTAGATTTAAAAACTGAAGCAAAATGATGCAGTGAAGGGTACCATACGGAGCTTGGCACACGCTGGTGGCTGCCTGCCCACTGGCTGCTTCATGCCTCCTCCTCTTTGGAAAGATCTCAGAGAACACGTATCCATGGGACCTGGGGGATTTCTCACTCTTCCATGTCTCTTTGGCTGATCTTATCCCACTTTTCCTTACGATTTCTGGTTCCCCCATGCTGTGAGGGTTTTCGGAATCTGTTTATCAGTGGTTATTAATCCAACTATCACAATAACTGATAAATGTGTAGCATAAAACAATATTTGCCCCCAAGTTTCTGTTTGTTTTCTTTGACCCTGTAATGTAGCCAGTTGGAGATGTTCCAATTAAAGGTAATGAACCAATTTATTCCCTTGCAATTTGTTATGTTTAATAAGTAAGGGCCTTACTTGCCCTTTGTCCATGAACATACCCACACATTAATCTTGATCAATTGCCAGCAAGCATCTAATGAGTGCCTTTGTTGGTGGAGTTTAGGATAACCCTTTGCTCTATTTACCATTGGTGGGAAAATGTAAGAAAGGAAAATCCATGTATGTTGTCACTCAGTGAGATTCCTGCTGCCCCGAGAATGAGACAAGTATTCTGTTTGCATAACAGAACACAAGAAGGGCTAATGAGGATGCGCTGGTTCAGGTTTCTATTAAAAGACACATATACTTTCAAAAATTGAAGATTATCCCTACATGTATGAGCTGTAACGGCTCCTAGGTGAAGGCTAGAAAAAATATTTATTCTGCACTAGAGCAGATTTGACAGTTTCTCTCCAGCTTAGGATTTCTAAATAGTATTGATCTCCAAAAAGAAATGCACTCATTCTACCCAATCATTTATTGGACCTTGGACAAGCCTGTCCTGGATGAAGCAAAAGGAAGGACTAAACTCAAGGGAGGACGCTGGGGCATTTTGAACAGGACAGTTCTGCTAGCAAGAAGACAGGATCAGCCTGTGCGGTGCAGGTCGTGTGCCGTGGAAGGGAGATTGGAAGAACACCTGTCGTCATATCTTCCTACTGTCCCTGGGGGTATATATCCATCTTCTATGGCCGTCTCTATAAAACAGTGATTTGAGATCTAGGATGTGCCCAGGTTGGACTCTAGACTCCCGTGATGCTCCACGTGTCCTGAGTTGTTCAAAAATGGGAACAGTCGGAAGATGGTTAGCAAGACCCGAGGGACTGGGGGGGGGTGGGTCTGGAAGGATGGAAGGGTGAAGGGATGTGTGGAGAGAAAGAGAGAGATTGCAGGGCTGCAGGAACTGAAAAGAACAAACGGTGTCTCTGTGTTTTAAGTGCTGCCCCGGCCACAGGGAGGGTCTCTAAGGCTAATCACCTTAGGAAACGCAGCTGGGCGGGGGCGTCGAGCAAGGCTCACAGAACGCAGCCTAAGTGAGCCCCAGCGGGTCAGTACACAGGCCATGTCTGCCTTCTCCGCCTTGGCTCACCTTGGCTTACATGTCCTCTCTTCCCCTCCTTGTTCCTCCTGCCGTCCTCACTCTCTTATTCTTCTCATGACGAGCAGTGTTCGCACCTTACCAAGCACGGTTACCTACAGGGGTCTCTATCTGACAGCATAGCGTGGCCTCCCCCTTGATTTCTCAGTATTTAGAATCTACAGCTGGAAAGAATGAGTCTGAGTCCCCGTCACAGGGTTGAATATGATTTAACCTTAGACAAGTTCTACCCCTGCCCATTTCAGTGTTTCAGTGGCCACCTCCAACGGTCACCTCAAGAATTGCATGGATATTGGCTCTGGAAGGTATCGATATGTGTCGGAACGGAGTCATGCTGTCATGTGGGATCATTGTCTCTCCTGCCTCTGTGGATTAGAACATATGATTTTTCTTGTTTCTTTGAACCCAATGTCCACATCATGTGACCCATTAACACTGTTTATTTGCTAGAGTTGTTGCCTCTCAGTTTGTCTCTTACATGGACTAAATAAAAATTTTGAGAGTATTTAAAAGCCTGAGCAAGGCCTGGCCCAAAGTCGTAGCTATTCCAACCAGTTGAACTTCTCCGCCCGGTGACCCAGTGACCTCTCAGCCTCCGGCTCCTTCGCACAATCCGACTTTACCCACTGCTGTTTGAATTTTATGAATCATACTCCAGCTGTTTGAACTCCTGAAGCCTCTGGGACTACATAAATAATTACCAAGATACAATTGTCACAGGTTATAAAAGATGTTGTAAAAAAAAAAAAAGTTCTTTTTTTTTCTTTTTCTTTTTTTCTATTTCTATGAACCATTTTTTTTTTTCAAATTGCAGGATGAAGAAAATGTCAGCTATTCTCCTCTGATGAAGAGAGAAGGAGAATCTTAGAATCAAAAAGTCTGACATCCGGTAAGCAAACACTCCCTTCTTCGGCAGTGGGAGCGCACCATGGCAACCTCTCCTCAGTGGGAACGCTCAGCCCAGCCGGGCATCCTGCTCTACACTGCTCCCTACGCTGACTTCGGAGCGGTGCCTGCCTGGCAGAAAGTCAGTGAGGAAACAGCCAAGCGCAGGAAGTCTTGGAACACAGCCCTGCTGCTCCAAAGGAAGAGCGGGGCCTCTGGGGGAGCTCGCCCTCACTGTGGTGCTTGTTCTTAAAGGTTGTGCCTTTGCATTCACGCCCTTGCCTTGGAATATGGCGAGGACACCTGGATTGTCTCGGTCTCCCCAGAAGTTGAGCAGACTCAGCGCTTTCCCCAGCAGCCTTGTCATTCCAGGTTCCTGGTCAGCTTTCAGAGGACGCATGTTCCTGGAAACTTCTGAAATCCGCTCTGTTTTATCATCCCCTCTCCCAAACTTGGCAGTTAAAAAAAATCTCATCTTCAAATGCATTTTTCTCAGCCCAGTTCTCCCGTATGAGATGCCTGGTAGCCCTTCCGTCTTTCTATTTTTGGCAGAACAGAGAAAAATCCTTTTGCCAAGACTTTTTTTTTTTTTTTTTTTTTTTTTTTTAAGGAGAGTTCTTGTTATTCTGAGGCAAGAGGTTTCTGGATCAAAATGGAACCAAAAGGTGCATTTGGCACCGTTCAATCAACCTTATCAGCAGCACCCAGGAAGGCTTTCCTCTGAAATCGAGGATTTCATCAGAACACAGAGTACACGTGAATCCTGCAGTCCAGAATTCACAATGCCAGAGGCCTGGAAACCAGGCCCAAGCAGGCAGGAACAGCTGACCCCCCCTTTCTTTCTCTAGAACCTCTTTGTTTATTCTTCCTAAACCCCAGAGATACATTTTGAGAACATGTTGCATTTTTCTTTTCTCAAAATATTTTTGTATAAATCGTGTCTCCTAAATTAATACTCAAGTAGGGGCCAAGCAAGAACCAGAAATCACTTGCGCATCCTGTATAGCATTAAGACCAGGTGGAGCCTCAAGAGGCGCTTATTCAATAAACATGAATCTTCTCATATCCTTTCTACGACACCAGTCTACAGAGGCAGGTTAAGCCAGGAACGGAGGAGGAACCTAGCTTGCTCTTGCTTTTTGTTTTGTTTTGTTTTGTTTTGTTTTGTTTTGTTTATTCTAGAACATGTACTTCTTTTTTTATTATTTTTTCTATATTCTTTGTTTACATTCCAAAGGCTTTCTCCTTTCCCAGTTCCCCCCTCACCATATGTCCCATAAGTCCTCTCCCCCCCCTCCATTCCCCAATCACCCACCACCACCACCATTTCTCTGTTCTGGTACTCTCCTACAAAACTGGATCCAGTCTTTTCGGGACCAGGGTCCTCTCCTTCCTTCTTCTTGGGAATCTTTTGATTTGCTAATTGTGCCTTGAGTATTCAGAGCTTCTGGGCTCATTAATATCCACTTATCAGTGATTGCATTTCATGTGTATTCTTTTGTGAATACTTACTTACTTAACTTACTTAGGATGATATTTTCCAGATCCAACCACTTCCCTACAAATTGCATGAATTCATTATTTTTAATTGCTGAGTAGTATTCCATTGTATAAATATACCACATTTTCTGTATCCATTCCTCCTTTGAGGGACATCTGGGCTCCTTCCAGCTTCTGGCTATTATAAATAAGGCTGCTATGAACATAGCGGAACATGTGTCTTTATTGCATGCAGGGGAATCCTCTGGGTACATGCCCAGGAGTGGTATGACAGGGTCCTCTGGAAGTGTCATGCCCAATTTTCTGAGGAATCGCCAGTCTGATTTCCAGAGCGGTTGCAATCCCACCAACTGTAGGAGTGTTCCTCTTTCTCCACATCCTTACCAGCACCTGTTGTCTCTTGAGTTTTTAATCTTAGCCACTCTGACTGGTGTGAGGTGGAATCTCAGGGTTGTTTTGATTTGCATTTCCCTGATGACTAATGATGTTGAACATCTCTTAAGGTGCTTCTCAGCCATCCGAATTTCTTCTGATGAAAATTCTTTGTTTAGCTCTGTACCCCATTTTTTGATGGGGTTATTTGGTTCTTTGCGGTCTAACTTCTTGAGTTCTTTGTATATATTGGATGTTAGCCCTCTGTCAGATGTGGGGTTGGTGAAGATCTTTTCCCAATTTGTTGGTTGCTGTTTTGTCCTTCTGACAGTGTCCTTTGCCTTACAGAAACTTTGTAATTTTATGAGGTCCCATTTGTCAATTCTTGATCTTAGAGCATAAGCTATTGATGTTCTGTTCAGGAACTTTCCCCCTGTGCCCATGTCCTCCAGGGTCTTCCCCAGTTTCTTTTCAATTAGTTTCAGTGTGTCTGGTTTTATGTGGAGGTCCTTGATCCACTTGGAGTTTATCTTGGTACAAGGAGATAAGAGTGGGTCAATTTGCATTCTTCTGCAGAACATGTACTTCTTTATGTACTTATTTATTTTGAGGTTTTCCACTTGTCCAATCTGGCCTTAAGCCCTCCTGGTCATCTTGGATAGGCTTGACCTTCTGATCATCCTGTTTCCACCTCTGGAGTGTTAGATGTCAGACAGACATCACTGCACTTGGCTTTGTGTAGTGCTGGAGACTGAACTCAGGCCTTAGGCATATTAGGCAAGTCCTCTCCAAACTGATCCACACCTCCAGACTTGTGCTAGAACTTTTCGAATACTGTTCACACTCTTCAGAATTAATAGATGCACCGGGCAGTTCCTCGAAGCCTACAAAATGACTGGTACATTTTCAATGTGAGCTATGACTGTCTCTATTAATGGAGCTGGGGAAAGCAGAGAGCTGCTCCTTTGGTATGATGAGGAAAGGACCAGCAACCGTCCTCACGGTGACTCTGGCTATTCTTAGGGGAGGTGGCTATCGTTTTCATATTTCTGGCCTGAGGCGTCTTCAGCAGGAAGGCACTGGTTGCTTAGCCGACTGCCCCTGATAAAGCATGAGTGAACTCCATGCCTGTCAGGTTGCACAAGGCTCTACCGACTTTTCCAACATTTTATCCTATCAGTACCTTTCCTAAGAGGGCATTAATCTGACTTTACAGTTTAGACATGCTAATTCTGGTCTATATTATATTAAGCTGCAATTTTTAACATACAGGCTTTTGAAAATAGAGTTCCCATGTGGAATTTTTCTTTGTAGTTGTAGATTTTTAGAATTACAGTATATAATTATCATGTGGCACGAGAAACCGCGGTGCGGATAACCTTGCACTGAAGTGTTTCTTTTGTAAACAAGCCTGTCCTTTAATGGAATATTTGTCAGTGTGTGTGTGTATTCAGAGAACTACTCCAAAGGCATGTGCTCAGAAGTTAGGAAATAATTATATTTCCAAACATAATCTTTTCTAATCATCCCATTTTGTTTTATTTAAAAATATCCTGGTGGGGGGGTCTTCTAGACAAATACAATTCTCTTTGATCTCAGCTCTGAGGTACCACCCTTCCAGAAAAGTATTCAAGGGGGAGAAAATTAAAGGGGAGAAATGAAATGGGTGTGTGTGTGAATAAATGCATAGATTAAGTTTTTTTTCCAGAAAAATCTTCACTCTAATTATAAATAAATACATGAGCAAGAAGCTGCTGAAATTTAGCCTCTGGCAAGGGAGCCCACAGGGCACTCTGAATGATAGTTAGGATTTAACAGTTCACCCATCCGATTTAGTGGACAGCCATGCTCGACAGTGTCCCCAGTTAGGCCGATTGCACAAGCCTCTACTGAGGACCACCAGGATGTGCGGATGTTGGGGGTTTTAGGGACACCAGCACGAGGCAGATCAAGTCCTTGGTTTGCAGAGCTCCGTGAATGGTGGGTAAGCAGGGACTGGAAGCTCCACCCTGGAGGACAGGAACAGAAAAAGAGGGAAGGTGAGGAGCCGGATAGCCGGATCGCAGGATCACAGGATTGCAGGGCCGCGGGGCCACAGGGCTCTGTGTGTAGCCTGGAGAAATTGGCTTCACCTCCATGAGAAAGGCAACAGAAGCAAAGAAAGCGAAGACAGGTAGTCTGGTAGTTTGTGGAAAGGCCTGTATACTTCTGAAATAAAATAATTTCAGTTACCGTGGGCCCCGGAATCAAACAATGTGTGTGTCAGTCCCTTGGTATCTATGAGCCACAAGACTGTAGGAATTTTGTTTTCCCTGAACAAGAAATGAATGTATGCTAAGCTTTAGACTTCCAGAGAAGTACGGTCATGGGGGCCAGTCTCGATGGAGCCCTTGTACTGCCCCTCCCTCTCTCCCTCCCTCCCTTCCTCCCAATCCTGTTCCATCCCCTATAGAGAGAGCTCAGTGCTAAACACGCTGGGCCTTTCTGTGCTGTTCAAGATGCCTCAGACACCTGCCACATCCCGGGCCCCGAGAGGCCCAGCACGGACAGCAGACACAGGCCTCCAGGAACCCACAGTCACACATTCATTCTCCGTCCCATCTCCTCAGGGCTCAGAAGATGCTTCAAGGTGGCAAGAAGCCAGACAGCAAACAAAGCCACTCTGTGGAGGGAGCAAGCTCTCTCCTCAGTCCTCTTTCCTGTCCAAGGAATGTGTAAACATCACGTCAGTGGCGTTCCCAGCGACACTATGGGCTTCAGTCACATCCAAAGACGTAAAATTTTTCAAAGAACGTATAAATGTTTCCTTGTTAACGTCATTGTTGAGGAGTTCCAGAGTGTTTCAATCCTTTTTAAATAGCCACATTGGGTCACTCCATACTGAGGTGTGTTGATGTGGTAACTTTGGGCTAACAGCCCTGCATAGGCTTCTCATAGCAGCTGGAACGGAGGGTGGCTTCAGCGGGAGGGACCGGAGAACAGCCCACTAAACAAATGAGTGCCTAAAATCAGGGTCCTGGAGATGGATAAGACCTTGGTGACTCTCTGACGTCTCACTGTGGAGAGAAGTAAACGAGATAAATCGAGGGAGATGCTGAGACTCGGAGCTGGAGATGTGGGGCAAGGCCCAGATGTCAAGAGGGTTTTGCATATAGAGAGTGGCAAAGGCACACCCAGGGGGAAGGGGATTTATATTCCCCAGGGAATGTTAATAGGTTACAGTGAGGGAAATCCAGACCTTTCCAGACTCTTGGCCAACAAAGGGCAGGAGCTGCTCTCCCCACAGCTGGTGTCGGTGGTGGCATGGCTCTCCGTTTCTACTTCCAGTGGTTGAACCCCTAAAGGGGAGACTGAGGTTGGAGATCCTCTGCTGCATTATCTGTCAAAGCTCCCACCATTGAACAATGGTGGGATTGGCAAGCTCGCATTAGCTAAAGCAAGGCGACCGTGACAGGAAGAGGACCCAGAATGAAGGAAGACTCTGTCAATCGCATCCTCACGGGTAGTTTTAAATGGCACTTTCCTGGCTGAGATATGGTGTGATGCAAGCCGCCATATCAGTCTTCTCTCCATCAAACATAGCTTACCTTAGTAATTGGGAGAATTAGAGTAGTCTAATAGAGGACGGAAGACCCAAGATGTGCAACCAGAGGGCACACAGCACTTAGAGAAGCAGTCCAGAGTCCCAGAGAGTCAGCGTCCACTCTCATATAGGTAAGTGGAGGAGAATGGCCTAAAGGCACAATACAGTATACACTCGCCCTATGGCCCTATGACGTGTGACCTCAGGCTTGGGACTGTTGCCACAAAGCCCAGTTTCACAAAGCCCAGTTTCCTTTTTTCCTCTGGGATCCTCTCTTTGGTTCATCCCAGCTGCAGCCATACAGGCCTTTACTGGGTAGCTTGGCTTCTATTAAGCCGAGTGTTTTGGTGGCTGTACTCAACAGACTAAAATTCACATATGGCAGTAACCTAAGGACCAAATCAATAGTTCCAAACACTTCCTTCAAATGTGGGTATTTCCTCATCTGCTTTCTCGGATGCAGTAATCAAGGCACGGGATGAGATGGGTATAATTTATGGAGGTTATTGGGACGTGGGGGAAAAGGAAACTAGTTTCCTGAGATCACTAATTATGGGGAAATTTTTACTCTGTAGTCAAACCATAAGTATTAGTACTGAAAATCCCCCCACTCCCACCCCCTGAGCCAGACATGGTCGATGTCTTATTTGAGAGGTGATCTTCTGTATGATGCTGGACCTCGGGGCCTGATTTGAGTTTGACCTTGATAAGCAACCTTGCAAATGGCTCTAAACCCTTCTGGAGTTCTGCTTCCTCGTCTATAAATGGACAAGATAATCCTTGCCTTTCAAACCTGAAGAATACAGAAATACTGTGCACAAAGAAGTTGGCACATTACAAGCAGGGAATACACTACATCTATTTTAATTACCACGGAGACCAAGATATTTGAGAGAAACAGGGGTGACATTCTTTACTTATCTATTTTATGAATACTCCCCCAAAAGTTCTTAACGCAAAGTTGACGTGAAGACATAGGATTGCATTTATAGCATTGTTTCCATTGTACAAGTTCACTTAGGTGAGCTCATCCAGGATCAATAAGCTGTCCTCACCACCATATAACCCATATGGTTATATGGGTCTGACCTTCTCCCTGTTTTGGAGTCGTAAGCTTGGTGTTACCCAGCCAAATGAAAATCAGGAATAGTCTTAAACTCACTGTGCCCTGTCAGGTGTCCCCTGTGTGGAGGAAGCCATTTGTAGACCAGACAGACACGGTGCAGACTGTCAGGGAGACAGAGAGATAAAAGGCTTGCTTTGTTTCTCTGAGCCACAGCACCAGGTGAATAGTGGCATTTACTCAGGGGTAAGAATGGGTCTGCTTTTAGACCATTCCTTGTTATTTTCCTTGGATCCTGGACATGTCTGTGAATACTCAGTAAAGTGCAAGGATAAGACTCAATCTGCAATTACAATACTCATGGAAAGGGTGATTCTTTTTTTTTTTTTTGAACAAAAGGAACCAGTTTTATTACCACCACCAACAAAAACCTATCAAACATAGCACTTTCAAGATACTCAGTTTGTTAAGTTTACTTTTTTGTGCTATAATGGTTTTAAATTTTATGAACTGTAGTTAACTGAATCCCAATGTTCTTGTTTGAATGTGGGACTTTCTGTATTTAAGCAACATCAAATATAAGTCTAGCTAGATGTCTGTTTAAAAACACAATAGCTGAACTACTATGTTTTTTATGCATTGTTTTTATTGTATATATTCTATATTTATATTTCATTTCCCCTTTTCTGGTTCCCTGCCCCCCAAAGGTCCCACATGCCCTTTTCCCTCCCCGTGTTCCCCCATCACCCTTTCCCACTTCCCTGTTCTGGTATTCCCTTACACTGATGCTTTGAGCCTTTCCAGAACCTTCTTGTTGGACATTATTTGGTATGTGGATTGTGTCTTTGGTGTTGGAAAGGATGATTCTTAAAGACAATTAGGAAATTGTCTGTGAGCTTCGAAAACCACTAAAGGAAATGCACCAAGTTTGAGAAAAACATTGAGTGTCTCTTAAGTACGGTAAAGCCAGTGAAGGCCTTCATGCATTCTGGCCCATTCTTATGTACAGGACCAGCACAGGTTCAGTGAGGATCCCGATAGGTGTGGAGTGTGCGGCACTAGCGTTCAACAGTAGATGTCCAGGCGGGGGCATAGTTCAGTGAGTGTGCTGGCCAGCATGTGAAAGCCTGGGGTTTATCACCAACTCTCAACATGCACAGAAAGAGAGGGTGTCCACGCTTGCCACATGACATCAGAGCTTCTAGAGCCTCCCTCGGGACTCTTAAAACTTAACTTTGAGCTTGCGGTGGTGGCGCATGCCTTTAATCCCAGCACTTGGGAGGCAGAGGCAGGTGGATTTCTGAGTTCGAGGCCAGCCTGGTCTACAGAGTGAGTTCCAGGATAGCCAGGGCTACACAGGGAAACCCTGTCTCAAAAAAAGAAAAAACAAAAACAAAAACAAAACAAAACAAAAAAAAACCCAAACCAAAACAAAAAACAAAAAACCAAAACCAAAAACAAAAATCAAAAAACCAAACAAACAAAAATAACAAACCAACCAACCTTAATTTTTTTTTTAATTGGATATTTTTTTGTTTCCATTTCCAATATTATCCCCCTTTCCCTCTGCAAACTCCCTATCCTATCCCTCCTTACCCTGCTTCTATGACAGTACTCCCCCACCCACCTACCCTCCCATCCACTCACCCATTCCCGCCTCTCCGCCCTGGCATTCCCCTACACTGGGGCATGAAGCCTTCACAGGACCAAGGGCCTCTTCTCCCTTTGATGCCAGCTAAGGCCCTTTCAGCTCCTTCAGTCCTTCCCCTAACGCCTCCATTGGGATCCCTGTGCTCAGTCTGATGGTTGGCTGTGAGCATCCACACCTGTATTGGTCAGGATCTTGCAGAGCCTCTCAGGAGACAGCTGCATCAGGCTCCTGTCAACAAGCTCTTCTTGGCATCATCAATAGTGTCTGGGTTTGGTGTCTGCATGTAAGATGGATCCCCAGGTGGGGTAGTCTCTGGATTCCCTTTCAGCTTCTGCTCTACTCTTTGTCCTTTAGAGAGGAGCAATTCTGGGTTAAAATTTTATAGATGGGTGGGTGGCACCATCCCTCAACTGGATGGGGCCATGCCTTACCTCTGGATATGGTCTTGACAGCTTCTCCCTCCCCTTTGTGGGGTATTTCAGCTAATGTCATTCCCATGAGATTCTGGGAGGCTCTTGCTTTCCTGGTATCTAGTACTAGATAACTGGTGATAAATCTAAGTATTATTTATCCCAACTATTTTTTTAAAGACTGGGTTTCTCTACAAAGTCCTGGCTAGCACAGAACTCACTCTGTAGACCAGACTGGCCTCAAACTTACAGGGCTCTGCCTACTTCTGCCTCCCAAGTGCTGAGATTAAAGGCATGTTCCACCTTGCCTAGCTCTTAACCTGACTTTTTAGAATTTAAACTACACATAGTTTTATGTAAATAATTAATGCTAAAGATTTCTGGATAAGATAGACCAGGTGATACCTCTGTGGACCAATACAAAAGAGTCAATAAAGAAAACCAGACTATTTCAAAGAACATGAAAAAAAAGGAATGAGCTTTAGAAACTCTCGAAGATGTGATGGAATAATTAAATATGAGAAAACAGATAGGCAATGAATCAGAAGTAAGCCTGGCCAAACAGCACTTGCTCTGTGGCCCCTGACAGACAAGGCGAAGACGTGGAAGTCTTATCCCAAACATAAGCTGGACAGCCCAGGTGACGAGACACTGGCAAGCCTTTCCTCAGAACAAGTATGCAGCCCTCACAAGCCTCTTGTGAATTTTGTTCATAGAGTAATTCCTCCGAGGGACAAGGCAGCTGTGGAGAGGAATCCTATGCTGCTATTCTTTGAGAGTCAGAGGGCAGTGGCTGGGCATGCGTTTTAAAGGAAACCTACTGTTTAATATCAAGCCACCCTAGAGACCCGAGGACTGGAAACAGCCAGACAGACAGAATTCCTGCATGGAACCAGTTCCAGTGGCAGAGGTTAAGACAGTAGAGGGAGAGCAGATGTGGGGAACAGGAAGTCTGGACACTGACGAGTCAAGGAGTATAGGTAGATAGCAACAGGACAGGCTCAGAAACTGAAGGCCATGGAGGTGGAGGTGGTGGTGGTGGTGGCAGCAGCGGTGGCAGCCCTATCCTCAGTGACAAGGAGCAGATTCCATTCCCCAAGAGTAACTCAGGACTTCCAGAGCCTCGAGCCTGAGCTCAGAGAGTGGGTCAGCCTCTAGATCCATCTACCTGCCCTCACTACTGTAGGGCTCAGAACTCAAGGACAAGCAGGCTCTACTTGACATCTACAGTTACATGGTGACTTCCTGCAGGAGAGTACTTCGGGGACCTTGAGGGTCTGAAGATGGGTCCTTGTACAGATGTCAGCGCCATGTTTACTTTTCATACTTGGATCACACTTGGGAGACACTTCCCAGCTTGGAGGGAGAGAGGACGGCTCAATCCATAGACTGCAAAGTTAAGTGTGGCCAACAGAATGCCTTGCCGTGCAGAGAAGGGAAATTACTAAAGAGAAGACAACTCTGGTGACACACTAGACACTTGACCACTGTCAACACTATACAGATCCAAGGTCCTGAAATCTAACTCCAGCTTCCCGCCGCCTCACACTTATGGCCACCTCCAACCTCAAAGACCTAGTGTTACAGCTTCACCTCCTTCTCCTCTCTCCCTACCTCTCCCTCTCTCCCTTCCTTTATTTATCCCTTCTTTCCTTCCTCCATACTCCATTTCTCCCTTCCTCCCTTCTCCCCTCTCTTCTCATTACGTCATTCCTTTCTGTTGCCTTTATGCGTCTCTCTTTTCCCCATATTCTAAATATTTCTTAACCTTACTGAATTAAAAAAAATCAAGCAGGTTTTTGTAATTCCCTTTCATAATTTAAATTTTTTTCTTTATGCATTTTTATTGTCAAGCAATCATTTTTCCTTTCCTCTCTTTTCTTCTTTTTACTGTTTTGTCCACATATTTCCCTCTTTCTTGCTATGCTACTTGGCTTTATCTTATTTTTTGAAACTCATGTACTTAGGCGCTTGTGTTGAATTGTTCTTGAAAAGTGTGAATGTAACAGGACACTCTCCTTCATTCCTTCCCTTCTTTCTTCTAATTGATCAGGTCTATTGGTGACCTTTTCCCTTGGATTTGTGTATTACTTGAGGTTTTAATTTCTCACTTTTTCTCTCAGGTCTCAACTTTCTTACTTAATTTTTCTCCCCCATCACTGACCCTCTTGCCCATTTTGCTCACTCTTTGGACTATGATGTTGAATTTCCTCTCCAGGCCTTGGGTTGAGTTCATCTGCTTGTTTTTATCCATTTTGGATCATTTCTCTAATAAAGTTTTGAAATCTCATCCATAATTTTATCTATTTCTGTATCCTTGAATTCAATGGTTGACTGTGGCCCTTCGAAGAAGCCTTGCACTGCATTTTCATGTTTCTTTTTCTTTTTTCTTTTCTTTTTTTTCTTTTTTGGTGTGTGCTGTGTCTTATCCTCTCATTAGCACAGCTTCCCCTAAGGGCTCCATCCCCAGTATGATTAGAGAGGAAAGAACAAATTCTATACCAGTCATGACATAAAACCATATGAGACAAAAAATACATATAAAATGTGTTAATGTTCATTGCTGTATTGTCAGTGAGTATAAAACACAAAAAGAAATAACAAAACACATCCAGAATTTATTATGACGTTACAAATTATTTGAGTGAATAGCCTATAAAGTAGATTTCAAACCAAAATTAGTGACAAGAGATAGAAGAGAAGTGTTCACTGTGCCATCAGATCGTCAGGGAGACCTGACACTCAGAGATCGCATGCCCTGAGCAGGTGACTCCCAGCTTCATAAATGAGCTCTAAGGAGCATGAGAGGTCCTGGAGCTCCGGACAGAACATGGGTGGATGAGTCAGCATCTCAGATTCATTTAGAAATGTCATCAAGAGTAACTTTAACTAGACCTTAAGGCAAATGGAGCTCCCTGCTGAGGTTTGGTCTTTTGCTATGCTAAATGCTGGTTGCACATAGATCCAGGTGATGCCCTTGTCCCGCAAGTTATCCCTGATCTCCCTGATCGGTGACAGTCAAGAGCTGGGCAGAAGAGACATAGGTGGGGTTTATGGTTCCTAGGCTTGGGGTCAGAGGAGAACCACGAGGGGAAAAAAAAGAAGGTGTTTAAGAATCTTAAAATAATGGCCATGTGGGTTGGCTAATCAAAGCAGGCCAGGCAAAACATGGCCAGTTGTATAGTAGGATTATTGGCTGGGAAATGGACATAATCGCATAGAGGACAGGTATCTGCCCAGCTCTTGTACTGATTGAGATTGTGTATGTCTTTTATCCAAGAACTAAGTGGTCAAAGGTGATGTAGAACCCCCAGATTGTGATGAAATATTTTCAACAACATATTGGCACCCCATGTTGGGTGCCAGTATGTTGTCACTGGGCCCTAGTTCTTCCTCCCAGCCCCATGCTCTCAGAAATAAGACTCAGTCTCAAAATATATTTAGAATTTACCTTGGATATATAGCTAGGCTTTTCTCTGACTAGATATAACATAAAATATCTGCCTTGCCACACCCTCTGCTATATCTCCCTGCATCCTCTCCCAAAATGCTTTCTCCTCCCTATGTCCCGCCTTCTATTTCCTGCTTATGCCTTAGGCCATGGGCCTTTTAATTGGCAGGCGATGCATCCATACAATACACATGACGACGATCTCTCTACAGAAGATTCTATCAGATACAAAGTACTCAGGCTTTACAAAAGCTTTTCAGCCTTCTCTAAAACAGATCATGTGCTAGTCCAAAAAGTTTTAGCAAATGCAAAGAGCTGAAACAGACGACAGAGGAAGTCAAATCAAGAAAATTACACAACTTCTTGAAGACTCTGAAATGACTTATTCACAATGGCTTAAAAAATATCAGTGATAAATGGGATCACACAAAATTAAAGTAAAGATAAAGAAGTAATGATCAGAATGAAGAGACAGCAGCAGAATGGGGGGAAACTGGCCAGCTAGGCATCAAGTGAGAGTTTTAAATCTAGAATACGGTTTTTAACCCCTCAAAAGCATTTCCCTCCAAAATAAATCATCCAGCCAATGTTTTAATGAACCAATTGGACAGTTCTTCAAAGAAAATATAATGACCAATAAATACTTTTAAATGTTTCCAAAGGCAGAGAGATGCAAATTAAACCAGTAAGTTCTCATATTGCTCTTAGAAAGGTTAGCATTAAGAAAACAAAAACAGCAAATATAGATTTCCTCAGAAACTAAGGAAACTTTACTCCATGTGGGTAGGAGTGCCACTTAGGAGGCCAGTGTGGAAGCATTTTATAAAGTGGAAGCAGAAGCGCCCTGCTACCACTGTGCATTCCAAAGCACAGAGACACTTACACATCATATTTATTCACAACAGTCAAGAACCTGAACCAGCATAAATGAGCACAACAACAGAGGAATGAGTAAAGAAAATGCAGCACGTGCATGCAGAAGGATTTTATTCATATGCAAAGAAAACTGAAATTGTTTTCATTTTCAGAGAAATGACTAGAACTAGAAATCTGGAAGTCCCTATGTTAAGTTGTGGGGGTTTGAATAGGAATAGCTCCCCAAAGATTCACGTGTCGAATGGTTGGCCCATAGAATTGGCACTATTAGGAGGTGTGGCCTTGTTGGAGGAAATGTGTCACTGGGAGGGTGGACTTTGAGGTCTCTGATGCTCAAGCCATACCCAGTGTGCCACACAGTCTCCGTCTGCTGCCTGCGGATGAAGATGGAGAACTCTCACTCCTTCTCCAGCACCTGCATGTGGCCCTGTTTCTCACCATGACTAAACCTCTGAAACTGTAAGCCAGCCATTAAGTCTTTTCCTTTGTAAGAGCTGCTGTGTTCACAGTATCTCTTCACAGTCATATACACCCTTAAGACACAAGTTAAACAAAGCAAATTTATAAAGACCAATGCTACATGTTTCTTCACATGCTGAAGCTAGATTTAAATTTGTGTGTATATGTGGTGAAATTAGAAGGGAACCATGAAAGGAAAGAGATCTCAGGGGAGAGGGAAGGGGACACAGTAGACACAGAATACATGGGCAAAATGTTTCCCTCTAAGTTGCTTTGTTCAGATACTTTATCACTGCAACAGAAATGAATCTTGAGCATCTTGCAAGAAAAAAGGTTATGTTGATAGCAGGTCCTCGTGAGCAGAGCACTGAGGAGGGGCAAGGCTTGCTGCAAGCTATCCTAGTTACCTGGTGAGCTCCACGCCAGCGAAAGACCTCGTCTCAAAAAATAAGGTGGGTAAAAATAAAAGATGAAGGAAGACCAAACTGTGGATACTTTGATCCTTATTGGAAAGTGGATCAAAACACCCATGGCTCACAGCCAACCAATAGAATGAGAATAGGGTCCCCAATGGAGCAGCTAGAGAGAGGACCCAAGGAGCCGGAAGAGGTTTGTAGCCCTGCAGAAGGAACAATAATATGTACCAACCAGTAACCCCCAGAGCTCCCAGGGACTAAACCACCAACCAAAGAGTACACATGGAGGGACCCACAGCTCCAGCTACATATGTAGCAGAAGACGACCATTTCAGACATAATGAGAAGAGTCCTATGAAGGCTCAGTTCCCCAGAATAGGGGAATGCAAGTCAGGAAATGGGGGGAAGGGTGATCAGGGGGAGGGGGATGGGATAGGTTTTGGTGGGGTAACATGGAAAGGGCTTCACATTTGAAATGTAAATAAAGCAAATATCTAATAAAAAATAAAAATAAAATTAATCAATCAATCAATCAATCAATTAATTAAAAAGCCAGGATTGGTGGCACCAAGCCTTTAATGGCGGGACTAGGGAGGCAAACGCAGGTGAATTTCTGAGTTCAAAGGTGATCTGGTCTACAGAGTGAGTTTCAGGATATCCAGAGCTACACAGAGAAACTCTGTCTCAAAAACAACATAAATAAGTAAATAGAAATACCGTAGATGGTACTTGACATTTTTTGCTCTGCCTACACACACACACACACACACACACACACACACACACACACATACACACATGCATGCGCAAGCACACACACACACACACACACACACACACACACACACACCATAATGAAAATCATTACTTTGTATGCTGAGTTTCAAAATTAATAAAAGCTAGCCTACACTTTCATCAAGAGTATTTATTCTGTTTGTTCTAGGTGACAACCATAAGAAGAGACTGGTAGAAAAATATTGTTATTAGCTGGGGAGTGGTGGTGTAATGTCAGTATGTTGGAGGCAGAGGCAGGTGGGTCTTTTTGAGTTTGAAGCTAGCCAGGTCTTTCCAGGATAACCTAAGCTACACAGAGAAACAAGTCCCAATCTTGAAAAAACAAAATGAAGAAGGAAAGAAAGAAAGAAAGAAAGAAAGAAAGGAAGGAAGGAAGGAAGGAAGGAAGGAAGGAAGGAAGAAAGAGAAAGGAAAAAAGAAGGAAGAAAGAAGAAAGGAAGGAAGAAAGGAAGGGGAGGGAGGAAGGAAAGAAGAAAGAAAAGGAAAGATACTGTTGTACAACCTTCCTAATGAATCATAATGAAAATTCCTGATATATAGGATACCTGATATGCAATCCCCGTGAGAGTGTCATTTGTCACCCAGAGGGGTCATGACTCACAGGTTGAGAACTGCTGCTGTGGAGGATTTCGACTAGGACTTTGGAGAAGGGCGGAGGAATGTTATCACTGAAGTAGAGCGATAAGACACACAGACACACACAAGAATTAAACAACAACAACAAAAAACTTCAACAAGAAATTCACAACAAATATCAAAAACATCCACACGCTAGACTAGCAAATCTCCTTGGGGATGCCCCTTCCTGAGTATTCCACTACAGGACAAGGATATGCATATATCATTCTCAGGGATGCAATGTTTGGAATTAGAAAAAAACAAACCCTAGAAATCTAAAAGTCATAAGGTTACAGCGTGCTGGTACAGAACAGTTGGCAGTCAGGAACTGTGACAATCAGCAACTGTGCAAACTGACTCATCCCGTTGTCCCCTGCCCTCCACATGTACTCTGAAACATATGCTTGCACATAAGCACATGGGAGCAGAAAATAAATACACGCAAAATCAAAACGCTACATACGTAGATTTAACATAACTTCTTCCCATTCCGGAATCCCTATGGGCATTTCTCTGAAGCATTCTGTCACAGTCACAAGGACAGAACGCTGACAGACAGGAGACAACACTCTGGCTCCTGGAACTGGAACAGAAACAAAAGTTTTGTCCCACACTGTGAGCCCAGAGCTAAGACAAGAGGGCTACAGGTTGGAGCACCTGTCCTCACTAGCAGCCGCACAATATGTTTATGAGGCTATTGCATGATGAGAAGAGTTAAGTCAGAAGGAAACAGGTGTGGGGAGCCGAGTGAGAGAGGCTGAGACCTAAGGGGACACCAACAGTGCTTTGTTTCTCAGCCCCTGCACTGCTCAGGACACTGGCATACTTACACACCTACAGGACTCTACTGTAAAAGCAAAGACAGTTTCTTTTCTTTCTTGTTTTTTTTTTCCCCCAAGGCTAAATGGTAAAGTGGAAAACTAATTTAACATTGCCTTTGTATTACCTTCAAAGTAAAATTAAAGTTTCCCTTTTATAGAAATGTTTTTGCTTTTCCAAGGTTAAGAAATAATGAGCAAAAAAGTCCTATGAAATTATTTGTTTCTGTGTGGTTTTCCTCTCTTTTGTTCGTCTTCTATAGTTAGAAAGCTTATTGACTTGTAAGTGACTCTTCATGCTAATCTGCACAATATTTATACATCTATAAGCAATACCCACTTGCCCAGTGCCATTCCACACAGGAAAAATAGAATTTTATGTATCATTAAGCAGTTTCCAAGGTGTTGATAATCTCACGCGAGGCATGAAAATAATGGCTAGTGGTATGCCCGCAAGCAGCATGCTGTTTGGGGGTTTGAAACCACTGCAGTGGGTACACCTGGACTCCCAGGCTCAGCAAGGCTCTTCCAGAGCAGCTGAGCATCCAAGGTCCTAACCAGGGCTGCTCTACAGGGCGAAGGGCTTTGGCAGGGACATATGTCTGAGATTCCACCATCCTAGGCGGCGCTCAGAAGAGAGGGTCTGGCAGAGTCTAGGGCAAGCAGCACTCTTGCGGGGTGGGGGATGGGGGCGGGGTGGGGGTGGGGGTGAGGAAATGTAGATTCCCTTGAATAAAAAAAAAATGAAGAAAAATGTGCAGTTCAAAGTGTTAAGAAGAAAAGAAAAAAAAAGCATTCCCATCCCCACCCCCATGGTTCCTCTTGACTGGCTAGAGACTTGTATTCGCTGTTTAACATCTTTATAGAGCCAGGGAAACAGCTTGTCAGTAAAGTGTTTGCTATTCAAGTAAGAAGACTTTAGTTTGATGCCCAGAACTCACATTAAAAAGCAAGGTGTGGGGCACGCACTTGCAGTCCTGGTGCCAGGGGAGTGGAGAGTGGTGGATCTCTCGGGTCGGCCAACCCGGCCTCGCTGGCACCCTATAGGCCAGTGAGAGACCCCGGTTCAAACCAAGCATGTATGTCACCTGTGGAATGACACCTTAGGTGATCTCTGGCTTCACACACACACACACACACACACACACACACACACACACACACAAATTCTTTATAAATTGAGAACAAAACTCAAACAATAAGGATTGCTATTCGTCTTTGTTTTGTGCAAAGTGAGTTTCGTTAAATGACACTGAACTAACTACAGTGTCATTGTCACGACACAATTTGGCATCTGAAGTTCACACATGGGCTTTATTCTCACTAGAACGGAAACCGGTTCCCGTTCTTTTTAACTTGCTTCGTCGTGCGCACACTGTCTGCTACTTCTTTTGGCCAGCTGATGAGCAAGGATGAACCTGAAGGAAAGGGGACACTGGGCACCCCATCTTTTCCTTTTCTTCCTGTTCTCCCCTCAGCCTGACTGCATGCCAGTGAAGACCTCAAGGAATGCTTTGGTTCTGTGGGGTTCACCGAAGGAGGAACCCTTTATTTGGTATTTTGGATCTGCTTTCTGCTTCACTGAGCCCCTTCACACAAGGGATCCCCAAAATGTCAGTACTTCAAGAGCCTCAGAAATCCTTCTTAAAAGTGAAGAGCGAAGGTAGCACGCACATTTCCTATGCATGAGCTCAAGTCCCATCACCCCTTAACCATAAGAACCATCACCCCTTAAACATGAGAACCATCACCCCTTAAACATGAGAACCATCACCCCTTAAACATAAGCCAGGGAGAGTGGGAGTAAGGAAAGAGCCCGTCCATGGGAAGGGGATATTCACTGGAAACTCATCCCACCCAGCTCGTACACTGATAACTATCTAGAAGCAAAGGGCCTTTCCGGGAAGTGCCCAGTGGAAACACATTGTGCCAAAAAGAATTGGAACAATCATACACAAAGTGTTGTTCTACTTTATGTTCTTCTTGTTCTAACTAAGTGGTTGATTGATGTTTCTTAGACCATTCAAAGTGACTGGAGACTGTTACAAAATCATAGCTCGCTGTCCATACCATTTATAGTTCGTGTGTGTGTGTGTGTGTGTGTGTGTGTGTGTGTGTTCACGCAAATGCTATGTGCTCAAACACAGCAAAACATTCATTTCTATTACAATTAAGTGAGTGGTGGCAATGCTCATCCATGGCTGATCTAACAAGTCACAGTAAAATGCTAAGTACATATGTTTATGTGAGAATCCCAGCATAACACTCCCAAATTAGAGGAAGCCAGAACATTTGAACATGACTCTGGGGTGTTCCACAATCGTGAATTTGTTGCTGTTAGACAACTAAGCAGACATTAGGAAGACTGATTAGAGGACCATGGGACAGAGTCCTCCCTCATAGTCAGCAGCCTGTGAAACTGAGGTCCGGCACTTAAAACGCGAATTCCTCGTCAAGGGAATGGGACCTGAGTCACGTCTCTGCCCTGGGAGGAGATATGTCATCCTGAACGGCCCAGAAGGTCATCCATTGATAACTATCTAGACCTGGCTCCAGGAGCCCTGAACCTTATAAGGTTACTATCCAGCAGGAAGCTGTGTGCCGCAGAACAATGGCATCCTGTTGTCCCTTCTGTAAGAGGTCCTTCAAAGGGGCCTGTCAATCACCGGACAGAAAACCCATCCTGGGAAGGCTGTCAAAGAGGGCACAGCTGCTAAAGGGTCTCTTTGGCCATTGTCTACTCTCACCCATGAGATGTGTCACCTCCCTCCCTCTGTCACCAACTCTGCCTGTCCTCTCCATGATGGCTGCACCTCCTTCAGCAAATATCACAGGGCAGCGAGCAAGACAGGCAACACCAAACGACATAACACTGTCTTTGTCTCATTAACTGAAAGTCCAGTCCCTGTTTATTAGGTATTGTTGCACAGGAATCAAACGTCACTCCAATTACTTCTTCAGAGTCACTGTGTTAAATAATGAGCAGGGAAAGAAAGAAATGCGACCCGTTTCCACATTTGATTAAGTTTGTGATCCAGAAAACCTGCTAACTTGTGCATATCTTAGACTGACTACCCGGTGTGGGCGAGCATGAAGCCTTCCTGTTCCCAGGACTCGAGCTCCACGCTCCTAGGCCCGGCTGACCTACAGGGTTTCCCAGCCACAGCCAGGGCAGAATGTTCGCTATTGAGGGGACTTCATGTCTTTGTTTGGGGTGAGACCTCTGACCCTGTGTTAGTCCTGACTAACACTGTTCACTTTCTTGCTCCTTTTTATGAACTTAGTATGTTCACTTTTAATAAAGGCAGAGAAAAGCCCAAAAAGAGTCACCTGGAATGTTCTAGACAGCATAATATCACAGACTGTGTATTTTTTCATACGTTCCTTAATCAAGTGGGTATTTTCTTGGCACAGTGGCAGGTACAAAGGAAGAATCAATGGAGAAGTGTCCAAGGCATGTTTACAGGTAGCTCAGGGACTATTGTCAAAGACAAGCATTAAACAGTGCACAGTGGGCGGAAGTAATTTTCCAAGAGCATACATGTATGTTGTATGCTATGCATGTGTGTCATATGTGTAGTATATGATATATATTTGTAGGTATGCATGTGTATGATATGCATCTGAAGTATATGTATGCTACATGTAATGTGTATGGTGATAGGCATTTACATTATATACATGGGTGTGATGTGCATATATGTGATACAGACGCAATTATAAAATGAATGTGTGGATACATATGGGTGTGATTGGTATATGTACAACACGTGTGTAATTTGTATTATATGATATTGTATGACACCTTTGTGATATGCATGGATATATGCATTTTTAATACTCACACTATATGTGTGTGATGTATATGGTATGTGTGATACATATGTGTGTGACATATATGCATATATTTATGTATGGTGATATGTGTATAATATGAATATGGTAATATAAATGTGTAAAACATGATATCTGTGGTATGTGTGAATGTGGCATATTTGTGACATGTATGTCCCTGATGTGCATAGATTATATACACATGTATGATATATATGTGTGGTGATGTGTGTATGAGATGTATATTATATATGTATGTATGGTCTACATGTGAATGATATATCTGTATGTGATACATATGTGTGCATATATGTCATAAGTATTATGAATTAAGGGGAACATATGGTGTCAAGAGAGATGCCCATGGAAGGCCTGGGCAAAGAAGAGAGGCACAAAGAGAAAGTTGAGACTGGAAAGCTGAAGGCGCAAGGCTAGGTGCGGGAGGTGAGTCTGGGCACACTCAAGTCCCCCAGAGAAGTCTGTGCTGGCGTGGAGAACAGAGAGCCTTACAAGCCACATTCAGAATATTGCACTTCCCAGACAGTGGGGACTCAGGAAGCATGTCGGAGGCGAAGGTACCGTTGACACAGCCGACCTGACGAGTGCTAAAAGACAATGACGCATCACTCAACTGAGCCAGGCCAGGCCTGTCTCCTCACAGAGTCCAAGGCAGTGGTCCGCAGCCTGTGCATTGCAACCCCTTTGGTGTCAAACAACCCTTTCACAGGGGTGACCTAAGACCATCAGGAAACACAGATACTTACATTATAATTCATAGCAGTAACAAAATTGCCATTGTGAAGTAGAAAGAAAATAACTTTATGGTTGGGGCCACCACAGCATGAGGAACTGTATTAAATGTGGCAGCATTAGGAAGGTTGAGAGCCACTGCTATAAGGCCTCTGCCCATTGGCACAGTGGTTTCTCTATATCCAAAATAGTGGGAGAATCGAGTACTTTTATGTCCTGAGAGCACTTTGCTGGCAAACACGAGTTCCATTCCCTGAGATTATGCAACTGACTGAAAAAACACAAGCGAATAGAACCAATTACTGATCTATTACAGGAGAGTAAACACTACAGACACAAACGCCAACTTAGCTGTTAATATTTTCCTAATAATGCGCATTAAAATTAGCCCAATAATGGCCGAACTATGAACTACACCTTATTTCATAATATAGACATAATGGGAATATATTTTAGCAATTGGCAACAAAGATTGTCTATGTCTTCTAAATTAAACTCACCTGCCTCTTGGCCTCTTAGGGTACGGAGGCCTCTTTTATAATGCTAGATTAAAAAACCACTCTTGGTGAAGAAAACAGAATCACTAGCTCTACATGGAGACCTAATATTCCACTTAGGCAATGTGGATCACTCCACCCATCCCCCACTCCGCCCTCAGGAAGGCAGAATACTTTGTTCTTTGTTGTTGTTGTTGTTGTTGTTTGTTTGTTTGTTTGTTTTGTTTTGTTTTTCGAGACAGGGTTTCTCTGTGTAGTCCTGGCTGTCCTGGAACTCACTCTGTAGACCAGGCTGGCCTTGAACTCAGAAATCCACCTGCCTCTGCCTCCCAAGTGCTGGGATTAAAGGCATGTGCCACCACGCCCGGCAGAAAGATTTTTTTTTTTTTTGAGACAGGGTTTCTCTGTGTAGTCCTGGCTGTCCTAGAACTCACCAAGTTCTGGGATTACAGGTGTGCCCCATCACCGTCCAGAATACTTCGTTCTTCAATGAGATACTGAACTTTCTTCAATGAGATACTGAACTTGTTCCTTCCCAGAATCCCTGCCCACAAAGCAGCAGCTTACAGCCATGTAGGATTGTAAGTCTGCCCACTTGTGATTATTCCTTTTCTTTTTTCTCTCTCTTGGAAAGAATTCTAAGCCTTTTGGGCTTTCCCCCCAACATTTCAGGCTTCCTCCCTCTCTCTAAAGCCTCCCTTCTTGCTGGAGTGGCCGCTTGTGTGTCACGTGTCACGTGTCTGCCCCATGTAACATCCACGCGCTATTTCCCCCTTCTGCCTCCCCCCCCAGCCCCCTAACCCCCTTCCCTGCTTCTGGACACTGCTGAGGTTTGACCTTTGATTTGAATCCGTCCTTAAATTCCTTTATTAAGGAGATAAACACAAAGATGGGACCCGAGTTTCCCTATATCATCAGGCTTTCTTGAGTTCTTTTAGGACACAATGCGGTCAGTGCAAAAGACACAACTCTCGCCTTCTTTCCCCCAAGGTAACTTTTTTTTATTAATTATTTCGAAATTTCATATAATGTACACCAATCACATTCACTTCCCACTTCTCCTAGGTCCATCTTTCCATTCTTGCACTCTCCCACTGCACAAAATAAACAAACAAACAAACAAACAAACATACATACATACATACATACATACCAAGTTCAATTCACGCTGCATATAAACTCACTGGAGTACGGTCAAACTTCCAGTGGCCAGAGATACACAGAGAAAGTGGTGTCTTAAAAAAAAAAAAAAGGAAGGAAGGAAGGAAGGAAGGAAGGAAGGAAGGAAGGAAGGGAGGAAACAAACAGAAAACGGAGCTGTCCCTCCACCCTCCCCATCAATGGTGAAGAGCTACAGTTGAGCGTCTCCATCACAACTTTAAGAACATTCTTTAATAGCTTCCTGTATGGTTTCTTTTAGGGGATGGGGGAGGCTGACACAGGATCCTCTGTAAGGGCCCATTATTCACTGAAGGATGATATCCCAGACTCAAATAGTATGTAAACCCAGAGTGTTTTATTCTGCAGAAGTCCAGCATACTGAGAACCCCATTACCAAGATAGAGCTAGCAGGCCTGATTTAAAGCACATTAGGGAATTCTGGAGGAGGTGACCTCTGTGTTAATCTGTTGGGCCCATCTCTACAGACATTCCATTAGCAGGGTGTGGGGCCGGAATCCTGCCGGGGAGGTCTGGAAACTGAGGAAGGAGCAGAGGAAGTCTGGAAACTGCTGCTGACCCATTGTCCTTGCCTCAGGCCAGGTGGCGGGGCAGCTTCTGAGACCTGGACACGTCTGGAACGGCCCAGTTCTTGGAAACAGATTTAGATGTAGTTCTCCTTAACTGCCAATCTGAAGCCTGTGATGGAATCAGCATAGCCTTCTCACCTTCCATGTCTCCCATTCTCAGCTGTGAGTTTACTGTCATCCACACCACTGCAAAAGATGCTTCCATGTCCACAGCAGCCAGTGACAGTGAGGCAGCATGACTGTGGACTTCCTCATGGTTACTGTAGGCAGCACAGATCATGGACATCAGCATGGCCTGTGGCGACAGCACGGACACTAGGAACACCAGCATCCCAGCATGGCCTCCAGTGGCAGCACAGACCACAGAAGTCTTTTGAGGAGACTTAAGAAAATGAACCGTCTCGGGTATCTTGTTGTTCAGAGTAAGGGTGATTGCGCAGTTGAACAGCATGTGTGTGTGTGTGTGTGTGTGTGTGTGTGTGTGTGTGTGCAGCATGTGTGTGTGTGTGTGTGTGTGTGTGTGTGTGTGTGTACCTGTGCGAGCTCCAAGCTGCTGTACAACACCCTGCCCTGAGTTTTGGTACCTCGGGCATTGCAGTAGTGTGGTTCAGTACCTTGCTCTCCTCTCCCCATTAGGGAGATCGCCAGTAATGGTGGCGGCAGCGGCTGCGGCTGAGGCTGTGGCGGCGTCAGCAGCAGTGGTGATGGCGGTGATGGCGGTGATGGCGGTGATGGCAACAGCAGCAGCTCTACGCCTGAGAGGACCCCTTCTCCACCACAGCATCTTGTCTATTGCAGTTACACTCCCATTCCCTTGTTTCTAGGTCTACTTCTCTCCAGTGAGCTGCTGCTCCATTCCACCATCTTTTTTTTCCACTTCGACGAAACTATAGAAAAGCATCTTCCCATAAGACCTGCCTTTTTCCTGTTGTTCCAGAGATACATCAAGTGCTACAGCCTTACCCGCCACTGATGGTCTCCCCCCAAAACCTCTGTGGCTCTGTCGCTCAGGCTCCTCAGAGCAGAATCTCCCATAGCTCTCATCTTAAATGGGATAAGAGACAGTTTATTCTGGGTTCATTCTGAGTGGACCATGATCTAGAACACAGATTTACGTTACCCCCAAATTCTATGTACCTACATGACGTTAGTTTCATCGTTTTACAGAACAAAGAATACACAAATCAAGTTTACATTAAAAGCTACACCGGAGAGGTGGGTGCCTTTCTATGCCTCCAACGCTACCTGATACCACCCTTGACTTTAGCGTTGTGGGAGTTAGTGGTCTTCTACATCAATAGATTCTAGAAGGGTTTTTTTTTTTTTTTAAATCCGTTAGTCACCAGTCATTAGTTCTGACAGGAGATGGACAAGGAATGACTATTTAGGGGGCTAAAGCTAGCCCGAGGTAAGGTACATAGCCTCTGGACAGTCGGGGCTAAAGCTAGCCCGAGGTAAGGTACATAGCCTCTGGACAGTCGGGGCTAAAGCTAGCCCGAGGTAAGGTACATAGCCTCTGGACAGTCGGGGCTAAAGCTAGCCCGAGGTAAGGCACATAGCCTCTGGACAGTCGGGGCTAAAGCTAGCCCGAGGTAAGGCACATAGCCTCTGGACAGTCGGGGCTAAAGCTAGCCCGAGGTAAGGTACATAGCCTCTGGACAGTCGGGGCTAAAGCTAGCCCGAGGTAAGGTACATAGCCTCTGGACAGTCCAGTCTCCTGAATGTACTGCAGATCTACCCAGTCACCAGTCTCAGTGGACACAGTTTCTTCTCAGAAGTTCTTCATAGGACTTTGCAGTGTGTCTGCCATTTATACACTATTTTATCCAGGTATTGGTGGCAGGTAATGGAGGAAAGAGGGCGGAGGCTACTTGAGCTCCAGGAGATGATTTCCAGGGAGAAACGACTTCTCACTGCTTTTCATTCCTAAGCAGACCACATTCCTAACTGCTGGATGCCCGGAGAACCACTCAGTCTGCAGTGTTCCTGATAGAGTCATTCCAGCAACCCACCTGATGCTAAGGCCACTGAGCCATGACCAAAGGCTGCTTGCTCACTGTCCTGGCCACATGATCACAAAAAGCAAGAAACACTGGGTCAATCTGGGTATGTCCGAGTCCAGGTGATAACACTGAAGGGTCCCGTGTGCTGATGACACCAGTTCTGAATTTGCAAAGTCCAGTTTCTGCAGTAAACTCTGGTATAGTCTTCCTTTCCAAAACATTCGGCTTTTGATGAAATGTCAGAGGGGGAAAATGATTCCTAAAGGCTGTCCTTTCTTCCAGCTCTGACGAGCGCACGGTAGATTCAGATACAAAGCTGTGGAGTCAGAGAATTGGGCATTTCACTCTGCATGGGCAACTGGCTCAGCATTTTGCTAAGATTAGAGAAGAAAGCGTATTTAAATACTGTCTTCCCAAGGAGGATCTATTCGAAAAGGACAACTGAAGCCTTTGCTAATTGTCCCACCTCTCTTGTAGGCGTTGGTTTTATTTATAGCAATCGGGTGGTGGTGGGGAGAGCCTACTTTCTATATTTTGCTGCAGGAATCCTTCAAAAATGACATGTTTCATAACCATAAGCTAAACTATTTCTCTGAATGATGAAAACTAAACAGAAAGGAGAGAGAGAGAGAGAGAGAGAGAGAGAGAGAGAGAGAGAGAGGAAGGAAGGAAGGAAGGAAGGAGGAAGGAAGGAAAGGGAGAAAAGAAAAGAAAAAGGAAATAATAGTGCCCAACTGCAATCCCAGACTCAAGAGACTGAGGCAGGAAGATCACAAGTTCAAGTCCAGCCTGGGCTGCAAACTGACTTTGTCTCTAAAACATAGAAATAGATAGTGTTAGCATCAGGTGCGTCCATGGACAGCATCTTTACAACCAGCTCTCAGACCCAGAGACAAGACACATCATACACGTTGCCATAGCAACCGCTGCATGTCCCTTTGCACATGTGTCACATATATCATGCCCCGGATAAAAGACTCATCTCCCAGCCCACCCCAGCTCCCTCCTCCTCCTCCTCCTCCTCCTCCTCCTCCTCCTTCTCCTCTTCTTCTCCTTCTTTTTCTCTTCTTTCTCTTCTTCCTTTTCCCCTCCTTCCTGTACCCCCCTCTGTCTCCTTTTCTCAGCCCCCCCTTCACAGAGGCCGCCTCTGCCAATAAAACCTCTCATGGGAGACCTGCTGCTTGGTGTGATTTGTCTGGGACTGCACCACATATTTTAACAGACAACATGGGGAGAATTCTGTGGTCAGAGAAGTTGGGAAAACTCGGCAAATTGCATCTGTCTTCTATTCCCAGCAATAGACATTAACAGGAGAGAATGCTGGGAAGTCCCACAGCGAGGAAGCTTGCGTGCTTTTAGACCTCAGACCCCTTCGGCCCCCAGACCCCAAACCGGGAAAGAAAACATACAGCCAAGCTTGATTTTCAGGTCATGCCTTCCAACAACCTGCAGCGTGTTGTCTGCTTACTCTCCTATGGAAAGGCTGCACTAAAGCCAGAAAGAAGATGCTCCCCAGAGCCTGGGTCCGTCCTCAGCTTTCCTAAATAAATGTCCCATTCCCACCGGATCTGTTCAGGCTATTAAATATGAACTCATTTATAAAGTGCATTTTTAACAGCCATTGTTTCATGTGTCATGGTCGGGTTCTAGGCTTACCAACACAGAAGCTTCCTTGTGGGAGTTACTAGCAGTTCTAGAAAGAAAAGAAATAGCTCTTTCAAAGGTGGTTGCACAGAAAAGCCACTTGTGACTGAAGTAAAGTTGGGCGAGCTCTCCTCGGATTGAAAGGGGGCTGGGCAAGCCTGTGCTCACTGCTTCTGAAGAGCCAGTGGCAAACTGCAGCATAACCTTTGTTCCTCTCCGCCTTTGTTCCTTTCTGGCAAGATTCCCCCTTTCCTCAGAGACACCCAGAATACAAAATGTGTTATTTGTTCTGAGCCACAGTTCTGGCAGATTGGAATCCCTACATTATTATGCCAAAGCACATCCAATATTAGAATTTTCTGTCAGAAAGTCATAAATCTTAAAACCAAAGTTAGAGGAGAACCCTTGACCCCTGTCAGCCCCTGCCTGGCTGGCTTTAGCCTGGGTCCCCACTGGCAGGTCCCCCCAGACTGATTATTTTCATATGTAAATCTGAGTGGCTTCCCACAATGAACATAAACCCCTCCCCTTTCTTCCCTTACCATGCCTTCTTTCTACCTCTGCCTCCTCCTCTGCCCCTCCACAAGCCTCCCTCAGAGCCCAGTGCGGGTAGCTTCAGGCTCGTGTCCTCAGTGACCCTTTCTTCCCATGTCAGTTCTCTTAATGTCCCCAGGTCTCCTTTGAAATAACCATCTCCTTCCCCGGCTCTCCCGTTGTTCCTCCAGTGCTCTGCCCCCCACGTCCCTGCTTTAATAAGGTTGTCTTGATTTCTTAAAGTATTTGTCTGTTTACCTGTAAACCTCCACGAGGGCTGGACATGGTTCTCTGCTGTCCAGCCCTGGAACCATGGTGCTCCACCGGGTTAGTGCATGGCTATTACACGGCAGAGACAGTGGACAGATGGACAACGGGATGGATGGATGGGTGTTTAGTAGAACAAACGTGCACCTCATGAAAGACAGGCGCTAGGACGCCAATGGTTTCAAGCTTAAACGTTTCAAAGAGAGTATTGAAGTGTCTAGAGCCAGAACAACACGGCGCGGCAGCCCATCCTGATTCTGGGCTAAATTCTCCAAGTGTCGTTTGCCTCCTCCCGTTTTGGATTTCTTCCTTGTTTCTTAGCCAGGAGAGAGCTACGAGAAAAGCTAATAATAATAAAGCACTTTGATTTTGTAATAGTTTATGTATATATATATATACACATATAGTTGTTTTATATATGTATATAAATATTATATATATGTATATATTAATGTAACCTACACTTAGCTTCCACTAATGATACTGAACTTGGCCATTGTCTGTGTCAGAACCAGGGATTAACAGTGGGGCATTCCTATTAACTCAGCGAAAACAAATATATTCAAATATATATGAAGGCTTGTTTTTTTATTCCAGAGCTAAGAGGTAATTGGGATAATATCTTTATTCCCTTAATAGGGCCAATAAGACCCACACGTATATTAACATAGAAAGTAGTAAATTAAGCAACTGTTTACATTTTCAATGCATTTTAAGATAAAAGAAACTAGTAGTTCCAATCCACCCATGACTGCTCTTGCTTTTGTGGACACAAATTCAACAGTTACAAAGGAGTAGGGACAGAAGAGTCTTTGCTAGTAACCCCTAAAACCAAAGCTGGCCTTGCCCTGAAACTCCTGTCCTGCTGGCTGTGTGACTGTGCTAGTTGAATGGCTGCGCTGGGAGTTGGTACAGAATTCAGAGAATCTCAGCTGTGCTAGACAAGGATCCAGCTCAGCACATTGGAGACTGATGTCATGGACATCAGGTGCCTCTACTGTCCAGAAAGGTCCCAGGTCCCTACTGGTGCCCCTCAAGCCACCTGCAGCCACGGGTCACATAGACCTGCTGTCTCCCCCAAACCACAGTCCTCTTCCCCCACAGCCTCCGCCCACTGCTTCTGCCTGCTTGATGGAGACAGACCAGTGTTCAGTGACATGAGTTAATTTGATGGAATAAAATGATGTACCAAGATGCTCTTTAAAGAGGAGAAAATCTAACATCACAAATAAAACATTGGCTGCGGCAAGGTGCAGACAGCTTTCGTTCTGTTAAATAAATGTGTCCAGCTTTCTTCTTTTGAAAAGCCCAACTATCCAGAAGAGCTGGTTCTTTGAACATGATGGCCCTACGGCCTTGAGTGTCTCAGGTGGAGAAGACCCATGCTTGGTAATGGGAATGGCTCGAAGCACGACATGACTAGTGTAGGGGCTCAGAAACATCCCAAGGATTCAAGACGTCCTGTTTCGGAAAGAGGGAAACGAAAAGGCTAGGCTAATTCCGCCACAGGCTTCAGATTAGCGGTTCAGGAGACTAGGCTTAAATCTCTGTTTCCAAGAACCAGGCCATTCCAGGCAAGTCCAGGCCTCAGAAGCTGCCCCACCACCTGGCCTGAGGCAAGAACAATGGGTCAGCAGCAGTTTTCAGACTTCCTCAGCTACTTCCTCAACCAACAGTTTCCAGGCCTCCCCGGCAGGATTCCGGCCCCACATCCTGGTAATGGAATGTCTGTAGTGATGGGCCCAACAGATTAACATAGAGGTCACCTGCTCCAGAATTCCCTAAAGTGCTTCAAATTAGGCCTTCGAGCACACTTGGGTGTTTATCTTGGTAAGGGAGGGACACACACCCCCATGCTGAATTTCTTCAGAATAAAACACCTTTGCATTTACACAATATTTGAGTGGGGGGGGGGCGGATCTCCTTCTTCAGCGTATCATGGATCCTTAGGGAAATAGTGCCTTAACTGCTTGACTTCCTAGGACCGCTTCCTCTTTCTTACCTTCCCCCTTTCTTCTTCTTCTTCTTCTTCTTCTTCTTCTTCTTCTTCTTCTTCTTCTTCTTCTTCTTCTTCTTCTTCTTCTTCTTCTTCCTCTTCCTCTTCCTCTTCCTCTTCCTCTTCTCCTCCTCCTCCTCCTCCTCCTCCTTCCTCTCTCTCTCTCTCTCTCTCTCTCTCTCTCTCTCTCTCTCTCTCCCTCTTTGGTTTTTTTGAGACAGGGTTTCTTTGTGTAGCCATGGCTGTCCTGGACCTCACTCTGTAGACCAGGCTGGCCTCGAACTAAAAAATCCACCTGCCTCTGCCTCCCATGTGCTGGGGATTAAAGGCGTGTGCCACCACCGCCCGGCTCCTTTTCTCTTCTTTTGACAAGACTCGAGGAATGTTTCGATAAGGGATGGAAGAGAAAAGCTATTTTCTTACTAGAGTTAAAAGAATGTGCTATTTTGTCTCTGCAAATATTCCCCTCTGAAGGTAGTAAAGCATACGCAGATTCTTGTGCAGAATCTAGCCGATAACGTATGTATCTATGTAAGCAAATACCATGAAGAAAAGAGAACGAGAAAGGCTAAATACAAGGGAGTGAGGAAGGAGTGAACGCAGACAATGGATTCTAGTATAGTATATTAGATATAATCGATTTAATATACATACATATACATATATATGATTGAAAGTGTAAAATTTAATGTAATGCTTTTGTTTTGAATGCCAATTATACTGTATGCACGTTCATTAAGTTGTGTAATCTTTGAGTCTGGTTAATTTTGGTGAGATGTTTTGATCTATTTCCAATTTTTTTAGGTATACGTGTACACTGTAGCTGTCTTCAGACACACCAGAGAAAGGCATCAGATCCCTTTACAGATGGTTGTGAGCCACCATGTGGTTGCTGGGAATTGAACTCAGGTCCTCTGGAAGAGCAGTCAGTGCTCTTAACCACTGAACCACCTCTCCAGCCCCCAATTTTTTTTTTTAAAAAATAATAAAGCAGAATTTAAAAATTTCTCCACACAACTGTGCTTTCCATACTGCTGCTGTAGAAAAAGTCACCAAGGACAAGCTTGGAGCCAGACAGAGAACATTTTCCCAAGTCTTTGAGGTAATGAGAAAAAAAAAAAAAAAAGAAGCACAAGTCAGTGAGCTAAATTAATTAAATTTACATGACTGTCATTTACCCTGTGATTTCGTCCTTCTTGCGTTAGTTGGTGGGACAATCCCCTTTCTCTTCTGCGGTGACGTGATAGGGGATGGCACTTGTTTTGTTTGTGCCCAATGGTCTTCCTCTGTGTCAGGCTCCAATTAGGTTTTGAGATTAGACTGGCGGTGACGTGGAAGTCAGTGGGACCTTCAGGTCTGGAAGGCTGATGGGAGGCAGCTAGGAGCTGGTGTGGCTGGGGCTAGGTTCTGTTTGTTCTCAGCCGGCCCACAGCGTTCTGCATCCGGTACCCCGACCTTCCAGTCCCCCTCGCACTCCCCCTCTCCCCGATGCACCTGCCCGCCATACTGGCTCCGCACCCTGGTCGCTGTGCCCCACAGCACCCCAGGCTGGCGTCACTGCTCTAGATGAGCTTCCTAAGTTTGCCATGTGCAGTGACCCGGTGCTGACCCAGGGCCATGATACAAACTGTGGGGCTGTAATGAATCTCTAATTGCCCACGGTACCTCATTGAGATGTCAGGTCTGTGGCTGAGCTGTTGAGCTATTTTCTGCCCCAGGGTGGCTCGCACCCCTTCCTGCATCCTTAAGCTGGAAGCACCTTTGCTTTGGCCAGAGCGGGCCAAGCTCCTCCCTAGCCAGGAAGACCAGAAAGCAAGATGGATGAGTCTTTCTGCTGTTTGTAGGGACCTTGCTATTGGTTTCCCTGACTCCAGCAGGCTTGGCTGAGCAATGTTCAGGATCTGGGATCTGGGTGATAGCCCTGGGGGTTGGAGTTGGATAGGGAAGTGAGATATTTAATATTTTACTTTCAGGAGATAATTCTAAATCCCGAATTGGTATTCTTAGATAAAATAACGAGTAACAGATTTTGATTTTCCAGCAACCAACAGGGTTGGTAAGAGTGACAGGGACACCCCCTAGTGTTGCTAGGGATGGGGTTTGCATCACCTCTAACCTTGACTGGGTCAGCAGCATTGCTGCATAAGAATGAAGACCCGCTTTAGACAGGGAAACTGAGGCTGGGTGACGTTAAGATACCTATCCATCGTAAGCATTGAGAAACAGGTCCTGGGCCCAGAACAACTGTTCTCCTGGTGTTCCACAGCTAGAGCTGGGGTGCAAGCAAGCATCCAGGGAACCCTTGTTCATGCCAGACTTCAGGTGAGGAACCGCTCTAGATCTCAAAATGGCACAGAGGGCTCTATAGCTTAAAAATCAATGAGATAAGTAATATGAAAATATTGACTCAAGATTAAGTTGAACATCCAGGAAAGTCCTCAGCTAGTGCAGGAAAAATTTAAGCCCAGTGTTCCGTTGCTTGCATGTGGCAGACAGAGAGGAAGCAGAGGCGAGCATGCCACTGGGAAGGCTGCAGAGCCCCTTCCTTCTCTCTGTTCTCCCTTGTGCCCTCCAAGTCACTTCTAAAGTGCCAGATTCGAACCTCCTCCAACACCTTACTAAACTCCTCTGGCTTTCCAGGCTTGCCGTGGCATGAACTGTGCCACCCTGACCATCTGTGGGATAGACATTGCCTGTTGCTAGCTGAGACCCTGATTACCCCCACCCCCTACAACGTGGGAAAGATTGACAAGGAGGGAAGACTGGTCTCCAGTAGCTGAGAGTTGAAAAGGAAATTAGTGAGCCACTGCCAATGTCCACGTCAGTGTCTCTTTCCTTTTTCTTTTTTCATTTTTGGTTTTGAGACACAGTTCTCTAGCTCAGTCTTTTCTTAAACTCATAGCAATCCCCCTGTCTCTGTCTCCCAAAATGTGAGATTACAGTTGTGAGCCACCACAGTACAAAAGTAAATATTTTGTACTTTCTCAGAGCCTCCTGTTGAAGACAAGAGATACTTCACCCTTGAGACTTACAGCCTTTGGGAAGGGCTTGCTTCTGAGAAGATGGTAGGTTTGCAATGGAAACCTCTAATTCCTAGAACCCAGGACCTAGATCCTGCCATCCTTGTAAACCAAGTGAGATTTTAGTTGGTAGGGAATGTGGAGATCAGCTAACAGGCTGGAGCCATCATGTGCAAAGACAGGACTTCAAAGACGCCATGAAGATCCAGAGCTGGGGATGAGGCTCGGTCGGGTGCTTGCTGAGCGAGTGGGAAGCCTTGAGCTCCACACCCAGCATAAACCAGACCAGGAGGCATGCACCACCCAGCCCTAGAAAGGCTGAGGGAAGAGACTTGGGAGTTCGAGGTCATTGTCAAATACCTATCAAGTTCAAGGCCAGACTGACCTATACAGAGATGCTGTCTCAAAAAAGAGAAAGAAGTCTGATATATGGGATATTAATGGAAAAGAAACACATTCCCTCTTGGGTAAGAGATGAGAAGTCTGCGTCTCTTTTCTTTCAGAGATGTATCTTGCTTCGTGTATGTCCCTAAAAGGTTGATAGTGGTCTCAAACATATCTCAGGAAGAGTGTACTAGTCAGGGTTCACTAGAGTAGCAGAACTTCTAGAATGAATTTCTCTCTTGTTCAGGTATATGTATGCGTATGTGTTTGTATATGTGTATAGGTATGTGTATGATATATGAAATTACTTACAGTCCAACTAATCCAACAATGGTGGATTATGTCTGGAAGGTCCAAGAATCCAGAATTTGCTCAGTCCTTAAGGCCGGATGTCTCAGCTGTTCTTCAGTAGACACTGGAATTCCAAAGAAGTAGGTTCTAATGCCAATGAAGGAATGGACTTGTTAGCAAGGGGAAAGCAAGCAGGCAAAGAACAAAGCTTCTTTCTGCATCCTTACTCAGGCTACCAGCAAGAGAAGTGGCCCAGATTGAAGGCGTGTCTTCTCACCTTAAGATCGGATCAAAAGCATGTGTCTTCATACCTCAAATGTCCAGACTAGTAGTGGACTCATCCATTTCCATCCAAGCAAACCTAATTTTCACAGGTATACCCTTCATTTCTGATTGTAGTTCATTCCATATATAGTCGACAGCCAAGAGCAGCTATCGCAAAGAGCTACTTCTTAAGACGTCTGATAGCATTTGCGTGGTGTTGTGAAAAAAATCAGGTGGTTCCTACAACTGCCACTTACCCAGAGTCTTGTGAACGTGGTCAGGATGCAATGCAGAGGCTGTTACTCTGCAAATAGAATGATAAATAGCGTGCTGAGAGCCGCGTGCTTGAAAGTGGAGTCAGCTTCTCAATGGAATGCATTCTAAGAAATGCACCATCAGGTAATTTGGTGGTTGTGTGAGCATAAATTAGTGTACTCATACAAACTCACCCTGATCTGGATTACACAAAGTGAACTCAGTGTGGACCAAGGCTGTAAACGGGAATGTTTCCTTTAGCACATCTCTATGTCCTAAAAGTTCCAACATCTCCCTACACGGCACCACCAACTCTGGACCAAGTGTTCACATACATGACTTTTGTGGAGGGCATCTTTCATTCAAACCAGTGCATTCCATCTCGGCCTTCACAGGCTCATGGCTACCTCATGAGAAAAAATGCAGCTAGTCAAGCCTTAATTGTCCTCGTTGTTTTGAGAATTTCAACACTGTTTTCAGGGCCAATGTCCAAAGTCTCTTCGGAGACTCAAGGTAATTCTTAAATGTGACTCCCTCTAAAATCAAAACCAGTGCTCCTAGTGCGCAATAATGCAGAATAAACACCCTCTACCAAAATGGAGGATTGGGAGCATAGTGAGGACATATTGGATCAAACCACAGCAGGGAAAATGCTAAATCTTTTAGCTCTGTATCTGGTACCCAGGGCTATAGTTTAAAGGACTTAGAGAGCTCTGCCTCTCCAGCTTTGCTGCCTGTAACGTACACAGTCTCTTTGGGACTGTTACACTCCAGCTCTCCTTGGCTTAACGTTTCACAGCCCGGCATCTCTAACATACTGGAGTTTCTACCACAGCCCAGTCTAGTCTTCACTCACACAGCTGTACAGTGCCCTCTCAAGGCCTTCTCACAGCACATCTCTGTGTCTTAGGAGCTCTCTAAAACCATGGGAGGAGAATCTACAACCCTCTCCCCCCTTTCATAGTTTATGCCTCTGAAGCCAGCACCGCATTTGGCTACCAGCTTGGGTTGAACCTTTGTCCTCTTTGCCCCACATCAGCAGTAGTTTTTCCATGTTGAAACAATTACTTTCTAGGTACCAGTAGCCCCTTAGGATTTCTCCTTTCCAAGTTGGAAGCTTAGCTGGGTGGGGGTCCTTCCCTGAGACGAAGGTACCCTTCTCTCTGTTCCAGTGTAGAACAGTTAACCTTGGTGACATTTTTTTAATGTGGGTGCTTTGCCTGTATGTATGTATGTATGTATGTATGTATGTATGTATGAACACTACATGAGTGCCTGGTGTTTGTGACAATCAGAAAAGGATGTTGAACTCCCTGAAACTGGAGCCACAGATGGCTGTGAGCCATCATGTGGGTTCTGGGAATGGATGAACATGAGTCCTCTGTAAGCAGAAAGTTTCTTGACCACTGAGTCATCTCTCTGTTCTCTTTAGAGATATAGTTATCTATCTATCTATCTATCTATCTATCTATCTATCTATCTATCTATCTATAGATATTTAGAGATTGTGGTAGCTATAGTTTTGGTTGTAATGTTAAGGTTCCTAGTATTTCTCTCTCTCTCTCTCTCTCTCTCTCTCTCTCTCTCTCTCTCTCTCTCTCTCCAAACCATACATTTTGTATTTTTTCTACCCTTCTTGCTTTTTTTCCACTGTAGTAGGACTACATAAGTATGATCAGGAACAACCATGCTACAGACTCAATGTTATGTCATCTTCAAATTGCCTCCACTAAGGAAATCAGTTCATTGCTTTTTAATTAAGCCTAGAGAAACTGCTGAGGACATGGGCATAAAGGAGCCAGCAGAGTCTTTGCCAAAACAGCACATGAATAGCCTTCTGCTCAGTTAGTAAGGAAATCTATGTTCCCTCCTGAAACTCTTAAGGCAATACAAACTACTCAGCAATACACATGACTCTCAGCCCTACCATCTTTCAGGCTCTTGCTAGAATAGCCCAGTAAATTCTGCTATAGCATTTAACTGCTTCTCTACTTCAAGGTTTTCTACATTTTCTACATTTGTAAAAACAATATGGTCAGGTACTTCCTAGCCCTACGCAATGCTTCAGTTGTACCAATCTGTATCCTAGTTTAATTTCTGTTGCTGTGATAAACGCCATGACCAAAAGCCAAGAGGAAAGAGATTATTTTAGTTTACTGTTACAGTCAGTCCATTGTTAAAGAAAGTCAGAGTAGCTATAGTTTGGGAGGAGCTTGAAGCAGAATCAACTTAGTAACTTGGTGTGATGGTTTGAATGCACTTGGCCCATGGGAAGCAGCACTCTTAGGAGGAATGGCCTTGCCAGAATAGGTGTGACATTGTTGGAGGAAGTGTGTCACTCTGCAGGCAGGTTCTGAGGGCTTCTAGTGCTCAAGCTCTACATGGTGAGAAAGAAGAGCCTGCTTTTGGCTGCCTGGAGAAGCCAGTCTCCTCCTGGTTGCTTTCAGATCAAGATGTAGAACCCCCAGCTCCTCCAGCACCATACATACCTGCCTACACACTACCATGTTTCCTGCATGATGATAATGGACTGAACTTTTGAACCTGTAAGCAATCCCCAATTAAATGCTGTCTTTGTAAGAGTTGCTTTGGTCATAGTGTCTTTTCAAAGCAATAAATCCCTAAAACAGAAGTACCTTAACTAAGACACTGGCTATGTCTGAGTTGCTCAGTTATCTGCATAGCCCAGGCTTATCTCTCTAGGGATGATACTACTCACAGTGGGTTGGTACCTCCTATGTCAATAAACAATCAAGAAGTTGCCCAATGGATGTATCCTGAGGCTAATCTGATCTAGGCAATGCTTTGATTGAGTTTCCTTCTTCCCAGGTGACTCTATATTTGTATTTGACAACTGAAGCTAATTATGACATCAAGGCAGGGAGCCGAGGGTGCTGGGTGCTGTTCTAAGGTAAAGGGTAGAGGTTTTTTCCTGAGGGGATAATGCCCAAATGTAGGTCTGAATGAAGTAAACAAGCTAAGGGGACATGAGACCAGTGTTCAGATTCAGAAAGGAGTTTGCACAGGGCATGCGAAACAGGGATGAGACCAATGTGATCAGCTGCCCGTGGACAAGGGAGAAGGGAGGAGAGAGGTAAAAAGAAGTGGAGGAAGAGATCAGAGGCCAGATGACAAAGGGTCTTAGAAGCAGTGAGGAATTGAGAATCTGATTTGAAATAAAGTATGGGGACAGACAAGATTTGCATTTGATAAGGATTGCTCAAGTTAGTATGTGCCAAGAAGGAAATAAAAACAAACAAAAACCACATGATCTTCCAACAGTGCAGAAAACAGCAATAATATCAATTCAAGATGAGTTGTGCACCCAAATGTAAAATCCAATATTACAAATATTGACATAGAAGAGGATGTATTGACTGTCTTGGAAGGGAAAAGGTTTCTTAAGACACAAAAAGCACTAATATAAGAAAGTTCATAAAATTGTACAGTAGCAAAACTAAAAACTTGTACACATCCAAAGACATAAAAAAAAAAAAGTCATGATCCAAATAATATGCGTGACATAAATATTTCTAATCAGGGAGATACATCCATAAAATGCAAAGAACTAAAATCAATTTAAAATGGGTAAAAGGTTAATATATGTACTTCAAAAGATAAGCAGACAACAAGAGAGTATGCTCAATAAAGCCACAGTCATCAGGGACACTGTTGGTTTGCTTCTGTTGCCATACGGACAGACAAACAGACAAACAACCTGGAAGAGAAAGGCTTTATTTGGCTCGTAAGCTCTAGTCTATCATTGAGGGAAGCCAGGGCAAGAGCTCAAGGCAAGAACTTGGAGGCAGGAACCGAAGCACTGGCCATGCTGCAGTGCTCTTTACTGGCTTGCTCACTGGCTTTCTTACACAACTCAGACCCACCTGTCCAGGGGAATACTGTCCATCATGGACTGGACCCTCCCACATCAATGGTTAATTAAGAAAATGCTCCGCAGACATGCCCACAGGCCAATTTCTCAGCTGAGATTCTTTCCCCACAGGTGACTAGTTGGAGTCGGGCTGACAAAGACGACTACCCAGCACAGAAACACAAGTTGGTGTCACAGAGAGACGCGCTATTTGCAGCTGGAACTGAAAAAGCGTGATGACGCCCAATAGACTCTCAACTGAGAGCAGAGTAATGTGCTCACTCATTAATTGCTTATGGAACTCAGAGGAGGCTGGTGAAGTGTAAAATAATAAAAACCAGTTTGGAGACTTTTACAAACATCTTTCACTAAGTTTATTACTCACCTACTCCACGGCCCAACAATTCCGCATTCAGCTATTTGCCCATTAAAAATGACATAAGCACACAGAGACTTGGTTTTTTTTTTTTTAAAAAAAATTCATGGCAACTCTGTAGTTGTCAAAAAAATTACTGTGTGGGGTTGTGGCCTCTTGTGCTTCCCCATCCAGGTTCCAAGGCCTCCTGTCACCCTTGTCCCGGCCATGTCTGGGCAGTCTCGTTGGTGAGACTTTATGGATGTAGCTTCTGAGATTACTAGGAAACACAATCTCACAGCAAAGTTTGTGTTCCTTTGGCTCTGACAAGCTTTCTGCTCCCTCTTCCACTATGTATGTGTTAGGTGCAGGAGCTGCAATGTAGATTTATCAGTTGGGATTGGATGCCACAATTTTCCATTTTGATTGGTTGTGGTCTTTTAAAGTGGTCTCTGTTACAATAGAAAAAGAAGTTTCGTTAATGGGTGCAGAGTATGAGCATATCAATTGGTTTCATACATACATATATACATGGAGACAAAAACGTGGTATCGTAAACCAAACCAGAATATTCTAGAACACACATACTCCAGAGTATTACTTAGCCATAAAGCTATTGATAAGTCCAACAATATAGAGAAATTACCAGAAAATTATTAAGCATCCACCCTTGAAAGAGTACATACTGCATAATTCCATTTATATTAAACCCAAGCTTAGCAAGGCTATGGATAGAGGTAACAGCAAAACAGACAAAGGCTCTCAGCGGCCAAGGGCGAGCCTCTTTAGAACTTTCTGAAGTCAGGAGATAGTCTGTCTTTATGAATGTTTACTATATGAGTCATATAGTTGTTTAAGATTTTCAGGCTAAATGTGCATTCACTATCAAGAAATACAGCACCCACCCACTCCCAAAATGATCCAAACTGATGCAGTAGTTACTGGCCTTTTAAAATGGATCTTAACAATAGCCAAAAAAATGAATCAATTGTTAATAATCTCAAAAAACCAATTACCATGTCCTGTCAGAAAAGAAGACAGGCTTCTCCTCCGTTAAGTAAAAAGATCTTGACATGAAGAGAAATGACAAGGACAATATGAAAAAGCTAAATTACAGGCCAAGTTCATCTTCAGACTTTGTTGTTAAAAAAAAAAAAAAAGAAAAAGAAAAAGAAAAAAGAAAGAAAATCCCAAATGCAGTGCTGTGAACTCAAGTCTAGCAGGATCTTTTTTTTTTAATTTTTATTTTCTATATTCTATGTTTACATTCCAAAGGCTTTCCCCTTTCCCAGTTCCTCCCTCCCTATGTCCCATAATTCCTCTCCCCCCCAACTATTCCCCAATCATTCCCCCTACCCCCACGGTTTCTCTACAAAACTGGATCCAATCTTTACAGGCCCAGGGTCCTCTCCTTTCTTCTTGAGAATCATTTGACTTGCTAACTTAGCAGGATCCTTTTATATCACTTTCTAACAAGTCAGAGGCAATGTGAGTTAAGCAAGAAACTGTATAAATGGGAACCCATTCCACAGACTCAAGTAAAAAGCCTCTCTCCCTAGAAACAGATGAAAAGACAATTATGTTAAAAATTGGGGAAAAAAAGTTAAAAAGCATGCAATACAGGCTTGTAAATGTAAATAAATGAAAAATTTGCTTCAGTCATTGAGTTAAAAATAAAAGACCCAAATAATCTAATGTTGGTCCTGTCTATCCACGTGTTACTATTTAATTGTAGTTATCAATATGCTGAGTTTAGCAATGTGGACCAGTGGGATGGAGCTCTGGGTTTAATATGAAAGCTCGCACACTTAAGGTGCCAGTGCCTTGTCAGTTGGTTGGCAGAGCATTTGCTCTAAGGCCGACTGGAAAGGAGCTGGAGATGCCTGCTATCCCTGGGCGTAGTGTTGATTGCTCAGGGAAACTGCGATGCTAGAGTGGATACACCATGTAAACCTAATCCTCCGCAGTGGGAAGGCCAGAACACATGGCAATTCTTGAGCACTGTAAGACACAAAACGGTGAGAGGCACACCCGTACATGTAAGAGCTTTGCCATTACTCCTTTCAGTTCACCAACAGGGTTGGAGACATTGCTGCTCAATTAGATGAACTAAACATGCTGTGCATTAAAGTCCCCAAAGTAGCAGGGACCAGGTGGCAACCCTGAATTGCTAAAGGCAAGGTGAGTGTAGCTTTTATACACAGTGCAGGCAAAAGGCAGTGTCTATAATGAACTAAGCCATAATGGGCAGCATGGGAAAGGTGATTGTTATGTTGACATGACCGATATGGACCGCTGGAACTGGCTAATTAGTCATGGTATTCCCAGTAATTAAATAGATAAGAAACCCATTGTGATTTTGTTTGGCTTGAAAAAAAGAAAAATATTCTCAAATGAATAAAAAAGGGATACATTGGGTTGCAGCAATAGGAAATCTTGACCCATTGTCTTAGGGTTTCTATTCCAGCACAAACATCATGACCAAGAAGCAAGTTGGGGAGGAAAGGGTTTATTGAGTTTACACTTCCACACTGCTGTCATCACTAAAGGAAGTCAGGACTAGAACTCAAGCAGGTCAGGAAGCAGGAGCTGAAACAAAGGCCATGGAGGGATGTTTCTTACTGGCTTGCTTCCCCTGACTTGCTCAGCTTGTTCTCTTATAGATCCCAAGAATATCAGCCCAGGGATGGCACCACCCACAATGGGCCCTCCTCTCTTGATCACTAATTGAGAAACTGCCCCACAGCTAGATCTCATGGAGGCACTTTCCCAACTGAAGCTCCTTTCTCTGTGATAACTCCAGCCTGTGTCAAGTTGACACACAAAACCAGCCAGTATACCCATGAACCAATTTCTTGATGAGCTAGTTTGCAGACTCAGAACCCCTTCTTGAAAGAAGGGATGGCCAGGTCTCCCTGAGGAAGGACCTTGCTGCAATACCAAAGTTTTACTGTTATCCTTTTGGTGTTCTCAAGAGTAATTGGGGAAGAGGAAACAGACTTTTGGGGGTGCTATTGGATACTAGTTCTAAGTTGACACTGATTCCACAAGACCCCCCCAAATCACTGTGGGCCCCAGTTAAAGTAGGGGCTTATGGAAGTCAAGTGCTGAAATCTAACTCCTAGTGGTCCCCCTAAGTTCCTGATTTCATCCTGTGGTTATTTCTCTACTTCTGAACATGTGATTGGGACATGTACTCTTAGAAATGCACAAACTTTGTACGTTGTGTGAGTTGAGGGTTTGATGATTGGAAAAGCCAAATGGAAACTATTGCAATTATCTTTGTAAGGGAAAAGGCGAACCAGACTAATATCAAATCCCAGGAAGATTTGAAAAAATTAGTGCTAAGAACTTTCAAGTACTTGAAAGATGTGGGAGCAGTGGTTCCCACATCTCCATATTACTCTCCTGTTTGTCCAACAGAGAAGACAAGAGTGTGGAGGAGAATGATAGTTAGCTATCACAAACTTAAGCAAGTACTATATGAAGATGCCATACTAGGTGTGGTGTCCATACTTGAACAGATTCTAACATCTCCTCATACATGGTACATCCCGATTGGTCTAGCAAATGGCCTTTTCTTGATATCTGTCTATAAGGAACACCAGAAGCAATTTGCTTTTCATTCGGCAAGGCCAGCTTTACCTTAAAGATAGAGTAACTCTCAAGCCCTGGGCCATAACTTACTTAGTTCAAAGGGATCTTGGTAATATAAATCTTTCACAAACTATTATATTCATCCACTATATTCATGAGAATATGCAGATTGGACTACGTGAGCAGGAGGTAACAACCACATTAGACTTGTTAGCAAGGCATATGGCCTTCAGAGGATGGAAAATAAATAAATCCAACCAAAATGCGCAGGTCTTCTAGCTCAGTGAGATTTCTAGGCATCTAGTGGTGTGGGGGCATACAGAGATATTCTTTCAAAGTTAAAGGTTATGTACCCGGGCTCTCCCACCACTAAGAACACAAAGCTCAGTATGAATATATGGATTCTGGAGACCGCACTTGGGTGTATTACTTTAGCACACACACCGAATGACATGGAAAGCTGTTAGCTTTGAGGGGGTCCTAGAATAGGAGAAGGCTCTTCAACAGGACCAGAATGCTCTACCATTTGGACCATATAATCCAACAGACCAAATTGCACTTGAGGTGTCAGGGACAGACACGGATGATCTCTGGAGCATTTGTCAAGCCCTAATAGGTGACTCACAGAAGAGACTCTTGGGATTTTGAGAGAGGCCTTCCCATCACCCACAGACAACTATTCTCCCTTTGACAGACAGCTATTAGGACCGAGTGGAAACTGAATGTTAGATGATGGACCACCAGGTTACCATGTGACTTAAATTGCTCATCATGTGGTAGGTACCATCTGACTAACCAAGCCATAAAGTAGGATATGCACAAGAGTAATCTATTATCAAATGGAAGTGGTATATAAGTGGTTGGGTCTGAGCAGGTCCTTAGGCACAAACAAGCTACATGAACAGGTTTCCAAAATGACTGTAATATCTCTTCCCATTATAATGTCTTTCACCTATAGCATCATGGGGTGTGCCTCATGATCAGTTGATGGAAGAAAAGATCGCTAGGGCCTGGTTTACTGATGGTTCTGCTTGCTGTGAAGAAACAGACAACTCATCTTGGCTCCCGGGCACCAGACAGATCTAACAGACAGTGCCAGGTAGGCAGACATAGCCCGAGTCTAACATCGGTTGGGTCTCAGCCTATCAGGCTTTTGCCTGCACCCAGGGCCTGAGCAGCTCTGCGGGCCATCTGTGTGCCAGCTCTGTCAGGAGTCGTTTGCCCTGCAGTATGATCAGCACTTGGAAAAGGTCCCCGCAGCCTCCGCCATCTTCTCTCCTTGACGGAGCAGAGGGACAGCACCAGGTTCACAGAGTATAACATTGCTTGGGGCAAGAAACACCAGGGTTCCAACAGCACCCAAGAGGAGGACAGCATATCAGCAATCTGTGCCAGGGGAAACCCAGTCATCCAGTGATGTGGAAACAGCCTTACAGGCTCACAGGAGGTTCAAGCACCAGCCAATGACAACAAGACCAACTAACACCAGAGATAACCAGATGGCAAAAAGCAAACATAGGAATGTTACTAACAGAAACCAAGACAATATGGCAGCATCTGAACCCAATTCTTCAAACACAGCAAGTCCTGGCTACCCCAACACACCAGAAAAACAAGATTTGGATTTAAAAGCACTGGTCATGATGCTGCTAGAGGAACACAAAAAAGACATAAAAAAATCTCTTAAAGAAATGCAAGGGAACATGAATAGGTTAGAAGCACTTACAATGGAAATACAAAAATTACTTAAAGAATTCCAGGAGAATATGGGTCAACAGACAGAAGCCAATAAAGAGGAAACGAAAAAAATCACTTAAAGAAATGCGGGAGAAATTGAGTCAACAGGCAGAACTCATGAAAGAGGAAACACAAAAATCTCTTAAATAATTGCAGGAAAACACAAACAAACAAGTGAAAGAACTGAGCAAAACCATTCAGGATCTAAAAACAGAGGTAGAAACAACAAAGAAATCACAAAGAGAGACAACTTTGGAGATAGAAAACCTTGGGGAGAAATCAGGGGTCATAGACGCAAATATCAACAACAGAATACAAGAAAGAGATAGAAGTAAGAATCTCAGATGCTGAAGATACTATAGAAACCATTGACTCCACAGTCAAAGAAAATGCAAAATGCAAGAGGCTCGTAACCCAAAATAACCAGGAAATCCAGTACACAACGAGAAGATCAAACCTAAGGATTATAGGTATAGATGAGAGTGAAGATCTACAAATTAAAGGGCCAGCAAATATCTTCAACAAATTATAGAAGAAAAGGTCCCTAACCTAAAGAGAGAGATACCCACTAACAAGAAGCCTACAGAACTCCAAACAGACTGGACCAGAACAGAAATGCCTCCCATCACATAATAATCAAAACTCCAAACGTACTAAACAAAGAAAGAATATTAAAGGCAGTAAGAGAAAAAGGCCAAGTAACATATAAAGGAAGACCTATTAGAATCACACCAGACTTCTCACCAGAGACCATGAAAGCTAGAAGATCCTGGGAGGATCTTATGCAGACTCTAAGAAAACACAGATGTCAGCCAAGACTACTATACCCAGCAAAACTCTCAACAACATAGATGGAGAAACCAAAATATTCCATGACAAAACCAAACTTACACAATATCTTTCCACAAACACAGCTCTACAAAGGATAATAGGAGGAAAACTCCAATACAAGGAGGGAAACTACACCCTGGAAAAAGCAAGATAGTAACCTTCTCCAATCAAACTCAAAAGAAGATAACCACTCAAAAACAAAAATAACATCAAAAATGACAGGAAGAAATAATCACTATTCCTTAATATCTCTTAACATCAATGGACTCAATTCCCCTATAAAAAGACATAGACTAACAAGACTGGATATGGAAACAGGACCCTACATTTTGCTGCATGCAGGAAACACACCTCAGGGTCAAAGACAAATACTACCTTAGAGTAAAAGGCTGGAAGACAATTTTACAAACAAATGGTCTCAGGAAACGAGCTGGAATAGCCATTCCAATATGAAATAAAATTGACTTTCAACCTAAACTCATCAAAAGAGACACAGAAGGTCATTTCTTGCTGGTCAAGGGAAAAATCCACCAATAAGAACTCACAATTCTGAACATCTATGCTTCAAATGCAAGGGCACCCTCATTCGTAAAAGAAACTTTACTAAAGCTCAAAGCATACATTGCACCTAACACAATAATTGTGGGGAACCTCAACACTCCACTATCCTCAATGGACCAATCAGGAAAACAGAAACTAAACAGGGACACAGTGAAAATTATTGAAGCTTTGGACCAAATGGATTTAACACACACACACACACACACACACACACACACACATATATATATCTATATATATCTATATATATATATATATATATATATAATGTATATAGTCTGGTTATATATAACATATATATAACCAGATATATATGTATGTATGTATATATATATGTATGTATATACATACATATATATATATATATATATATATATATAAAATTTCATCCTAAAGCAAAAGAATATACCTTTTTCTCAGGACCTTATGGTACCTTCTCCAAAACTGATCATATAATTGGTCACAAGGCAGGCCCCAATAAATATAAAAAAATCGAACTAATCCCATGCCTCCTATCAGATCACTATGGAGTAAGAGTGGTCTTCAATAGCAACAAAAACAAAAGAAAGCCCACGTACACATGGAAACTGAACAATAGTCTACTCAATGATACCTTGGCCAAACAATAAATAAAGAAATAAAAGACTTTATAGAATTTAATGAAAATGAAAGCACAGCATACCCAAATCTATGGGACACAATGAAAGCAGTGTTAAGAGGAAAACTCATAGCCCTGAGGGCCTCCAAAAAGAAACTGGAAAGAGCATACACTAGCAGCTTAATGGCATACCTGAAAGCCCTGGAACAAAAAGAAGCTAATTCACCCAGGAGGAGTAGAAGATAGGAAATCATCAAGCTCAGGGCTGAAATCAATTAAATGGAAACAAAGAAAACTATACAAAGAATCAACAAAACCAGGAGCTGGTTATTTTTTTTTAATTTTATTTTCTATATTCTATGTTTACATTCCAAAGGCTTTCCCCTTTCCCAGTTCCCACCCACCATAGTTCCCATACTTCCTCTCCCCCCCCATCTGTTCCCCAATAATTCCCCCTCCCCCCTCGGTTTCTTTACTAAACTGGAAGCAATCTTTACAGGCCCAGGGTCCTCTCCTTTCTTCTTCTTGGGAATCATTTGACTTGCTATTTGTGTCTTGAGTATTTAGGGCTTCTGGGCTCATTAATATCCACTTATCAGTGATTGCATTTCAGGTGCATTCTTTTGTGATTGGGTTAATTCACTCAGGATGATATTTTCCAGGTCTAACCATTTACCTACAAATTGCATGAATTCATTATTTTTAATTGCTGTGTGGTATTCCATTGTATAAATATACCACATTTTCTGTATCCATTCCTCCTTTGAGGGATATTTGGGCTGCTTCCAATTTCTGGCTATTATAAACAAGGCTGCTATAAACATAGTGGAGCATGTGTCCTTATTGCATGCAGGGGAATCCTCTGGGTATATGCCCAGGAGTGGTATGCCAGGGTCCTCTGGAAGTAACATGCCCAATTTTCTGAGGAACCGCCAAACTGATTTCCAGAGCGGTTTTACCATTTTGCAATCCCACCAACAGTGGAGGAGTGTTCCTCTTTCTCCACATCCTCGCCAGCACTTGTTGTCTCTTGAGTTTTTAATCTTAGCCATTCTGACTGGTGTGAGGTGGAATCTCAGGGTTGTTTTGATTTGCATTTCCCTGATGACTAATGATGTTGAACATCTTTTAAGGTGTTTCTCGGCCATCCGAATTTCTTCTGGTGAAAATTCTTTGTTTAGCTCTGTGCCCCATTTTTTGATAGGGTTATTTGGTTCTTTGCGGTCTAACTTCTTGAGTTCTTTGTATATATTGGATATTAGCCCTCTGTCGGATGTGGAGTTGGTGAAGATCTTTTCCCACTTTGTTGGTTGCCGTTTTGTCCTTCTGACAGTGTCCTTTGCTTTGCAGAAACTTTGTAATTTTATGAGGTCCCATTTGTCGATTCTTGATCTTAGAGCATAAGCTATTGGTGTTCTGTTCAGGAACTTTTCCCCTGTGCCCAAGTCCTCCAGGGTCTTCCCAAGTTTCTTTTCTAATAGTTTCAGTGTGTCTGGTTTTATGTGGAGGTCCTTGATCCACTTGGAGTTGATCTTAGTGCAAAGAGATAATATTGGATCAATTCGCATTCTTCTGCATGTTGACTTCCAGTTGAACCAGCACCATTTGTTAAAAAGGCTATCTTTATTCCACCGGATGGTTGTGGCTCCTTTATCAAAGATCAAGTGACCATAAGTCTGTGGGTTAACCTCTGGGTCTTCAATCCTGTTCCATTGATCTGCTTGCCTGTTGCTATACCAATACCATGCAGTTTTTAACACAATTGCTCTGTAGTACTGCTTGAGGTCAGGGATATTGATTCCCCCAGAAGTCCTTTTATTGTTGAGAATAGTTTTAGCTATCCTGGGTTTTTTGTTGCTCCAGATGAATTTGAGAATTGCTCTTTCTAGATCTATGAAGAATTGAGTTGGGATTTTGATGGGGATCGCATTGAATCTGTATATTGCTTTTGGCAAGATGGCCATTTTTACTATATTGATCCTGCCAATCCAGGAGCAAGAAATATTTTTCCATCTTCTGAGGTCTTCTTCGATTTCTTTCTTCAAGGACTTGAAGTTCCTGTTGTACAGATCTTTCACTTGTTTGGTTAGAGTTACACCAAGATACTTTATGTTGTTTGTGGCTATTGTGAAGGGTGTTATTTCCCTAATTTCTTTCTCTGCCTGCTTGTCCTTTGAGTACAAGAAGGCCACTGACTTGCTTGAGTTAATTTTATAACCTGCCACTTTGCTGAAGTTGTTTATCAGCTGTAGAAGTTCTCTGGTGGAGTTTTTTGGGTCGCTTAGGTAAACTATCATATCGTCTGCAAATAATGATAGTTTCACTTCTTCCTTTCCAATTTGTATCCCTTTGACTTCCTTATGTTGTCTAATTGCTCTTGCTAGAACTTCAAGTAGTATATTGAAAAGATATGGAGAGAGAGGGCAGCCTTGTCTAGTCCCTGATTTTAGTGGGAATGCTTCAAGTTTCTCTCCATTTATTTTGATGTTGGCTACTGGTTTGCTGTAGATTGCTTTTACTATGTTTAGGTATGGGCCTTGAATTCCTGCTCTTTCCAAGACTTTTAGCATGAAAGGATGCTGAATTTTGTCGAATGCTTTTTCAGCATCTAATGAGATGACCATGTGGTTTTTTTCTTTCAGTTTGTTTATGTAGTGGATTACATTGATGGATTTCCGTATATTGAACCATCCCTGCATCCCTGGGATGAAGCCTACTTGATCATGGTGGATGATCGTTTTGATGTGCTCTTGGATTCGGTTAGCAAGAATTTTATTTAGTATTTTTGCATCTATATTCATAAGAGAAATTGGCCTGTAGTTCTCTTTCTTTGTTGGATCTTTTTGTGGTTTAGGTATTAGCGTAATTGTGGCTTCGAAGAATGAGTTGGGCAGTGTCCCTTCTGTCTCTATTTTGTGGAATAGTTTGGAGAGTATTGGTGTTAAGTCTTCTTTGAAGGTCTGGTAGAATTCTGCACTAAAACCATCTGGTCCCGTACTTTTTTTGGTTGGGAGGCTTTCTATAACCCCTTCTATTTCTTTAGGGGTTATGGGACTATTTAGCTGATCTACTTGATGCTGATTTAATTTTGGTATTTGATATCTGTCTAGGAAATTGTCCATTTCCTCCAGGTTCTCCAGTTGTTTTGAGTATAGACCTTTGTAGTAGGATCTGATGATGTTTTGAATTTCCTCAGTTTCTGTTGTTATGTCTCCCTTTTCATTTCTAATTTTGTTAATTTGTATACTGTCTCTGTGTCCTTTGGTTAGTCTGGCTAAGGGTTTATCTATCTTGTTGATTTTCTCAAAGAACCAGCTCCTGGTCTTGTTGATTCTTTGTATGGTTCTCTTTGTTTCTATTTGATTGATTTCAGCCCTGAGTTTGATGATTTCTTGTCTTCTACTCCTCCTGGGTGAATTAACTTGTTTTTCTTCCAGGGCTTTAAGGTGTGCCATTAAGCTGCTAGTATATGCTCTCTCCAGTTTCTTTTTGGATGCACTTAGAGCTATGAGTTTTCCTCTTAGCACTGCTTTCATTGTGTCCCATAGATTTGGGTAGGTTGTACCTTCATTTTCATTGAATTCTAAAAAGTCTTTGATTTCTTTTTTTATTTCTTCCTTGACCAAGGTGTCATTGAGTAGAGTATTGTTCAGTTTCCATGTGTATGTGGGCTTTCTGTTGTTTTTGTTGTTATTGAAGACCACTCTTACTCCATGGTGATCTGATAGAAGGCATGGGATTAGCTCGATCTTCTTGTATTTGTTGACATCTGTCTTGTGACCAATTATATGGTCTATTTTGGAGAAGGTCCCATGTGGAGCTGAGAAAAAGGTATATTCCTTAGCTTTAGGATGAAATGTCCTATATATATCTGTTAAATCCAATTGGTCCAGAGTTTCAATTAGTTTCGCTGTGTCCCTGTTTAGTTTCTGCTTTCCTGATCGGTCCATTGAGGAGAGTGGAGTGTTGAAGTCACCCACAATTATTGTGTTAGGTGTAATGTGTGCTTTAAGCTTTAGTAAGGTTTCTTTTACGAATGAGGCTGCCCTTGCATTTGGAGCATAGATGTTCAGTATTGAGAGCTCTTCTTGGTGGATTTTTCCTTTGGCCAGCAAGAAGTGACCTTCTGAGTCTCTTTTGATGATTTTAGGTTGGAAGTCAATTTTATCTGATATTAGAATGGCTACTCCAGCTTGTTTCCTGAGACCGTTTGCTTGTAAAATTGTCTTCCAGTCTTTTACTCTAAGGCAGTGTTTGTCTTTGACACTGAGATGTGTTTCCTGTATGCAGCAAAATGTAGGGTCCTGTTTCCGTATCCAGTCTGTTAATCTATGTCTTTTTATTGGGGAATTGAGTCCATTGATGTTAAGAGATATTAAGGAATAGTAATTATTTCCTCCAGACATTTTTGAAATTGTATTTATTTATTTTATTTATTTATTTTTTTTATTTATTTTTTTTATTATTTTTTTATTATTTTTTTATTTTTATTTTTTTATTTTTTTTTATTTTTTTTTTATTTTTTATATTCGAGAGGTTACCTTCTTTTGGGTTTGATGAGAGGAGGTTTCTATCTTGCTTCTTCCCGGGTGTAGTTTCCGTCCTTGTCTTGGTGTTTTCCCCCTATTATCCTTTGTAGGGCTGGATTTGTGGAAAGATATCGTGAAAATTTGGTTTTGTCATGGAATACCTTGATGTCTCCATCTATGGTGATTGAGAGCTTTGCTGGGTAAAGTAGTTTTGGCTGAAGTTTGTGTTCTCTTAGAGTTTGCATGATATCTGCCCAGGATCTTCTAGCTTTCATGGTCTCAGGTGAGAAGTCTGGTGTTATTCTGATAGGTCTTCCTTTATAAGTTACTTGGCCTTTTTCTCTTGCTGTTTTTAGTATTCTTTCTTTGTTTATTACATTTGGAGTTTTGATTATTATGTGACGGGATGTATTTCTGTTCTGATCCAGTCTGTTTGGGGTTCTGTATGCTTCTTGTATATTCATGGGCATCTCTCTCTTTAGGTTGGGGAAGTTTTCTTCCATAATTTTGTAGAAGATATTTGCTGGCCCTTTAACTTGTACATCTTCATTCTCGTCTATACCTATAATCCTTAGGTTTGGTCTTCTCATTGTGTCCTGGATTTCCTGGATGTTTTGGGTTACAGCCTTTTTGCATTTAGTATTTTCTTTGACTGTTGAATCAATGGTTCCTATGGTATCTTCGGCTTCTGATATTCTGTCTTCTATCTCTTGTATTCTATTGTTGATATTTGCATCTATGGCTCCTGATTTCTTCCCAAGGTTTTCTATCTCCAATGTTGTCTCCCTCTGCGATTTCTTAGTTGTTTCTACTTCTGTTTTTAGTGCCTGGATGGATGTGCTCAGATCTTTCGCTTGCTTGATTGTGTTTTCATGTATTTCTTTGATAGATTTTTGTGTTTCCTCTTTCATAGCTTCTACTTGTTGGCCCACGTTCTTCTGTATTTCTTTAAGTGATTTTTGTCTTTCCTCCTTATTGTCTTCTTCTTTTTGATCCATCTTCTCCTGCATTTCTTGAAGTGATTTTTGTATTTGCCTTGTAAAGGCTTCTAACTTTTGATCCATTTTCTCTTCTATTTCTTTACGAGATTTTTCTATGTGTTCAGCTACCAGCATTCTGACCAGTGATTTTATATCCAAGTCTTGTTTTTCTGGTGTTTTGGGGTATCCAGGGCTTCCTGTTGTTGGCGAACTGGGTTCAGATGCTGTCATGTTGTCTTGATTTCTGTTAGTGACATTCCTTCGTTTACCTTTTGCCATCTGGTTATTTCTGGTGTTAGTTGACCTTGTTGTCACTGGCTGGTGTTTGAATCTCCTATGAGGCTGGGCTTACCTGTTGTTTCTCTACTGGTGGTTATGCGTGATTGCTGCTCAACGGGATCACGAGCTGGCTGCCACCCACTGACTTTGTGCACGGCCTGAGGTCTCCGGGAAGTGTGGGGGAGTGCAGCAGAGCCTCGGCAGGTGCTGCTGGGCCTGCCTAGTAGCGAGAGCCTAGCAGATCCCCCCACGTGGTAGCCCCTGATGGAATCTGTCTACCTGTTCCTTTCCAGCTGTGTTCTGGTTGCAGTATGGAGGCCTGCCGCTATCGCTGGTCCGGGCTCCTGGGGAGCTGGGTGGTGCCGGTTGCCTCGGTGCACGGCCTAAGCTCGCAGGGACGTGCTGCAGATCCTAGGCGCCTGGGCCCGCCTGTGGGCGAGAGCTTAGCAGCTCTCCCTGCTCTAGCCCCAGGCGGAGTCTCTATCTGCACCTTTCCAGCTGTGTCCTGGTTGCAATATGGAGGCCTGCCGCTATAGCTGGTCCTCACTCTTCTTAATAAACAAGAATTGTTGCTTATCCTGGTTCTGTGGGCAGGGTCTGAGCACCTGGCAAGCTGGCTAGGTCTGGCTGACCTGCTACCAGCTGGATGGGATGCTGCAGACAAGATGGCGCTGCCTGCAGGGGGTTTGGGGTCTGGCCTGCGAGCACAGAGCGCAGGCACGGCCGCTGTATTCCAAACCGCTAGGCTGTGCGCAGTTCCTGCCCCCGACCTGAGTCCCCGGAGGTCTTAAACTCGGGCTGTCTCTGGTACCTGGTTCCGCCGGCAGGGTCTCAGCACCTGGCAGGCTGGCTACGTATGGCTGACCTGCTACCTGCTGGATGGGATGCTGCAGACAAGATGGCGCTGCCTGCAGGGGGTTCGGGGGTCTGGCCTGCGAGCGCAGAGCTCAGGCATGGCCGCTGAACTCCGAACCGCTAGGCTGTGCGCAGTTCCTGCCCCAGACCTGCGTCCCCGGAGGTCTTAAACTCGGGCTGTCTCTGGTACCTGGTTCTGCCGGCAGGGTCTCAGCACCTGACAGGTTGGCTAGGTCTGGCTGATCCGCTACCGGCTGGATGGGATGCTGCAGACAAGATGGCGCTGCCTGCAGGGGGTTCGGGGGTCTGGCCTGCGAGCACAGAGCACAGGCACGGCCGCTGAACTCCAAACCGCTAGGCTGTGCGCAGTTCCTGCCCCAGACCTGAGTCCCCGGAGGTCTTAAACTCGGGCTGTCTCTGGTACCTGGTTCTGCCGGCAGGGTCTCAGCACCTGACGGGTTGGCTACATATGGCTGACCTGCTACTGGCTGGATGGGATGCTGCAGACAAGATGGCGCTGCCTGCAGGGGGTTCGGGGGTCTGGCCTGCGAGCGCAGAGCTCAGGCACGGCCGCTGAACTCCAAACCGCTAGGCTGTGCACAGTTCCTGCCCCAGACCTGAGTCCCCGGAGGTCTTAAACTCGGGCTGTTTCTGGTACCTGGTTCCGCTGGCAGGGTCTCAGCACCTGGCAGGCTGGCTACATATGGCTGACCTGCTACTGGCTGGATGGGATGCTGCAGACAAGATGGCGCTGCCTGCAGGGGGTTCGGGGGTCTGGCCTGCGAGCGCAGAGCTCAGGCACGGCCGCTGAACTCCAAACCGCTAGGCTGTGCGCAGTTCCTGCCCCAGACCTGCGTCCCCGGAGGTCTTAAACTCGGGCTGTCTCTGGTACCTGGTTCTGCCGGCAGGGTCTCAGCACCTGACAGGTTGGCTAGGTCTGGCTGATCCGCCACCGGCTGGATGGGATGCTGCAGACAAGATGGCGCTGCCTGCAGGGGGTTCGGGGGTCTGGCCTGCGAGCGCAGAGCTCAGGCACGGCCGCTGAACTCCAAACCGCTAGGCTGTGCGCAGTTCCTGCCCCAGACCTGAGTCCCCGGAGGTCTTAAACTCGGGCTGTCTCTGGTACCTGGTTCTGCCGGCAGGGTCTCAGCACCTGACTGGTTGGCTAGGTCTGGCTGATCCGCTACCGGCTGGATGGCCAGGAGCTGGTTCTTTGAGAAAAATCAACAAGATAGATAAACCCTGAGCCAGACTAACCAAAGGGCACAGAGACAGTATCTAAATTAACAAAATTAGAAATGAAAAGGGGGATATAACAACAGAAACTGAGGAAATTCAAAAAAATCATCAGATCCTACTACAAAAGCCTATACTCAACACAACTGGAGAATCTGGAGGAAATGGACAATTTCCTAGACAGATACCAAATACCAAAATTAAATCAAGATCAAATGGATCATCTAAACAGTCCCATAACCTCTAAAGAAATAAAAGGGGTCATAGAAAGTCTTCCAACCAAGAAAAGCACAGGACCAGATGGTTTTAGTGCAGATCAGGTGGTCTATCAGACCTTCAAAGAAGACCTAACACCAATACTCTTCAAACTATTCCACAAAAGAGAAACAGAAGGAACACTATCCAACTCATTCTACAAAGCCACAATTATGCTGATAGCAAAACCACCCAAAGATCCAACAAAGAAAGAGAACTTCAGGCCAATTTACCTTATGAACATCGATGCAAAAATACTCAATACAATTCTTGCCAACTGAATCCAAGAACACATCAACACTATCATTCACCATGATCAAGTAAGCTTAATCCCAGGGATGCAGGGATGGTTCAATATACGGAAATCCATCAATGCAATCCACTACATAAACAAACTCAAAGAAAAATAAAACACCTGGTCATTTCATTAAATGCTGAAAAAGCTTTTGACAAAATTCAGCATCCTTTCATGCTAAAAGTCTTGGAAAGAACAGGAATTCAAGTCCCATACCTAAACATAGTAAAAGCAATATACAGCAAACTGATAGCCAACATCAAACTAAATAGAGAGAATCTTGAAGCAATCCCACTAAAATCAGGGACTCGACAAGGCTGCCCTCTCGCCATATCTTTCCACTATAGTACTTGAAGTACTAGCTAGAGCAATTAGACAACATAAGGAGGTCAAAGGAATACAAATTGGGAAGGAAGAAGTCAAACTGTCACTATTTGCACATGATATGATAGTATACTTAAGTGACCCAAAAAAACTCCACCAGAGAACTCCTACAGCTGATAAACAACTTCAGCAAAGTACCTGGTTATAAAATCAACTCAAGCAAATCAGTAGCCTTCCTATACTCAAAGGATAAGCAGGCTGAGAAAGAAATTAGGGAAATAACACCCTTCCCAATAGCCACAAACAATATAAAATATCTTGGTGTGACTCTAACCAAACAAGTGAAAGATCTGTATGGCAAGAACTTCATGTCTCTGAAGGAGGAAATGGAAGAAGACCTCAGAAGATGGAAAAATCTTCCATGCTCGTGGATTGGCAGAATTAATATAGTTAAAATGGCCATCTTGCCAAAAGCAATATACAGATTCAACACAATCCCCATCAAAATCCCAACTCAGTTCTTCATAGAGTTAAAAAGAGCAATACTCAAATTCATCTGGAATAACAAAAAACCCAGGATAGCTAAAACTATCATCAACGGTAAAAGAACTTCTGGGGGAATCAGTATCCCGGACCTCAAGCAATACTACAGAGCAGTAGTGTTAAAAACTGCATGGTATTGGTACAGTGACAGGCAGGTGGATCAATGGAATAGGATTGAGGACCCAGAAATGAGCCCCACACACATATGGTCACTTGATCTTCAACAAAGGAACTCAAAACATTCAGTGAAAAAAAGCCTTTTCAACAAATGGTGCTGGTTCAATTGGAGGGCAGCATCCAAAAGAATGCAAATTGATCCATTCTTATCTCCTTGTACTAAGCTCAACTCCAAGTGGATCAAGGACCTCCACATAAAACCAGACTCACTGAAACTAATAGAAACGAAACGGGGGAGGGGTGGGAGACCCTTGAGGACATGGGCACAGGGGAAAAGTTCCAGAACAGAACACCAATAGCTTATGCCCTAAGATCAAGAATTGACAAATGGGACCTCATAAAATTACAAAATTTCTGTAAGGCAAAGGACACAGTCAAAAGGACAAAACAGCAACCAAGAAATTGGGAAAAAAATTTCACCAACCCTACATCCAACAGAGGGCTAATATCCAATATATACAAAGAACTCAAGAAGTTAGACCCTAGAAAACCAAATAACCCTATTAAAAATGGGGTACAGAGCTAAACAAAGAATTTTCACCTGAAGAAATTCAGATGGCTGAGAAGCACCTTAAGAAATGTACAACATCATTAGTCATTAGGGAAATGCAAATCAAAACAATCCTGAGATTTTACCTCACACCAGTCAGAATGACTAAGATTAAAAACTCGGAGACAGCAGGTATTGATGAGGATGTGGAGAAAGAGGAACACTTCTCCAATGCTGGTACAACCACTCTGGAAATCATTCTGGTGGTTCCTCAGAAAACCAGGCAAGACACTTCCAGAGGACCCTGCTATACCTCCTGGGACTATACCCAGAGGATTCCCTGGCATGCAATAAGGACACATGCTCCACTATGTTCATAACAGTCTTATTTATAATAGCCAGAAGCTGGAAAGAAACCAGATGTCCCTCAATGGAGGAATGGATACAGAAAATGTGGTTTATTTACACAATGAAATACTACTTAGCAATTAAAAACAAAAGAATTCATGAAATTTTTAGGCAAACGTTTGGAACTGGAAAATATACTAAGTGAGGTAAATCATTCACAAAAGAACACACATGGATTGCAGTCACTGATAAGTGGATATTAGCCCAAAAGCTGAGAATACCCAAGACACAGCCTACATATCAAATCATTCCCAAGAAGAAGGAAGGAGAGGGCCCTGGTCCTCGAAAGGCTTGATGCAGCATTGTAGGGAATTGTCAGGACAGAGGATTGGGGAACTGGAGCAGGGAAGCAGACTTATGGGACTTAGGGGGAGGGGGAAACTGGGAATGGGAAAATCATTTGGAATGTAAACAAAGAATGTAGAAAATAAAAAATATAAAAAATAAAAAATAAAATTTATATTAATTATATTAAAGATCAGTTTCTAAAAAGACAGCGCATGAACTACAATTTTAGAAGATAGCATATGTGTATAATATAACATAATAAAATAAAATAAATGGACAACTGTAACATTGCAACACTTTTCTTGACAACCATGAAAAACACCATAAAAGGGAAATCAAGTGGGCAGAACTTAGCCTAATAATAGATTTTGCTTGAAAGGAGAAGAGGCCAGATGTGTGACTGTTACTGGTTGGTGGACTGTAGCTAGTGTACTGACTGGATGGTCAGAGAGTTAAAAAGAACCTAATTGGGAAATTGACGAAGAAGGTATCTGAGGAAGAAGCACGAAGATTCATGTCTTTGAAGGAGCAAAGGCTATGCAGATGCTGTGTGCCATGTTAAATGCTCGTCAGGATGTAAATGTCATCAGGAGGGGAGTTCAGTCATCAAGTACAGAGGATCCCCATTCTCTGGATAGCTACCTTTTCCTCCAGCCATTCCTTTCACTGCCCATTGGGCCCATGAACAAAGTAATCACTGGAGAGAAAGGATTGTTTCTTTGCAAGTAATTGTCAATTGAAGACAGCACTCCAGCTCCATTTGGCTTGAGCCTGAGTAGGTCCTGTGCATACTGCCATAGTCTCTGTGAGTTTATATTATATCAGTTCTGTTGTGTCTGGAATACACTGTTTCCTTAGAGTCATCCATCACCTATGTATCTTAAAATCTTTCTGACTCCTCTTTCTCATGGCTCCCTGAACCCTGAGGGTTTGATATTCCGTTGAAGACTGAGTGTTCTATCTCTCAGTCTGCATAGTGTTCCGTTGTCAGTCTCTGTTTATTTCCTATATACTGTAAGGGGAAGTCTCACCGATGATGTCTGAGCTGTCGTCACTTATCTATAGCAGATTGTCATTAGGAATCATTTTATTACTCTGTTCTTTGACAGAACAATAGTATTTCATTTTCTCCTGGGAGCATGTCTATACAGTCTCAAGTTCTTAGCCATCCAAACAGTGACAGGCATTGGTTCCATCTCATACCGTGGGCCTTAAATCCAATCAGAGTTGTTGGTTATCTCAATAGCACTACTGACACTATTAAACCAGCATATCATGCAAGCAGATCACCACTGAGAAGCACTGAGTTTGCAGCTGTGTTGGTTGGTGGTTGCCATGTTTAATGAGGTTAGTGTTGTATTCGTCAATAGGCTTTACTATGAGTTTATAGAGAGGAACCAATAGCACTGACAATAGTCTAAAATCTTTTGGGGTCCATGGGGTACCTTTGGCCAGTAACTCAACCGGTTGTCACCTCTTCCTGGCATTGGAGGAAACACTTTATGGCAGTAGATATTTAGTTGGGGCTTTGTCTCTCCATTATTTGATGGTTCCATTTATATTTCTTTCACATATTTATATGCTTTAAGAACTCCTACAGTAGTAGGCTTCCATATAACATAACAAACAGCCCTTAGTGCTAACAATCGCTCCCTGTATTCCATACCATTCCCACCTTTTCTCTTCTCCTACCTGCTTAATCCACCTCCACTCTAATCTCCTCCTCTCTCACTGCAACTACTGTTCCACGAGCATGGGAGATCTTTCCATCTTCTGATATCTTATTCAGTTTCTTTCTTCACTGACTTTAAGATCTTACTCTACAAGTCTTTCTCTTGCTTGGTTAGAGATACCCCAGGATTTTTCTTCCTGAGGCTGTTCTGAAAGGTGTTGTTCCCCTGATTTCTCTCTCAGAATTTTTGTCATTTTTATGTGGGAAGACTACCAATTTGTGTGTGTTGATTTTGGATCCTGCTACTTCGTTGAAGATGTTCACTGGCACTGGTGAGGTTCTTAGTGTCTTTTATGTATAAAATCACATCATCTGCACATTGAGATATTTTGACTTGCTTCATTCTTGGTCTTCGTTTGTCTTATTGTTCTAGTTACAGCTTCAATTACTATACTGAGTAAATATAAAGAGAGTGGACATCCTTGCCTCGTTCTTCATTTTAGTGGAAATGTGTTGAGTTTCTCTTCACTTAGGTTAATGGTGCTATACGCTTGCTGTAAACTGTCTTTATTATGTAGAGGCATGTCCATTGCAACCCTAGACTCTCCAGGATTCTTATCATGAAGAGATGCTGATTTTGTTCTAACCTTTTTCTACATCTAATGAGATGATCATGAAACTTTTGTCTTCCAGTCTTTAATCTTCCTGTGGTAGATTATATTTATCTATTTACATATGTTGAACCATCACTGCATCTCTGGGATACAGACTATTTGATCATGGTGAATAATTTCTTGATGCCTTTCTTGAATGCAGTTTGTATATATTTCATTGAGAATTTTTATACTTGTCTTGATAAGAGATATTGGTCTGAAATTTTCTTTTCTTTTCTTTCTTTTTTTGTTGGGTCTTTGTTTAGTTTTAGTATCAGGGTAATTGCAACTTCATAAAGAGAATTAGAAAATGTTTCTTCAGTTTCTATATTGTAGAATAATTTAATGGGTATTGATGTTCATTGTTATATCAAGGTCCAGTAAGATTCTCTGCTTGCCCTTGTGGTTTTTATTCTTATATTTATTTATTTTCTGCTTCCATTTCACAAGGGGTTATTAGTCTATTTAAACTGCTTATTTGATATTGATTTAATGTTGGTGTGCTGTGCTTATCAAAAGGTTCTATTTCTTTTAGATTTTCCAGTTTCATGGAGTATAGATTTTTTAAAGTATGTCCTTATGATTCTCTAAATTTCTTCCATGTCTGTTGTAAAGTCTCCCACGCTCATTTCTAATTTTATTAATTTAGATTTTCTCTCTTCATCTTTCAGTTAATTTGGCAAGATGTTTGTCAATCTTAAAGATTTTCTAAATGAACTAACTCTTCATTTATTTTTGGTTCATGCTGTTTCTGTTTCATTGATTTTAGCCCTGGGTTTGAGTATTTCTTACCATCTGCTCTTTTTTGGTATTGTTTCTTCTTGTTGCACTAAAGCTTTCAGGAGTACTTAACCTGTTAATATAAGACCTCACCATTTTTTGTTTTTAGTGTAGGTACTCACTGCTGTGAACTTGCCTCTTGGAATCACCTTCGTTGTGTCCCATAGGTTTGGGTGTGTTGTGTTTTCCTTTCCATTCAATTCTAAAAATTTTTAATTTCCTTCTTAATTTCTGTCTTCAACCATTTCTTATTCAGTAGTTGGTTAACCAGTTTTTATGAGTTTGTATACTTTCTGCTGTTGCTGATATTCAACTTTAATACATGGTAGATAGGATGCAGAGGGTATCTCAAATTTTCAGGTATCTGTTGCGACTTGCTTTGTCTAAGTACACACACAATTTTGGAGAACGATCCATGAGCTGCTAAGAAGTGTATCCTTTTGAATTTGGGAGAACGTTCCTATTGATATCTGTGATGTCTGTTTGACTTATGGTATTATTTTATGTGTGAGTTTTAGCTCTAGTAATGTTTCTTTTATGAACTTTAGGGCCCATGTGTTTGGTACATAAATGTCTAAAATTGCAATATGCCCTTTCTGTTTTTGTAAAATTATCTTTAGTCTTTTTCTTTTTTACAGTCCAGTCCTTATTCCCCTCCAGGTCCACCCTCTTGATAGTGCCTCATGCCATTCCTCCTTCCCAGGAGGATGTAACCTCCCACCCACCTCCACCCCACCAGGCCTATCCACTTCCTGGGGCCTCAAGTCTCTCCAGGAGTAGGTGTATCTTTTCTCACTGAGGGCAGACCAGGCAGCCCTCTGCTGTATATGTGTCAGGGGCCTCATGTTAGCTAGTATATGCTACCTGGTTGGTGGTTCAGTGTCTGAGAGATCTTGGGGGTCCAGATTAATTGAGACTGCTGGTCTTCTTATGGGGTCACCCTCCTCCTCAGCTTCTTTCAGCCTTTCCTTAATTCAACCACAGAGGTCCCTGACTTCTGTCCATTGGTTGGGTGTAAGTATCTGTGTCTATCTTGGTCAGCTGCTTGTTGGGCCTCTTGGAGGATATTTGACAAAGAAGCCAAAAATATACAATGGAAAAAAGAAAGCATCTTAAAAAAATGGTGCGGGTCTAACTGGCAGTCGGTGTGTAGAAAAGTGAAAATAGATCCATATTTGTCACTGCACAAAGCTCAAATCCAAGTAGATCAAGGATTTCAACATAAAACCAGATACACTGAATCTAAAAGAAGAGAAAGTGGGAAAGAATCTCAAATACTCATTGACACGGGGGAGGGTTTCCTAAACAGAACTGCAAGGGCTCAGGCTCTAAGATCAAGAATCGATAAATGAGACCTGTTGAAACTAAAAAGCTTCTGTAAGGCAAAGGACATAGTCATTAGGACATAACAGCAACCCACAGATTGGGAAAAAATCCTCACTTTATGGCATTTTGCTTGAATATGTGTTATCTTTTCCTGTGTCTTCTGATTAGTTTTGGTTCGAAGCCTATGTTATCAGATATTAAAATGGCTACACATGCATGCTTCTTGGTAAGTTTCCTTGGAATCTGTTTTTCCATCCTTCTACCCGGAAGTGACTATCCTTGAGAGTGTGATTCTTGGATGCTAACGAAAAATGGATTTGTTTCTAACTCACTTTTGTTGGTCTGTGTCTTTTTACTAGAGGATTGTGATCATTAGCATTGGGTTATCGATGAGCAATGTTTGTTAAGTCCTGTTATTACTTGTTATTCTATAGGTCCCATCCATCCCACCCCACCTTTTGATTTCTTTATTCTTTGTGTCTTCTTGGGTGTGATTAACTTCTTCAGACTAACGTTTTACTTCCAGAGACTTCTGTAGAGCTGAATCTGTAGGCATAAATTAAATTGCTTTAATTTGGTTTTTATCATTGAATGTTTTTCTTTCTCTCTCAATTGTGATTAATGGTTTTGGTGGTCATAGTAGTCTTCAGTGATATCTCTAGTCTCTTTCAGAGTTTGTAGAACATCTGGCCACACTCTTCTGGTTTTCAGTCTCCATTGAGAAGTCAAGTGTTATTGTAATGGAGCTGCCTTTATATGTTACTTGGACATTTTTCTCTTGAAGCTTTTAACATATCTTTCTTTGTTCTTTATATTTACTGTTTTGATTATATGACTATATAATTAGTTCTGTTTCTTTAGAGAATTGTGACTACAGGATGGAAACAACCAGTTTAAGGCATAATTTTTAATTAATTAGTTAATTAATTAAGTAACTGTGAGCTAACTGTGGCTCCTCCAGTTCTTCATAGCACCAAACAGAACTTACCTAGAGCTCAACATAGTGATCTGGCTGGGAATAGGCCTAAAATTAATGTGGTCTCTACCTGAGAGCTACATGCTCTTGATGGACTGTCTGAGAGAAGGCCTGCATAGGACCACTAGGAAACTTCTGACTTCACGTTAGACTAGCACCCATTAGCTTCCACTAAGTTTCACCCAAATAAGTAAAATTCTAATTCTAACATTTTTGTCATAGTTAATTTTTTAACCCATGTCAATCCTCTCATATACTGACTTTCAAATAAAAGTGAAAGAAGGATGGAGAGAGGGGAGGAGAGAGAGAAAGAGGAAAGGAGTGGAAGTAGGAGACAGAGACGGGGAGAAATTGATTAAACCAATGTACATTTTATGTGGTATTTTCTTTTTTTTTTTTGTGGTATTTTCATTGTTTCAAAAATTACTGGTTCTGCAATCCCTGACACTGTTGATGACATTCTGTAATGCTTGCAGACAGGAACCTAACATAACTGTCCTCTGAGAGGCTCCACCCAGCAGCCAAAGCCTTTTGATTCCAAAATAAATAATTAAATAAAATTATATAGCTATATCCAAGGGAAAGAGATGCAGAGACTCACACCCAAACATTAGATGGGAAGTCTTAAGGGACAGTTGAGAGAAGGATTGATGGACCCAAAGAGGACAAGGAATCCACAGGAAGACCAACAGAGTCAACTAACCTTGACCCTTGGGGGCTCCCAGAGACTGAATCACCAACCAGAGTGAGCATGGTCTGGACCTAGGACCCCTGGACATACGCAGCAGATGAACAGCTTGGTCTTCATGCAGGTCTCCCAACCACTGGAGCAGGGGCTGTCCTTGAGCATTTTGCCTTCCTGGCTGCCTGTCCGCCTGTGGATCTCTAAATGGACCACCTTGTCTGGGCTCAGTGGGAGAAGATGCGCCTAGTTCCACAGCAACTTGATGTGTGTATATGGAGGGGTAGAGTATGCGGGGGACACCCAGAGGGTGTCAGAAGAGAAGGGAAGGTGGAATGGGTGGGAGAGCACTTGAATGAGTGGGTATTGGGAGGAGAGGAAGGGTGATATTGGATTGTAAAGTGAATAAATAAATACATTTTAAAAGACAAAAATAATTTTTTTAAAAAAAAGTACTGGTTCTGAAAAGAAATTTTAAAATGACACAGTAGGAAAATTAAGACCCTTCAAAAGACTCAGAGAGTTAAAAGGCAAAATGCAAGACAGTAGTCCATATCTATAACTCTATGTAGGACAAGCAACCTAGCACATATAAAGAACTTACCTAAGCCAACAACAACAACAAATATCTAATAGGAATGTGGATAAAACCTCGAACAGAACTTTTACCAAAACAATTTAGCCAAACAGAGAGTAATGCATGAGAAAATGGTCTTTAGTCATCAGCAAAACATAGATCTTTAAACCAAGACAGTCACAGCTCAGACTATGGATACAACAACTCAGCTTCCAAAGCAGTTGGCTTGAGGTTGGGGGCAGGGTACAAGTTAGAACAAGCGTTCTGAAAACCTGGCTGTATCGGTCACATTGGCACACACTGGCCTAATGGCACTGATGCTCACACATGCATCAGGGTGTTAGGAAGAGCACTGGGGGCGGTGCTGTCACCGACAGTACCATCTGGAGGCTGCATATCTGAACTGACAACAGCAGGGCTATTCTGTTGTGGGACATTAATGAGGGAAGCTTGATTCATCAATGAAAACGAATGAAGTTGGTGTGTGCAGGGGCAGCAGAGAGTCTCACAAGTAGTGAGTAGACAAAACTGAAACTGAGCAAGAGTTGAAAAGCTTGGGCAGCTTTGTCACTCAGATGGAGACGCCAGAGTGAGCAGCAGGGAGCACAGAGACACTGGAGTGGGCAGCAGGGAGCACAGAGACGCTGGAGTGAGAAGCAGGGAGCACAGAGACACCAGAGTGAGCAGCAGAGAGCACAGAGATGCAGGAGTGAGCAGCAGGGAGCACGGAGACAAAGGAGTGAGCAGCAGGGAGCACAGAGACACTGGAGTGAACAGCAGGGAGCACGGAGACACTGGAGTGAGCAGCAGAGAGCACGGAGACACCTGAGTGAGCAGCAGGGAACACTGGAGTGAACAGCAGGGAGCACGGAGACACCGGAGTGAGCAGCAGGGGGCACGGAGACACTGGAGTGAGCAGCAGGGAGCACAGAGACACCGGAGTGAGCAGCAGGGAGCACAGAGACACCAAAGTGAGCAGCAGGGAGCACGGAGATGCAGGAGTGAGTAGCAGGGAGCACGGAGATGCAGGGGTGAGCAGCAGGGAGCATGGAGATGCTGGAGTGAGCAGCAGGGAGCAAGGAGACACTGGAGTGAGCTGCAGGGAGCACGGAGATGCAGGGGTGAGCAGCAGGGAGCACAGAGACACTGGAGTGAGCAGCAGGGAGCACAGAGATGCTGGACTGAGCAGCAGGGAGCAAGGAGACACCGGGGTGAGCAGCAGTGAGCACAGAGACACCAGAGTGAGCAGCAGGGAGCACGGAGACACTGGAGTGAGCAGCAGGGAGCACGGAGACACCAGAGTGAGCAGCAGGGAGCACGGAGACACCAGAGTGAGCAGCAGGGAGCACGGAGACACCGGAGTGAACAGCAGGGAGCACGGAGACACCGGAGTGAGCAGCAGGGAGCACGGAGACACTGGAGTGAGCAGCAGGGAGCACGGTTCGGGTTTTGTACGCCTCCTTTCTGTGAGTGCTCAGTTTCTTGTTGTTCCTAGAACTCCACAGATGGACTCACTTAGTGAGAACTCACTGAGGTGCATGTGTACAGCACGTGTTCTTTTGGCATAATGCACACATGCATAGTAAAAAATGATTTACTGGGTGAAGACTGAGAACATGCAAATGCACAAAGTTAATAACCAGGAAATAGTTATCCAATTTAAGCAAGAAAAAAAATTTTTTAATGGGACTATTTCATACAACCCAGTGCAAAAGCATTTTTAGGCCCAGATAAAACATATTTTCTAGAAAAATGCAACTTACCCTAATAGAGGCAAAAACAAAACAAAACAAAACAAAACAAAACAAAAAAAAACCAAAAGCATCTTGATTCTAAATAAATAATTAAATGAAAATCATATAACTATATCCTTGGGGAAATGCAAAAGAACAAATGAAAAAGCATTTTGGTACAATAGCAAATTTTATTAAAGTATCAGATCATAAAATCATCATGTAGAGATCAACAAACTCCGTGGGAGCAAACACCGCAGGTGGGTGGAGAAGAAGTGTCTGTAGATGGCCGCCATGAAAGAAAACGGACCTCAAAACATGAGTGAATCGTTTCACTGTAATCAGACAGGTGGAGCAGTGAGACAGGACACAGCAGGGGCCCAATTCTGACAGTTCAGAGACAGACAGACAGTGTCTGTCAGACCTGCAGAGGCAAGGCACACGGTCCTGCCTATGGGTGTGGGATCAATAGATAGCCACGTGGGAAAGGATAACATTGTACTCACTCTTCAAATTTCACTCAAAATAAAATTCAGATATAGGAAGAGGAATGGATACAGAAAAGGTGGTATATTTATACAATGGAATACTACTCAGCAATTAAAAATGATGAACTCATGCAATTTGTAGGTAAATGGTTAGATCTGGAAAATATCATCCTAAGTGAGCTAACCCAATCACAAAAGAATACACATGAAATGCAATCACTGATAAGTGGATATTAATGAGCCCAGAAGCCCTAAATGCTCAAGGCACAATTAGCAAGTCAAATGATTCCCAAGAAGAAGAAAGGAGAGGACCCTGGGCCTGTAAAGATTGGATCCAGTTTTGTAGACCCAGAACAGAGAAATCGTGGGGGAGGGGGGAATGATTGGGGAATAGTTGGGGGGGGGGAGGAATTATGGGACATATGGTGGGGGGGAACTGGGAAAGGGGAAAGCCTTTGGAATGTAAACATAGAATATAGAAAATAAAAATTAAATAAAAAATTCAGATATAGGACATTTGAATATTACTGTTCAGTGAGTCACACAAGCCCTAGAAGTGAGATTTGGAAACAGGGAGACATGTCTTTTGGACTTCGGGGTGGGATCCCATCTCCAAACAAATTTTGATATCTAGAAGAAAATGAGCAGAAAGAATACAGTTAAGAATGCATAGTTCTCAAGAGAGAAATCTCAAATGACTGAGAAACACTTAAAGAAATGTTTAACATCTTCAGCCATCAGGAAAATGCAAATCAAGACTACTGCGAGACTCCAGGCCCCACCTGCTAGAATGGCTAAGGTCAGTAAGGCAAGCGGCAGCTCATGCTGGCAAGGGCAGGGAGCAAGGGGAACGCTCTCTATTGCTGGTGGGGGTGCAAACACGTACAGCCACCATGGAAATCAATTCCTCAGAAAGTTGAGAATCAGTTTATCTCAAAATCCATGCATACCACTCTTGGGCACTATCCAAAGGACAGTCCATCCCACCCCAAGGACACTTGCTCAACCATATTCATTGTGGCTTCATTCATAATAGAAATTGGAAACAATCTAGATGTCCCTCAACCAAAGAGAGGATAAAGAAAATGTTGTACATTTACACAGCAGAGTGCTACTCAGCTATTAAAAAATGGCATCATGAAATGTGTAGGCAAATACATGGAACTAGAAAACAATCATCCTGAGTGAGGCAACCCAGACCCAGGAAGATAAATATGGTACGCGTTCCATGTAAGTGGATATTAGCTGTTAAGTAAATGATAACCAAGCTACAATCCGTAAACCCAGAAAGGTTAGGTGAAGAGGAGGCTCCAGGTGAGACACATGGATCTCCAAAGGAAGGCGGAGTAGAGTAGATTCTGAGGGTACACTGCGGGTAGATGGGGACAAGAGTGGAGGGGACCAGGTGAAAGGGGGAGATGGGATGGAGAGAGCACAGGGAGAGACAATTGGAATTGGGGGGCTTGGGGGAGATACTGTGGAAACCTAGTGCAGTAGAAACGTTCTGGAAACTATGAAGGTGCTCCTAGTGAGGACTCCTAGCAATGGGGGATACACAGTGTCAACTGACCATCTCTTGTAGCCAGGCAAGGGTCCCAGAGGCAAGACAGGGTTGCCTTCAATTGAGGTATTAGCCAAGGGGGTCTGGTAGAAATCCCCAAACAACCCAGGCTGATACTAGGGACGAGGATTGCTTTCCAAAAACATTGTCAAAAATAATATCCCACACACTTCACTGAGCGTGGGGAGAGTGAGCCGGTGTCTGCATGGAGCCTTCAACCCTATGTTCTAATCTCCTGGGTGCAGGAAGGTGCTCTGTAGGCTACTGAAAGAGAAATATGGACACCAACTCAGCCACCAATCCTTTGACCTACAATCTGTCCTGCCTGCAAGATATGCAAGGGTGATGATGCAGAGCTTCTGGGAATGGATGACTAAAGTCTGATTTAACTTGAGGTCCACTCCATGAGGGGGCAGCCCGTTGCCTTACACTGCTGAGATGGCCAGAAACCAGAGACCTAGAGTAGAACCAAGCACAAGTGGTCTAAAGAAATCAATGAAATGATTCCTAATATTCTCCTAGACTCATAGATTAGTGCCTTGTCCAATCATCAGAGAGGCTTCCTCTGTCTGCAGAGGAGAGCAGGTGCAGAGACCCATACATAGCCAGAGGTGGGGAGGGAGGGAGAGAGGGAGGGAAGGAGGGAGGGAGGGAGAGTCAGTCTAAATGGAGGGTTTCTATCAGGTCCCTCCCCCAGAGCTTGAGGAACCCCACAGAAGAATGGGCACAAAGGTTGTTGGAGTCAGAGTGGGTAGAGGACATGAGGAGAACATGGCGAACTGACTCAACTAAGCAGGGGTCACATGGGCTCACAGAGACTGAAGTGACAAGCACGGGGCCCACAAGGGTCTGCCCCAGGTAATGGGACTTAAAAGAGAGAAAGGGTGTTAGTGAGTATGGCACAGCGATGTGGGGGAAGGGAGTGCCTGAGCGGGCCCATGCCCAGGCATCGCCTCCCCCTGAAGGACCACACATACACACCAACATGGCATAGAATAGAGTTTATTTAGAGAATAAGATGAGAGTAGTAGTAGAGAGAGAGGGAGAGAGAATAGAGAGAGAGAATAGAGAGAGAATAGAGGCCAGCCATGACCACGTGGAGAGAGGGGGGAGGGGAGCCCAAGAGGGGCAGAGAGGTGAGAGGATGAGAAGAGAGAGGAAGGAGCGGGGGAAAGAGAGAGAGGAGGGGGCAGGCAGCCCCTCTTATAGTGGAGCAGGCATGTGGGGCGGGACATACCTGGCTATTGCCAGGTAGCTGTGGGGTGGAGCTTGAACAGAGTACCAACACCAGGTCTTCTGTGTATGTGTTGTGTCTGTTAGCTTGGAGGTTTTGCAGGTCTCCTGCCTGTGGGAACAGATGTGTGTCTGACTCTTTGCCTCGTCTTGAGACTCTTTCCCTCATGTTGGGTTGCCTACGCCAGCATCAGTGTGCGGGCTTTTCCCCTTCTCTGATATTCTGTTTTGTCCTCTCTGCTTGCTGCCTCTTTGGAGACCTGCTCTTTTCTGAAGGGAAATGGGGGGGGGATGTGGGTCTGGGAGAGAGGGGAGGTGGGGGAAGGTGGGAGGAGTTGGGGCAATGGCGGGAGGAGGAACTGTGGTCTGTGGTGGGGAGATATTGTATGAGAGATTAATCTGTTTTCAGTTCAAAAATACACAATTTTCAAAATTCCTATAGCAAAATAAACACTTTAGGAAAAGTGAAAAATCTGGGGCTGGAGACTTGAACTTGACTTCCAGTGTCCCTGCTGGATGTCTCTAGTGGCTCTAACCTCCCACCCCGACTCCCACCCCTACCCACTCTCTTGTGGATACCGTCACCCAACTGTCTCTTCACACTCACACAAACATGCACATATGCACTTTAAAAACATCTTCAAAAAGAGAAAAAGAGTTAATAAAACAAACAGCAACAACCAAGCGAGGCTTACTGATACAACTCCGTAACACCAGTAACTGGGAAGTGCATAAAGAAGGGTCAGAAGTTCAAAGCCATCCTAGGTTATGGAGCCAGTTCAAGGCCAGGCTGGGCTACATGAGACCCTTTCTGAGAAAAAAAATATAATAAAAGAAGAAAATAAAATCTCCAATAGCCAACTGAGTACAATAGTGGCCACTCAACCTAACAGAGAGTTAGTAACCTGATATAGAAAGTACTTCTAACCCTTGAAGAGTCAGAAGCCGAGACTCCAACGGCAGAACAGACTAGAGGGAAGTGACGGCTTCTGCCAAAGCACAGCACAATTGGTCCCAAGTTGTATGAAAATATGTTCCGTCTCCTTCATTAGAAGGAAAAGTCAGTTAAATCTGCTCTGAGTTGGTGGACACCATAATCTTTGGCTGCTTTAGTTATCAGAAAGAGAAAGGTGCAGATTGTGGGCATGTATCTCAATACACATTCCAGCCAGCGCATTCATTCTTTGACACAATCTCCCCCCCATAAATGTACACAGGAGCAAAATATGAAGACATTCACACAGAGAGAAAACCATTCATTAACTTGGTTTGTGAAAGCATTAAAGAATGCAGACTGCTGACAATAGCCAAGACCAACCTGGAAGATAAGTAAAGTTTAACCCAGCTCCACAGTAGAGTAGCACAAAGGAATGTAAAGGACTCTATAGAGACTGGGGTTTTGTTCAGTGTAAGATGCTACGTAGAAGGTCAAGGAGGAAAGACAATGTATAGTAATGTGTGTGTGTGTGTGTGTGTGTGTGTGTGTGAGAGAGAGAGAGAGAGAGAGAGAGAGAGAGAGAGAGAGAGAGAGAGAGAGAAGAGAGAAAGACTACTGGGTATCTATTGCAGAAGAGAAATATCACTGGTAGGTTTAAAATGCACTATTTTGAATATTCTCTTTTTCTAGGATATACTAGGAAAATCAAGAAAACTACTACAAAAAACTCTTGTTTTTTCTTTTTGCTTGTTTGTTTGATTTTGTTTGCGTGAAACAAGGAAACATAATGCAAGGAGAGGTCAAGTCAAAGCAAACAGGCGCTTGCCGTCCTGGCTTTGTACTCTGAGAACAGTGTAATGCTAGGGGGCAGAATCGAATTCCTCATTTCAGTCACTGAAAAGCAGTGGCCAGTTCCAAATGATGGGCCACCCCTACCTCCAGCGGGTGGCCCTCGGGTGTCACTGTCCGAGGTAGAGCAACAATGCGGGAGTATGTGGAATGAATTGAAAATTGCCAGGTGTGCTTAAACTCCCAGTCAATAAAGACACTTTAAGAAACTCATCAGATCCTTTTGGAGAACAAGAGAGACTGGGCTCATTATTCTGGAGACTGGTTAAAAAGAGGAAGAGCTAACATGTAGTCAGCCATAATTACAGGGGATACCCCCAGGTAAATACGGAGTTGATGAGGAGTGTTTCTTTAGATATGTATTCAAGCTGGTAAATGAAGACGGAAAACTAAGACAGTAGATTCCGATGCTTTTAATGAATTAATGGGTCTCAGCAAGGATCATTAATAGCAGTTAGCATCTCAAACGGAGAGACAGCCAGGCATTACATGTCTCCTGATGGATGCTCACAGTACCACTTAGGAAATAGTCTCACTGAGGAGAGTCAAACCTGGATCTGATCAAGCCTGTCTGTCAAGCTCTCAATTTACAGGAAACCAGGAACAAAATAACCACCCTAGATAACACCTCGGACTCAGAAACAGCTATAGCCATACACAAAAACCTCCACGGGAAAAATCTTAACAAATGAACGTGAAAGGGAAAAGGTGGGGGGGGGGCGGGGTGCGGATTGAATGGTTCTCAGGAAATGCTTGAGTCAGTGGCAGCTTATGAACTCTACCAGAATTCTCCGACACAAATACACACACGACAGCCATGACACCCTTTAAGAAGACTGAGAGTGATGTTGTGCTGTTATTATTGTGATTTCGAGAAGGTCCTTATTTTTTTTTTTCTGAGACATATATTCTTGGCTAAAATAATAGGATGTCTGGATTTGAACAAAATTACCAAGGGAACCAGATGAGTAGGTGTAAAACAAGATTCATCACACACTGTGTAGTGGTATTGAGAACTTCTCAGAAGATGTACTTGTGGGAGACTATGGGAGGTATATCCAGAAAGGCTTAACTAAGGTGGGAAGACCTACTTTAACTGTGGGTGTCGCCATCTTTTGGGCTGGGATCCCAGGGTGAAGAAAAAGGGTGTTGATTACCAGAATTCATCTCTTTACTTCCAGGCTACAAGTAAAGAGACCAGCTGTCTCATGTCTTCCCTTCTGCTGCTGGACTTTATCTTTGCAAATCAAGAACCAAAATGTATCCCTCCTTGAGTTTTTCTTACAAGTTATTTTGTCATGACAATTGGGAAAGGAACTAATACGATGACTAGATGTTGAATCTAAGCAATTGGAGCTGATGAAATAATTGTAATAGTCTCTTATCATGTTTGAAATGATTTTTTTAATGAAATTATCATTTAAATTAAACTTTAAAAATTTGAAACATCATTATTCATTTTATTTGTTAACTGATTCAAAACATATTGAACAACTACTGAGGATTTGAAAAGGGACCAAAAAATGGGTTTGAATAAATCTGAAGAATTTATTTTGCCTTTTTCTTAATTTAATTTTTACATATTATATTTTTACATGTTCCCTCTCCTTACAACTCCCAGATTCCCACACCTAACCCAATTGCATAATCTTTCCTCCCTCTTTCTTTGCCAAAACAAAACTCACAAAAACACAAACACTAAAACAAATAAGCAAAACACCAATAAGACAAAATGTGTCAAAATGAACCTGAAGTCTACAAGAGTGTATTTTGTTTTCTGTAACTTCCTAGTCCTGGGCATGGGGCCTGCCCTGGAGTTTGTTTGATACACCCAGTGGCACAGCATGGATAGAACTTTGCTAGCAGGTATCAGTGGCAAATAGCTTCTTTGTCAGGGGTGGGACTCCTGAGTGGCGGCTACTTCACGCTCAGTGCTGGGATCTCATCTGGCTTAAACTTGTGTAGGTCTTGTGCATGCTACCGTCTTTGTGAGTTCATATGCGTGTCTGCTGTGCTGCGCCAGACATTCATTTTCTTGGATTCATCCATCACTTCTGGTGCTTACACCTTTTCCGCTTCTGTTAGCATTTCCTCTGGGCTCCGCCTAACAGTTACCTAGCAACAGCCAGGTAGGAGCCTGACTCTTATATAAAAGGACTCTCCCTCTCCCCCTCCTCCCTCTCTCTGCCCCTCCCCTCCCTCTCCCTCCTTTTCTCTCTCTTCCTCTCTTCCCCTCTCTCTTCCCCACATGTCCCCAGCAGCCTCTTCCCTCTTTCTTCCCTTCCTCTCCCTTCTCTCTTTCTGTCCCTCTCTGTCCCCCTTCCTCTGACTCTACCCACCTCCTCCAGGTCCCAAATAAACTTGCTTTTGCATAAGGCGTGTCGCATGGCTCAGCAGGAGGAGACCTTGGCAGGGCCCCACCAAGCACCACCCACCCCCCCACACACACAGCATTTTATAAAACGCAATAACCTCCTCTTTCATACAGATCCCTGAGCCTTGGAGGAAATAGTTTGATGAGGACATCCCACTTAGGACTCAGCGTTCCACATCCTCTTACTTTCTACATTATTCAATTGTGGGTCTTTGTATCCTTGTGTTAGGTGCATAAATGCTTAGAATTTTAATGTTTTATGAAGTTTTCCTTTAATGAGTATGTAGTATTCTTCCATATCTCTTCTGACTAGTTTTGGTTTGGAGTCTATTTTGTCAGGTATTACAAAAGCTAATACAAAGCCAGGCGGTGGTGGCGCACGCCTTTAATCCCAGCACTTGGGAGGCAGAGGCAGGCGGATTTCTGAGTTCGAGGCCAGCCTGGTCTACAGAGTGAGTTCCAGGACAGCCAGGGCTACACAGAGAAACCCTGTCTCGAAAAACAAAAACAAAAACAAAAACAAACAAAAAACCCCAAAAAACCAAAAAAAAAGCAAAAGCTAATACATTTGCTTGCTTCTTAGGTCTGTTTGCTTGGAATATATTTTCCATTCTTTTCCCCTGAGGGAACAGCTATCCTTGATGGTAACTTGATGGAGGCCATCAAGTCATTGATCCTGTTTTCTAGTCTAATCTGTTAGTCCGTGTGGGGGTGGTGCTGAGATCATTAGTATTGAAAGTTAATAATGAGCAGTTTTTATTGGTTCCTGTTTTTTTGTTGTTGTTGTTTTGTTTGTTTTTGTTATGATATGGGATTTCCCTCACTCTTGATTTATCGGTCTGGGACTATTTATTCCTTGTGTCTTCTTGGGTGTGTTAGCCTTCTTATACTTAAGAGAGGGGAAGGAGAGAGAGAGAGAGAGAGCTTCTAGTGCCTTCTGTAGAGCTGGATAGCAATTGCTTAATTTTGGGTTAATTATGGAATGCGGAATACTATTCATTATACCTGATGGTTTTGATGGGTGCAGTAGGCAGGGTGGCATCTGTGGTCTCTCTGAGTTTGTAGAACATTGATACAAACCTCTGGCTTTCAGTCTCCACCGAAATATCAGACATTATTATAATGAGTCTGTCTTTATGTTAATTGATCATTTCTTCCTTGTAGCTGTTAATATTCTTTCTTTGTTCTGTATGTTTAGTGTTTTTTTATTGAATATATTCTGTATCTACATTTCAAATGTTATTCTCCTTTCCAGAAATGTTATTGCCTCCTCCCAGAAAACCCCTAACCCATCCCCCTCCCCCTGCCTCTATGAGGATGCTCCCCCACCCAACCCACTCCCACCTACCCTCCCTTGATTTCCCTAAGCTGGGACATCTATTGAGCTTCCGTAGGACCAAGGAGCTCTCCTCCAATTGATACCTGGCAAGGCAGTCCTCTGCTACAAGCACAGCTTGAGCCATGTGTGCCCCTTGGTTGATGGCTTAGTCCCTAGGAGCTCTGGTTTGTTGATACTGGTGTTCTTCCTATGAGATTGCAAACCCCTTCAGCTCCCCCAGTCCTTTCTCTAACTCCTCCATTGGGGACCCCATTCCAATGGTTAACTGCTAGGATCTGCCTCTGTATTTGTCAGGCTCTGGCAGGGCCTCTCAGAAGACAGCCATATCAGGCTCCTTTCAGCAAGCATTTCTTGGCATCCACAATAGTGCGAGGGTTTGGTGACTGTTTATAGGATGAAGCCCCAGGTAGGACAGTCCCTGGATGATCTTTCCTTCAGTCTCTGCTCTACACTTTGTCTCCATAATTGCTCCTGTGAGTATTTTCTTCCCTTCCTCAGAAAAACTGAAGCACCCACACTTTGGTCTTCCTTCTTCTTGAACTTCATGTGGTCTGTGAATTGTGTATTATGGGGAATTTCCTTTCTGTTTCTGTCTATTTGGTGTTCTGAAGACCTCTGGTATCTTTGATATGCATCTCTTTCTTTATATTATGGACATTTTCTTCCATGATTTTGTTAGAAATATTTTCTGTGAGAGTTTCTTCTTTTTCGTCTATAGGTATTATTTGTAGGTTTGGTCTTTTCAGTGTACCAGATTTCCTGGATATTTTGTGCCTGTATGTTTTTATATGTAACATTTTCTTTGAGTAAGCTAGCCATTTCTTCTACATTGCCTTCAGGACATGAGATTCTTTCTTCTATCTCTTATAATCTATTAGTGAGGCTTACTTCTGAGGCTTTGTTTTTCATTCTAAGTTTTTGGTTTTTAGTTTTATTTCAACTTGGGGTTTCTTTAATAGGTCATCTCTTTAGTATCTTCTACTTCCAGGTTCCATTTTATTTCATGATTTTGTTCAATTGTTTGTGTTTTTCTAGTCTTCGTTCAGGAATTTATTTGTATCATCTTTAAGATCCTTGAACATACCTAGAATTGATATTTTGATTTCCTTGGTTTGTGTCACAGCTCAATTGTTTTTTGAAGGCTGTGATACAATACGGTTTGTGGCTTCTAGAGGGGCATATTGTCTTGGTTGTTCATGCTTATGTTTTTACACCAGGATCTAGGCATCTGGAATCATGGTGCTTGAGGTGTTTCTTGTAGATATCTTTCTTGGTGGACATTGTGTTCTCTGTTTGCTGTTGCCCACTCAGTGTCCCAGGCAAGCATACGGGCTGGGGCCACCCTAGAAGGGAATGACTTCTGCATGTCAGTGGGTGGAGAAAAGGAATGGAGATGGGCCTTGAGAAAAGGCTGAGAAAACCATCGGGAATGTGCTAGGGGAGCCTGGGTCCCCACCAAAAAGAGTCTCCAGGGGACAGAGGTACAGGTGTGGTAGAAAAAGGGTCTGCAGCAGGTCTCAGATTAAATCTAGTTAGACTGAATCAAAGACTGAAAGAATAATGAAAATTGACCACCTGTGCCCAGGCCCAGTGTGACCAATGGGAATTCCCTAGTAGAAAGTGTTCTTGTAGCTTTAAGTGGAGATAAATTAGGAGGAAAGGCTGAAAGGACAGTACAAGCAAGCTCTGTGTCTGCACCAAGAAGCAGAGGCATCAGGGGATCGGAAGGAAAGTTTGAGTGTAATGAAATAGAAAAGTAAGGACAGCGTCTTTTCCAGTAGAGTAATTCTTCTTTTGTTTAGCTAGGTCACATTAAAAACATTGAATACTATCCGAGCCAGGACTAATCCCTTTGGACTTAACATTTTCCATTTCCTAGCTTAGGAAAGCCAAGGGATGGAGAAATGGCTCAGTGCGTAAAAGGGGTAGCTATGCAAGCATGAGGATCTGAGTTCTTGTGCTCAGCACCCACACAAAGAGCCACCTGTCTGTGCACATCTATAAACCTAGTGTCGGTGGGGTGGATGCAAGCAGCCAGTGTAGTCAGAAGGGTAAGCTTCGAACTCAGTGAGCTATCCCACCTTGAAGGAATATGGTGGAGACCAATAAGATACCAGATATACTCTGGCTTCCACATGAGCATCTGCACCTGTACACTCACCTGAGTGTATACACACACACACACACACACACACACACACAGAGAGACAGAGAGAGAGAGAGAGAGAGAGAGAGAGAGAGAGAGAGAGAGAGAGAGAGAGAGAGGAATAGAACTGGACCCTATCCATTTCTAAGTGAGCTTGTTTCCATGAGCCTTAGCACTCAGCCTGACCTCCTCTTTGGTGAGTTTATCCACCTCTGGACTGTACTCTGTCTGCAGGGCTTTGTTATTTGATCAACACACTGTGCGCTATGTTTAAAAAGCTCTCTTAAGTATTTAGTATGCACATCTTGAATATCAAAATTATTGTGGTTTTTAAATTGAAACTCTTTCTGTCATATCAGATAAAATTGTAGATCTTGTTTGACCTGGTGATGGTTTATCTTTCATCATATATTAAAAGAGAATATAACTTTTCTCTAGAAAAATTCAGAGAACCCCCTAAAGAACTCTCTAAAATATTTTCTCTAAAGATAAATAAATCATGTATCCCTCACCTGCTCTTTTTGTTTTGTTTTGTTTTGTTTTGTTTTGTTTTGTTTTGTTTTTGAGACAATATCCCATGTTGTCCAGGCGGACTTTGAACTTGGTCCCCTACCTCTGCGTCCCGTCGTCTGTAAGTACAGACCTCCAACACCTCTTTACTCCCCTGATTAGCTCATTCCTAATATTGTTTTGCTTTTTATTAACAACTAAGCATGACAAGTAAGAGAACTAAGCATAGATTCAGGAAAACAAGGCGCACATTCGAGTTAGAGCTGAAACAGACCTTTAGATGAAGCAAAGAAGACAGCACGACCTAAGTCAAGTTTCATTAAGAAGAAGACATAGTGGTTCTTTCCTGAATAAAAATATTGTTATTCAGTTCAAGCACAAGAACCGAATTAAATAGAAGAGTTCTGGCCAGCTTTATGAGGCAGCAAAAGTCTTGAAGAAGGTTTAAAATGTATGAAATATGTGAGAGACAAATTGTTTTTCTTTTTTTTTTAAAAAAAGGAATACATTTATCACACATGTATAAATATATAAATGCACACATGCTTAGATATATGCAAATGCAGAAGATGAGCATGGAGATCATCTATAGTGTTTTCTCTGATCATATTGCCTAAAGACAGCAATATGTACATTATATTTGCATAGCTACATAGATGTACATGCCTATACCAATAAAAATGTGCAAGTAGAGCATTGCATGCGGTAATGGATCTGATCAGAGAGGCAGGCGAGAATACCCATCCAAGGTCACTGGACAAGTCCTTGGTGCCATGGAGCAGAACACATAACAAAACTCCAGTAGAAATGCAACAGAGCAGAAAGAACATGCAGAGCGTAGCTGTTTCAGATGCATGTGTGAGACTTTCATGGTAAATGATAAAATATTTACTGTAGTTGATTTTAGATTTCCGGATCTTGGAGACATGTAAGAAAATGTTTTAAAGAGTAGTGGTGACAAAGGGTTACCACATTTCTCTTTCCCCAAGTAAATGTGCTTTAAATTACTATCTGCTATCTTTGTCATTTTATTCAAAATGATATTTTAATGAAAGAAAGAAAGATAATTTCCAAAAGAGAAAGAAAACAGCCTCTCTCCCATCATACAGACAGTCTAATGATAGCTATCACTCTGGTTACCGTCTTCACAGAGCTGGAATTTCTTTTATTAAACACTCTTAAAATTCAGGTTTTATAAATAACCTGTGTGCACCACAAGAAAACTTGAAAAAAGCACAGAATATCAGTAAGAATAAAATAATTTGAATCTCTTACCTAAAGATAGCAACAGCTTATAATGTATGCAATGTGCCATTTTAAAGGATAATTAATAACTTTTATTAACAAAATTATCATTTTGTAATTAACAAATTTATCTATTAGTACTGTATCAAAACTCTTTCTCAAGAATATTATATGTATATCTTTCTACAATATAATTTAAATAAGTATATAGTAATAATATACTTGAGGGTTATTGAAACAAACCTAACATATTATGAACACTTTCTCCCTTCCAAATTCCTACCAGACCCATTGTAGTTGGAAGAATTTGTAGCTGATCTGATGATATTCCTTTCTTCTCTGGTAGCTTGCAGAGTACCTTTCAGTACCATGAACACTAGGTCAATAGGGAAAAGACTCTAGTTAGGCACGAGTTCAACTCATCCATGTTTAATGAGATATGTTAGTGCTGGCTTAGATTTTTTTCAAAACCTACTTTCAATAAGGTTTCTTAAATGCTTTACCCTCCCATGTAGCCTATTACCCACCAGAAGTAATGGAAATGAAAGGTTATTAGGATATAGAAATAGCTCTTTGGAGCAAAGCCAATCTGCATTGTGAGGACATCAGCAGTTCAGTTCACACAAATCAGCAGTGACATCTCTACCCACTCACAAACACAATTCTTGAATCAGCAGCTCTATCCACTCACAAATAGCATCCGCAGATCAGCAATGGCAGGGTCGATCCAAAAGAAGCCATGAGGCTCTGTTGTACGATGTTTAGAAGTAATTCCTTGGAGGCAATTTCAATCTCCAATTGTCAGGATACTAGTAGTCCAGTTCAGTGGAGTCAGGATAGCAAATGCGAATCAGCAGAGTGCTGCAACCCAGCAGAGATAGCCAGGCCCTCACTGAATTGGCATGAGTCATCAAGAGTGACCAGGACCGGGCAGGGTGCCAGGATAAGTTCTCTACTGTGCCTCTCTCACTGAAGTGAAGATCAGCAGAGACGAAGATGTGAGACCAATGAAGCATTACAAAGCTAGCTATGCAAGCCAGCCATCTGTGTCCCCTGAGTCCTATTTATACTCCCTCCAAATATCACAGCTTCTCCCACGGGCCTTTCCTTAGCAAGCTACCAAGGGAGTCTGTCTTAGCAAAACCCTACATGAGTCTATATCAGCTGACATATCCCAAAACTTCCACTTGACCCTGCGAACTGACCTAAGTCCAAGGAAGTGGCAAGAAGCCACCAGCACACCCAGCAGAAGTTTTTTGGTGCATTTCTTTCTATGAAGCCATGACAAATGATGGCCACTAAGGAATGGCAAGGTGTACCAATACCAGCCAACATCATCCACCATCTCGTGGGTTGTATTTATATTACTTCTTAAAAACAAGCATCCTTTTATGTGTCTCTTTCAGGAAAATGTTCTTTCGCATGTCTCCTGTAGCAAGACATCCTCTCACCTGTGTGCCCCAGCAAAACATCATTTGACAGAACTGACTTCCCAAAGAAATCAGAAGTTCCCACTTTAGAGTAGAGTTGTTTTCAGCAATAGAGACTTACCATCAGTTTGTGGAGAAGAGAAAAATTAGCTTTGGCAATGGTCTGAGATCTTTGGAGTTTCCATGGGGTCCATTCAGACAACAGTTCAACAAATTGTAACCCATTCTTGGCACTGGGGCTGTCGCTGGTAGGAAAAAATGTTCAGTTGAGGCTCTGTCTCCCCATTACTTAGTGACTCCATTTAGAGTTCTCTCACAGTGCATGTATTTGAAGAAGCTTCAACTGTAGTAGGTTTCCTCCTCAAAGGGCCCTTAGCATTGCCCCTCCCATATTCCCTTCCTTCCTTCCTTCCTTCCTTCCTTTCTTCCTTCCTTCCTTTCTTCCTTCCTTCCTCCATTCCTTTCTTCCTTCCTTCCCTTTCGCTATTTAATTCTCCCATTCCAGTTTCCCTCCTGTTTCTCTGAAACTATACATTTTATTTCCTCTTGCTTGGGAGACTGGCCCCCTCCCTCTCTAGTTCCTTATTTTATAGTAATCTTTGTGGTTATATGCATTATATCATGTGTATTGAACAGTTAAAGACTAACATTCACATGCAAGTGAAACATACAATATTTGTGCTTTGCAGTATATATCATCCTTACTCAGGATGATTTTTTTCCAGCACCATCATTTACCTGCAAATTTCATGATTTTAAGTTTTGCTTTGTTTTGTTATCTTAACAGCCTAGTAATACTCCATTACTTAAATGAACCATGTTTTTATCATCCATTCATCTACCAATGAACATTTCCGCTGTTACCAATTTCTGGCTTCTATAAATAGAGTAGTAATGACCATGAATGAGAAAGTATCTCTGTAGTAGAATGCAGAGCCCTTTGGGTGTGTACCTAGGAGTGGTCTAGCTGGATCATGAGTTAGATATATACCCAGATTCCTGAAAAATCACCACACTGATTTTCACAGTGGATGTACAAGTCTATAGTTCCTCCAGCAATACACAAGGATTCCCCTGACCCAGCATCCTTGCCAGTCTATGCTATCATTTGTTTCATAGACCTTGCCATTATGACTGGTGTAAGATGAACTCTCAAAGTACTTTTGATTTGCATTTCCCTGATGTCTAAGGATGTTAAACATTTTAAACATGTTTATCAGACCTTTGTCTTTTATCCTTCGAGAAGTTTTTGTTTGGACCTCTAACTATTTTTTTCCCGGTGGGTAATTTGTTTTCTTGGAGTCCAGTTTTTCTTAGTTCTTAATTGGAAATGATCTTTACTCATTCTGTAGGCTGCTGCTTTGCCCAAATGATTGTGTTTCCTGCCTTACAGAAGCTTTTCAGTTTTGTGAGGTCCCATTTATTAAGTGTTGATCTTAATGCCAGTGCTAATGATACCCTGTTCAGAAAGTCTTCCTGTGCCAGTGTATTCAAGACTATTCCTTGCTTTCTTTTCTAACATATTCAGAGTGTCTGGCCTTATATTGAGGTCTTTTTACTTTTTTGCATGTTAATAACTATGGGTCTATTTGCAGTCTTCTACAGGCAGCCATATGGTTTGATGAGCGCCATTTTTGAAGATGCTGTCTTTGTTCCAGTGTGTCGTCTTGGAGTCTTTGACAAAAAACCCATGTCCCAAGATGTGTGGACTTATATCTGGGTCTTCAGTGTGATTTGATCAAAATGTCTCTCTTAACACCAATACCACATAGGTTTTTATCACTACAACTCTGTAGTGCAACTTGAAATTAAGGATGGCGATGCTTATAGCAGTTCCTTTATTATTCATGGTTTTTTTTTTTTTTTAGTTTTTTAACTATTCTAAGCTTTATAAGTTTCCATAAGAGACTGAAAATTGTCCTTTCAAGTTCTTTGAAGTATAATGAAGTATGAATGTATGGAGTCATGGGAGAGGGGTTGTGATGATTCTATTGATTGCTTTTGGTAGGATGGTCATTTATACTGTTATTAATAGATATTAATGCTACTGATGTATGAGCATAGGCAATCTCTCCATCTTCTGATGTTCTTTTTAATTTCCTTCTTCATTGTCTTGAAGCCCAGAGAGATACAACATAGAGAATTACAAACCATATCTCTCATGAACATAAATATAGACACGCTCAAGAAAATACTCATAAACCAAATGTAAGAACACATTGAGATGATCATCCACCATGATCAAGTAGGCTTCTTCCCAGAGATGCAGAAATGGTTCAGTAATAGATCAATAAATGTAATCCACCACATAAACAGACTGAAAGACAAAAAGCTCTTGATTTTCTCATTAGATGCAGAAAAGGGCTGTGACAAAATCAACATCTCTTAATGACAAAAGTCCTGGAGAGATTAGGGACACAATAGACATGCCTCTACATAATAAGGGTAATTTACAGCAAACCCACAGCAAACGTTAATATAAATGGAGAGAGACTCAAAGCACTTCCACTAAAGTGAAGAAACAGACAAGGTTGTCCACTCTCTTCATACCTATTCAATATAGAACTTGAAGTATTGACTAGATCAATAAGATAACTGAAGGAGATCAAGTGGACACAAATTGGAAAGAAGTCAATGGAACTTAATTTGCAGATGTCACAATTTTATCCATAAATGACCCAAAATTTTCCACCAGGAAATTTCCAACTTCTATAGTTGACAAGCACCTTTAGCAAAATAGCGGGATATAAAGTTATTATACACACACACACACACACACACACACACACACACAAATCAGTATTCTACCTATATATAAATGGCAGACAAAAAAGAAATTAGGGAAACAACACATTTCACAATATCTTCAAAAAATATCTTGGAATAACTCTAACCAAGCAAGTTAAAGACCTATAAAATAAAAACTTTAAGACTACTAGTATATCTTTGTAAAGAATAGAATACTTGTCCTAAACCAATCCCCTAATTGATCATTCGGTTGGTTTGCATGAGGTTTCTGTATCAAGCTCCAATATTTCAGAATGGCAATGTTTGGAAATAGTTCCAATCAAGAGGTGATTAAGTTAAAGAGAAGGTTGGAATGGCTTCTACCACAGTCTGAGGGTACTTGCATAAGAAGCAACCTGGACACAGATGGAGAACATGGTACCTGTAAGATAAGGAGAGGAGCCATAACCTTGACTCTGTGTTAGATAGTCAGCCTTTAGACAACTAGAAACAATTTCCTTGGCATAAGGCACTTACCCGCCAAACTTTGTTATGTCAGCCCTGGAGAAGGGATGCAAATACATACTCTCATATTGAGCAAATCACTGTCCGTGTCTCATATTACGCTGCCCCTGCATTCCATCAGAGTATCAAAGAGTACATGCAGAGGAGTCTAGAGATTTGTGAGCACCAACTTGAAGCCATAGTGGCAGTCATTCACCTCAGAGTTTTCAAACATGAAAATGCTGTCCCTAGGCTAGAGGCAGCAAGGAGATTGATTAAAACACAAGGACCTCAGACCTAACCCCAGAGACCACATGCGATACTTCATATTGTTCTTCAACTTGAGGAGATTTAGCAAACTAGGAAAACAAATATGGAAGTGCCCGTTATGGAGTTTCTGGATTAGGTTCACTGAGGTGGAAAGAGCCACCCTAAATCTAAGTAGCATCAGTCCATGGCTTGGGCTCTCAGACCTGATAAAAAGAAATTAGCTAGCTGACGAGGAGCAGCCATCCCTGCCTACTTTGGTAATGTGACTAGCTGCCCCACTTCCCTCGCCACGATGAACTGTCAGTCAAAGCAGGCCCACTCTCCTGTAGTTACTCTTGTTAGATATTTAGACACAGACATTTAAAAAAATGTAACTAATATACCACAGTTTAAAAAAAAAAAGGCAGGCATGGGATGTGTTCTTGTAATCCTAGCAATGGGGAGGCTGTGGCAGATAGACTTCTGGGCTAGACTTGCTGATCATTTAGTGACTTTCAGGCCAGTGAGAGATACCTAAGAAATGACAGCTGAGACTGTCTTCTACCCTCTATATGTATGTGCACGTGTACACATACATGAACATATGGGCACATGTGCATGCATAAACAAAGACATTCAGACATTCAGACAGACAGACAGACAGACAGACAGACACACACACACACACACACACACACACACACTGGGAGGAAAAGAGCTAGTAAGTAAGCAGGCAGCCAGTGCAGGCCTATTGAACATCGAGCCCCGCCCTCCCTTCTGTAAGCACAGCACCTGCTTCAGGCCAGGTCTGTGAGGACAAGATGGCAGTGGCCTGTCACCACTCCTCCCCTTGGGCTTTTCTTCTCTTGATGTGATGGCTCTGATGATGAACATGAAGACAGTGACAATGAGAGGAGCTGCCCTATGTCCAGCAGCTTCATGCCAGTCCCTGAAGGACTGGTGTCAATTACCCCATACTACCCCGTCAACAACCATGATTTCATACTGGTCCTGTTTTGTTTTCTTTTGTTTTGTTTTTGTTTTTTTCAGATGAGTAAATAAAAGCTTAGAATTAAGTTCACAAATTAGTGTCAGATACCAATGTACTTTCCCTAAGCTGAAGTCATTTAGGCTGGACATATGCATTATACATACACATACACATACACACACATATACACATGCACATACACACACATATACACATACACACATATATACACATATACACACATGTAAGAACATCGTAGTTTTCTAGGGGACTTTCAAGAGAAGAAGATGATATTACAGAACCTGGGTAGGCATATTTGTTGTCTCCGTGTGACATTAGCTTGACTGAGGAGACTAAGTCCATTTGGAGACATCCCCGGGGGAGGCTGTGTACCAAGAGCAGGCCTTTTCAGGTGGTCCAGGCCATCAGGGAGTGTGTTCTGCCCACAGTGCTCAGGTGATCACCTGTGTAAGCTCGGATATGACACCTCCCAGAAGCAAGGAGGCATCTATCCAGGTCCAGAGAGCCTGGTGCGATGCTTGGAATTCTGTTAGCCACATGTCCTCGGTGAAAAATTGTGGGTCTACAAGAAAGGGAAGGAGAGATAATGATGTGAGTTTGAACTTTATCCCATCTTCGTCAGCTTCGTGGCTTTGCATCCGTCCTAAAGCTTGCTCCACTGACCCTGGGATTCCTCCTTTGTGAAGGACAGAGTAACAGCCTTGTAGGTGGTGGGGAAAATTGGAGGCAATATAAATAAAGGGCTTCGCCCCCCGAGGAGGAAAACAAAAGAAAGAGGAGAATGCTCATTGCTCTGAGGGTGGGGCTGGCCGAAGCCCTGCAGATGCTCATTCGGGACAGATGGGTCGTTGACACAGGATTTCATGCAGAGAAGGAAGCGGGTTCAGAGGCCACCAGAAAGGCACTGGCTCAATAGACTGGCCCCACAGATGGCCGGTTGTGGTCACTGAATGCCTGGAGCAGGAATAGCCTTGAGGTGGGGGTCTGAGCACATCGGGCACTGGGGGCGCTGATGAAAGTGTGAGAGGAACGGGAATATCTGTGTTCTTCCCCGTTTCCACTGGGCACAGTCAGGTCCTCGGGAGTCCTGACAGCGGCATCCACAGTTCTTCCCCTGGAATCAGACGGAGCCAACCTTACTCAGCCTGTCAGAACTGAAGGCCCCTTCCCTGCCCATGTCTTCCCTCCGCTACGCTTTGCCTTCTTGTTCTTTAGGGCAGTGATGCATGTGTGCATTTCTACTGTGTAAGTACGTTTGTAAACCCCAGAGTTCGCTAAACGCCAGCTTCAGCTTTCACTCTAATACACATTTCATTTTTTCCCTGAATATATACACTGTGCATTACCAGACTTTTTACTTAGTGTTTCTTTAGGAGCATCTATGGCATGATGAAAACTCAGGATGGAACTCACAAACAAATCAATTCCTGCTAAGATGCACGCAGTATCAAATTCTCTCCCTGCATGGATCCTCCGGGGAAGGTCATATCTAGTTCCTTTACTATTAATGTCCTGAAACCTATGTTCCAAGCTCTGGACCAGTAGGAATACCCTCCATCCATTTTCTACATGGGACCACTCCTCTTCATGGGTGTTTTTACATTTGCATCTTTACCTTCTCATTTAAATAGAAGATGTCCTACTTCGGAAGGAATTCCCCCAGATAATAGTCCAAGAAGAAACCATTTACAAGTTTGTAAGTCTCGAGTGGAGAAAGCGTGGCTGTTATTGGGATGAAAAGGCTGTCTTATCTATTTCTCATTTTCCAGCTTAGAAATCAATTGGGAGCAGTAGCAAGGGCTGTCCTTGGAGACTCCGTTTCTCTCTCAGCTCAGCCTCGGGTTTCTCGAAATTCCTTTCCAGTCAAATTCTCAGCATCAGGGTGCCTGGCAACCAGACCTGGCTTTACACAGTTCTTCAGAGAGTCTCTATTCCTGTCTGTCACACACTGGGGTGAGAAGCCAGGCAAACGCCATAAACCATGCAGAAGCCTTTCGGTGTCCCTCCTCCCCAGGGCGACCAACAAATCTGTTCCCATTGGGATTCCTCTTAAACCCTTATAAATACTGCCCAGTCCTCCATGGCCATTTATGAGACTTCTGCTTGGTTTTTGAAATGCTCTCTAGCCTTCTCGCTTTTATCTTTTCTTCCCTCTTATTGATTTTTTCTCCTTAAGACTTTAATTCACTCTTCTGCAGTTGCTGCAGTCAAGAGCAAAATTCTGCAGATCACATAGAGATGACATTCTCACCCAGGCTGGGCCACACACGTCTCACACAGGAATACCAGCATCCTGCAGATAGCTGGTCCTTTCCTGCTTTCCAAACCCTTTTGGCCTTTCTTTTCATTTTTCCCCTCTCCTTTACTATTTGAGACTTAATCTTACTTCAGTCTTATTCTTCATGCTGAGCTCATCTGAAATGTGCCAATAATTGCTACCAGCTAAATCTAGCCTCATCATTCTGAAAATTCCTCATTGAAATCAGTCCCGTGGAACGGGGATCCGGCCATTTCTGCAGGTTAAAATGACATCTGGGTTGCAGCCTCCCTGGTAGAGTGTATAATGCGTATGTAGATCATTCTCGTGGGAGTTCAGATACATTTCAAGAGATAAAGGCACGTAGAACTTAGTGAAACGAGCTAGCAAAATGTTCCTTAATTTGGTGAAAATTTCATGTGAGTAGCAGCTAAATCAATGCAGAGGTTAAGGGCAGACAGAATGAGCTTGGACTCAGTAGAGCAACTTTTCTATTTCTCAGATAAATTCAACAAATATTTCCTGAGTTTTTAGAGTGTTAGTGTCTGTCAAGATCAACATCTTTGTCACAGTAGATGTGTATGTGTGTGCACGCGTGCGTGCGTGCATGCGTGTGTGTGTGTGTGTGTGTGTGTGTGTGTGTGTGTGTGTTATAAATGTGCAAACAAAGGAGAGAAACCCTGTCTTACTCTATGGAGGTGGTTGAGGGAATTTCCAGAGGGAGCTGCCATTCGATAGTTCAGAGAAGACGATTACTTTTGCTTCCTCAATGTCTAGTTTCACCTCCTAAGTTAAGTCATCAATATAATTGTCACATTAAATCACCGGCAGTCCTGTCATTTACAAGGCACTGGCAGCATTTCACAACTTATTTTAATTTTCCTCCAAATATCACTGAGGATTAGAGACAAGAGAGGTACAAGCCACACTCACAAAGGTAAAACAGACCTCCGGATTCATCTTCACGTCCCGTTTCCCTTTTAAGTGCCCAGGTATCAACCCTGTGCTCAAATCCAGTCCCCTCTGTGAAAACACTAGAACCTAAGTAAGACGTGAGCTTCCAGTTTGAGGAGGTGCCTCAGAGGAGCAAGAGCATTTGGTGTGCAAACAGCAAGGTCAGAGTTCGAAACTGAGCACCCACTTCAAAAGCCATGCATGACGGACAGTTGGCTATAACCGAAGCACTCCTCTGGGGATGAGACAGAAGACACGGCTCTTTTTATATCACTGACATCTGAAGACCCCACCCATCCCACCCCACCCACCTGTGGGAGAGTGGCTTCTACAACCATATCTGCAGGGCATAGAGGAGGAGCTGAGCCCAGATCGAGGGAGCACCCATTTGATCGGCAGAGAAGCAAGTGGGTGTCAGTAATCCATCTCTCCTATGTTCTGAGCTCTTAGACCTTGCACACGCTCCTGGCCTTCATTATCTCATCCCCTTACTAGCTAGAATAATTAGATTAATAATTTATATGTGCATGAACTTGTAATTCAGACTGCTGCTCTTTTACAATTTCATTTAACCTACAAAACAATAGTGCTCAAAACCTCAGGGACCGAGGCTGATAGACACTCATCTATGATGTCAGAGCTGGTGCCAAGACCCATGCCAGCCCCGTAGTGACTCTGGAGTCTAAATCATAGTCACTGCCCCTCTGCCAGTGGGATAGTGTCCCTCTTGTCTGGGCCCAGCTCCTCCCTCTGTCCACCGTGAATGTGAAGAAGCCATCTTCCCACAGAGGAGGAAATTGTGGTAATTGGTATAAGAGCTGTGGGGCAAGGCAGACCTTTCCCCAGGCCCTCCCTCGCATGGCCCATTCCGAGGACAGCATAGCATCTTAAAAGCTTACATGTCTCTCTCCACTTCTAGTTTGATGTTCATTTTCTGGGCATAGAATGAGTTCAGAGCACAAATGGACTTCATCTAGTCAGGTCTAAGATGCAAGCTCCACCGGGCGTGTGCCCAGTGCTCACCCTGCCAGCCCTCTGTGAGTGGATGTCCTGTGTGGTTCCTAGGTGCAGTCGGTGACGGGATAAGAGCTGGCATCTTGCCCTGTTACAGAGATGCCAGCAAGCGAAGAGCATGGCCTGTGATGTCACATGGTTGGAGAAGAGAGGAGCTGACGAGAGGAAGAGAAAGAGAAGGGGGAGGGGGAGGGGGAGAAGCGGGGGTGGTGCAGAAGAAAGAGGAGCAGGAGGAGGGGGAGGAGGAAGAGGAGGGGGAAGAGCAGGAGGATGAGGAGGAGCAGGACATAGAAGAAGAGGAGCAGGAGGAGGGGGAGGAGGAAGAGGAGGGAGAAGAGCAGGAGGATGAGGAGGAGCAGGACATAGAAGAAGAGGAGCAGGAGGAGGGGGAGGAGGAAGAGGAGTGGGAGGAGGAAGAGGAGGGGGAGGAGGAAGAGGAGGGGGAGGAGCAGGAGGACGGGGAGGAGCAGGAAGGGAGGAGCAGGATAAGGGAGGAGGTGAAGGGAAAAACAGGAGGCAAAAGAAGCAGAGAGGATGTGTGAGTGAAGTAGAAGGAGGAGGGGCGGGAGGAGGCAGAGGATGAGGAAGGAGCTATTGGCAGAATTCCAGGTTCTGGGGCTCTCGCTCCACGGAACTCGGGGCATAAAAATCAGGCTCCGAGCTGTGCAGGTTCCAAGTCACAGGGCCTCCATGGCTGGCAAGCATCAAGCCGGAAACTCTGCTGAATAGAGCCCTAAATGTTTTTTTGTTTGACATTCATGCTTAGCAGAAAATGATGAATCCATTAGCAACCCCTTCCGTTGCCAAAAGAAACAGACTCGCACTGGGCGATTGCTTTCACCGCGCTATCAAGCCACCACATGCTCGGCTCACAAGGCTGACAGTCATCCATCACTTTCAAATGGGTTTAGAGGTACAGTTGTCTTTGTCTGAAGTGTGTGGACAAGTCGGCGTGAATGAGGCTCATTAAAACAGACTGACCCAAACGGTTTAAATGGGATTCGCGGTAGGGGGAGAACGTTTTTATTTGAGGTTTGTTTGGAATTATTTTGAAGTTTGTCACTAATTTTAAAAAACAATGGGCTCATTTTCCTAACTCCTTTTTCATCCCTAAGATGTGTTCAAGAGAACAAATAGCTATATTATACACTGACTCAAAAACATGCTCTTTGGGAAATGAATAAAAAGATCCCATGATTATGAAATTTCAAGAGTTCCCTTGTGCTCTAGAACAGGGCACATTGAAATGGCTCCACAGAGCACCGCCAAGTCTCCTCTCTCTCTCCTCAGCCCCTTTCTGCCAACCCATAAATGGCGTCTTTGAATATCATCTTTGGACCTGTTTTTTATCATCTCAGATGGCCTCTCAAGGAATGCATTCCAAAGTCAGTGATTCCAAAGATGGATTAAATCCTCCATAAAATGGGTTTAAATATTGCGAGGAAGGCACCTGGCTGTACACATCTGGGCCTTATAGAACACCACTGGATTCTGAACACTTCAAGATGTTCAATAAGGTGGAATATGTTAAATATGACCAAACGCACCTTCAGTGTGAGCCTGTGGGATCTCTCTCTGTCTTTCTCTTTCTCCCTCCATCCCTCCTTTTCCCCTCCCACATTCCTCCTCCCCCTCCCTCCCTCACTTCTCCTTTCCTCCCTTTCACTCTAAATAGGATATTAAATTCATATAGAAATGTAAATAGGACAAAAGTAATGTCTTCAATGTGGTGAATGTGGCCAATTTTCCAAGGACCTTGACCTCTTTGCTACATCAATTACAACCTTAGTTTACTGGATTCAGTAGATTGGAGGAACCTGGTTGACCTTTAAGGAGAACTGTGTGTTCACAGGAGTGAGTTTAGTATGTCCTAGGAGATTCCACCTTTTTTCAACCCTCAGAAAAACATTTCAATATTCAGATTTAAAGTTGTGCTAGTATTTACTGGCTGGGTCCTAGCATTATTTCCAAAATCGTATTCATTGTAGATATCAAGGACTCAGGAAACCACTTGGGCTTCAGGCTGGCTCTCCAGGATCCCCCTATTCCCATGTATTCCCAAGGCAGCCCAGGTGAGACTCTGAGTTCCGCCGAAGCCTTTGCCACCACCACAATGGATCGTTGTTGAACGTGAGATGCAAACTAAACTATAAAGATGAAATCTCATCAATCATGGTATTATAAATGATCTATAACGAGGATGATTTCTTAGTCTTAACCTCTAATACTCCCCAACACTTTGACCTTTCTAAGCCCTGTCAGCACATTTACTGTGTAAAATGTGTGTGTGTGGTTTGTGCACATGTCCGGCATCACATCTTTACTGTAAGAAGCTAAAATGAGGTGTCACAATGATTTGACAAAATTAACCAGTGGAGTCATTGCTTGCCACCATGATTCCCTCCTCAAGAATGTTCGAGGCAGATGTTAAAATACACACGTGCACTTGAAATGTAAAGTAAAATGAAGGAAATTCTTAAGACCTTGTAGCTCTAACCCATTGACTGTCCATTCAAATCAAGACCCTTGTCTCACCAAGACCCCTGATCAGGTTGCTAAGTGGCCCGACAAGCAATAATCCCACAGGAGGAAGGAGGAGGGACAGGAAGAATCCAGAGCCTCATTTTCTCTAGAAACAAGTGGACATCTCATGTCTCAGGACACCTCCAGGGTCAGGGCCAGTAACTATGAAATGCAAAGGACTGTAGCAGAGTGTATGGCTTCTATAGGGAGCGAGGCCAAATGCAGTTTCCATGGGAAACATTTCAGAACAGTAGGGAAAGCGCCAGGGACATAGTCCTCAAGCATCAGGGCTGAAGTTGATCTCCAGGAGGCATCTTAAACAAAGCTCCACATGGTGACATGTGCTTGGTATTCCGAGTGCTCGGGAGGCCGAGACAATCCTCGGGGCTCCCTGGGCAGCCAGGCAAGCCTACTTCCCGAATTCCAGGACAAGGAGAAGCGATGTCTTAAAACAAAACAAAACAACAGCAACCCAAAACAAAACAAACAAGGTGGTCAGGATCTGCATGGAGCCCAAGGAGGGTTGGTACTTAGACTTTTCCTAAGCCTCTGCAACCAGCAACAAATTCACACACACACACACACACACACACACACACACACACCTGTATCCACACCTCACCACACACACATGGAAACACACAAACATGCATGCATTAAGAACACACACATACACACATACACATACACACACACACACACACACACACACACACACACTTAAAATGCACTCCCTAGAGGAAGAATGCATAGGTAGACCAGAAGGGACAGAAAGTTTCCGAAGGCGCTGTGAACTGGAGCGCAGTCACCCACTGGTGCAGAGCTCTACATTTCTAATCAAAACTTCCTCACCAAGCCAAACCTTTGCATTTAAGCTGTAAGTTTTATCTTACTTACAATTACTTGCTCAGTGCTCAGGTGAACAGATGAAGTCATGGGTGTTTAGTGATGGACACCATAGCCTCCCACACTCATGCAGTTTCTTAACAGAAGAGAAAATTCAGGCTTCAGAATCTAAGATTCTTAGCCCTATGGCTAGGACCTCAGACAAGTTAGCATCCCGGCCAGCTTATAAAATGACATCCAGGGGGCTGGAGAGATGGCTCAGCGGTTAAGAGCACTGACTGCTCTTCCAGAGGTCCTGAGTTCAATTGCCAGCAACCACATGGTGGCTCATAGCCATCTGTAATGAGATCTGGCATCCTCTTTGGGTGTGTCAGAAGACACCTACAGTGTACTCCTTAAAATGAATAAATAAATACATCTTTTTAAAAAATGACATCCAGGAAGATGGTAGAGAATAAACGATATGTTTTTACAATAAAGGTCGAGAAGAGAAACTAGTACAAAAGTGACCTCTCATTGCCTGGTCCCCTTTCTTGGGGGGTGGGGGGGTGGGGGGGAGGGGCATCCCTTTGTCAACCAAAGATACCAATGCCTGGGTCTCTGGGCTGCGTGCTGCCCCAGGACTGGACTTAAGTCCAAATGGTGGCCTGGCAGCGTCAGGCTTGTGGTGCCTTCTGCTCTTAACCACGCAGAGACTGTGCCGCCCTGCCCGTGCCTGCATCCTACCACAGCGTCTTCTCAGAGTCCTAGACCGTGGGCAGCCAGTCCCCAGCCCTCTGATGCCCCCTGCTAATCATTCGAGTTCTCTTTCAGATAGGAGAGAGGGCCAACAGTGGAGCAAGCTACCAAATCTCCTTGACTCGTGGCTTTCAATTAAACAAACAAACAAACAAGCAAGAAAATAAATAACAAAAACAAGCAAGTAAGCAAATGAACAGATAATCATACACCCTCGCCTTTGGTGTGTGCAGTGAATAACTACAAGGGAAGACAGGAGAAAAAATACGATCCAATGACAGACAATTTCATAAATCACTTTATAAAATTGTACTCGCTAAGAGCCCATGGTAACCCCAACATGGTGACACACAGCTATGATCCCAACGCTGGGGAAGCTGAGGCAGGCAGATCACTAACTAGTTCCATGAGCCAGCCTGGACTACATAGCTAGACACTATTTAAAGATTAATAAAAACCGAGTGTCAGTTCTACTGTGAAGTAGTTACCGGTGGGACTGAGGCTTTGCTGGCTTCTTTCGCCTCTTCTTTGCAATTTTCTTTACTGGACCCTGAGCCCATTAAGCTTTATTAATTTCTTAAGGAAATGTTTATGATGTATTTTCTATGAATTGACTAAAAAATAACTTTGTTACAGTCTCAGATTTAGAGGTTTTGATATCCGCGCTCTCTGCCTTGGGTTTAGTGTTCCCAGGTACAGTGTGCAACTGGGGACACACACACGAGATTTGGAGCTCTCCCAAAGAGGGGCTGGGAAATGTACTTTTAAACTATGGGTAGGATTGTCTAGGACACCCTCTGAGACCCCGGCTGTAGACTGTCCATCTAGTCTACATGTCATGATCACACTCCAGAGCCACCACCAACCTGTCTCCAGAGAATTGAAACCTGATCAAAATCTTTCAGATCTTCCCCCAAAGTCCCCCACTCCCATTTCTCTTTAGGGACATTAGCCTGCCCTCGCACAGTAGAGCCACTCCTTAGCAGAGTTTAGCTTTGCTGCACCGAATGGTCATGGGCCTCTTTGCAGCTCCGTTCCTTTGAAAACTTTTTTGTTTGTTAGAAAAGGCGAGAACGTCTGTGGCCTTCTGTAAGTGTAGTGAAGACTCACAGCACACGGTACAAGCCCTTGGGAGCAGAGGAGAAAGTGCCACCGTGGGAATTGTCATAAAGCACCCACTTGATTTGCAGAAGCCTCTGGTGGCACCAGTCACATCTGAGGACGCAAGAGCAGGTTGCTTCCATCCTAGCTGCGCCTGAAGGTTGTAACCAGCAAGGTGACACCACTGTGCAAGCAGGTCAGGTTCCACAGTCTCCTGCTTTTCTCTGGAAACTGTTCTGCTCATAGTCAGTGGTGGGAAAAACTTTTGCCTAATTAACACTATAAAGTGTTGTTAGTAACACCGCAAAGAAGTGCAGGGAAAATACATCAGTGATAAAGACAAACTCAATAAAGCTGCCTGGGGGTTGGGTGGGAAGAGAGAGAGAGAGAGAGAGAGAGAGAGAGAGAGAGAGAGAGAGAGAGAGAATTTTAAATTGTTATACTATCAATTTTCTGTTTTCTGTTTTATTAAATATTTGCTATTTTAAAAACTGTTTCAGGGCTGAAGTAATGGCTCCCTGGGTAACAGTGCATGTTTTCTCAAGCACGAGAACCTGGGTTCATATCTCCAGCACCCACATAAAAAAAGCCCGTCATAGCCACACAGACACATGCAACTCTGGACATAGCTACATATACACATGCAACTCTGGTGCTGTGGGGGGCAGAGAAAAGAGGTTGTGTGGGCTTTCTGACCAACAACCCAGCCACGGTACTGAAAGTCCCAGGAATGAGGTAGGGAGTAGTCAAGCCAGCCACCTAACACTGTCCAGAGGCCTCCTCCCCCAGGTGGTCATACACCATCCACACACGGATACTCACATACCCACAAAATACAATGAATAAATAAATATTTTTGGGCATCAGCACAGGGGACCAAGGTTATGTAAAGACTCTTTCTGTAATCTGCCGTGAAGGCTTGCACAGGCTCCAGAGAGGGCGTGTCTGAAGGTATGAGTGACTGAGCTAAAAGTGCCGCACTTGCAGACAAGCACATCTAATAATCACTAACCCAGTGAGTGACATTTGATGAAAACTGTGCCTTCAAACTATTCACTTTGAAGTTTTCATGACTATCCAATGTAGGCGTATACATAAAACACAGAAAGGGTAATCAAAGATCTCTCTATTAGTACCTCTTTGTGCAAAGGATTCTGGGTACCATGAGGATATGACTCCCAGCCTCAGAGCCATGGCCAGAATCATCTCCTGCTAGATGTGAAATAAAACAGAGTTGTGTTTTATTATCACATATGAGGTATCTGGGACATCTCTGAAACAGTGCCCCTGAAACACAGCTGGAATGAAATAGCAAACAGTGGTAGAGGAACAGAAAAAAGATAGGGAACTTTCACACGTAACTCTCCGAGAGGAGTTCTGGACAATCATAGGCCAAAACCTGGCCAAACTTATGATTCCACAATGATGCCATTCATATTCCAACATCAGAACTTGGCAGTGAGATTTATGTCTCACCATTTAGTGTTTTGTCCTGGTGATTATGGTACATAGATGGAGAAATAGTAGGGTCTGGGCAGGCAGCTCAGTCATTAAAGGCCTTGCAAGCAGAAGTGCCTGCATCTGAGCATCAGAGCCTGCATAAGACCTGGCCATAATGGTACCCACTTGGAATTTCACAGGTGCAGAGCTAGAGACAGACAAAGCTCTGAGGCTCTCTGGTCGACAGCTTAGACCATACGGTGAGCCTCAGGTCAGGTAGAGACCCTGTCTCAAAGGGCAGAGTAGACAGTATCTGAGGGATGACACCCTAGGTTGTTTTCTGGCCTCTGCAAGCAAGCAAGCAAGCACACACACACACACACACACACACACACACAAACATACAAACACATAGACACACACAGACACACACACACAACACACAGACACACACATACAGACACATACATACACACACACACAAACATACAAACACACAGACACACACAGACACACACACAAACACACAGACACACACATACAGACACATACATACACACACAAACACACACACATATACACAGACATACACACACAGACACATATACACAGACACACACAGGCACACTGACACACACACACACACACACACACACACACACACACACACACCACTGGTCTAAGAGAATGGTTCTCAGCCTTCCTAATGCTGTGACTCTAACGTTCTTCATGCTGTGATGACCCGCCCCCAGCCACAAAATTATTTTTGTTGCACGTCATAACTGTAATTTTGCTACCGTTGTGAGTCATTTTGTACATGGCCCCCAGCTGAGAACCACTGGTCTAAGAGACAGGTGGGAAGACGAGCTGAACGGAACAGCAATGCCTTGGACAACAGTAAAGTTATGTTTGGGAAAGGAGAGTCCTCTGAGTTGAAAGCGCCAAGCAGCAGTTGGTGTTCAGCCATGATGGGTGGGGGTGGGGTGGAGGGGGAGGGGGAGAGACAAAGGGGGAGGGGGGCCTGTGCAGAGGGGAGGTGCCTCAACGAGTTTGCCTTGACACAGGTACACGGAGGTGGGTGTTAGATCTGTGACACATCAATCATGGGCAAATGGTGAGAGGTTCAAGAAATGTTTTGTGTCCCTCCAGAATAATGAACTCCGTCTTTGCACCAGTTCTGATTCTACACGGCCCGGTCCCCCAGACTTTGGCTTCACAGCCACCTGTACAGTCCAAACAGCTCAAGTTTCTAGGTTTTTCTTTAAACCTCGAGTCTGAAACACATAATAAGTTACCTCAATGGCGCTTAACACATTTTCACCTTATTTTTTTTTTTCATGGAGCATTTGAGGGCTTACAATTTTAGCAGAATTTTAAGGTACTTAACTCTATTGAAGCGGAACTTAGGCAGCGGGGCGGGGGGGGGCACTCTTGTGTCAGGAAGCTAGAGAGATGCTGCTTCTGATAGTGGATCCTAAGATTGCCAGGAGCTTCCCAGAAGTCAATGCAATAAGAAAACTGTGAACTTGCTCTGTCTGGTAAGGCAAGCTTGTATTTTATGGCAGTGGCTACATTATTGCTAGGACCCGCATGTCCTATGTACAAAGCACAGAACGCGCCTGGAGCCCACTCACCCATCCACACCTCTTGCTTGATGGCTTGGCAAATGGCTTATTTGACTCACCCTGGGAACAGTCTTTGCACCTTTTTTTTTTAAAGCTTACTTTCGTTTGCTAAAATTAACAGACCGCAGTGATGCACCCATTCACTCTGATTGCTTGACCCAGGAGAACACCGGCGCGGCGCGCGCTTCCTGCTGGCTCACGGTGTTGCTGTACTAGTTTGTACAATCTGTAAGCCTTGTATTTTAATTCCCCCCCCCCCCGGTGCCAAACACAAGGCTGGGAGAAGCACTTGCCCACCCATATTGTCCAGACTGCATCACAGCCTGAAAAGAAAACAAGACTGGTAAAACCCTCTTGAAATTGAAAGCATTTCGGGGTGTTATATTCTTAAGGCTTAAGTCGCTATGCTAAGATATATAAGCAAATTCTAATAAGCTTACACACACCCCATCTGGCAAGGGATGAGGAGTATAAATAGCCCTTTGTTTTCACTCCCAAAATGTGTGCAGGTTTATGCAGAACTCGGATGGATTCTAACAATTATTTTAACATTCCTCAGAAATACCTTAAGTCTTATATCTTCATTTCTGAGAGGGGGCAATGCCAAACTGCCAACAGCTGAACAATTTGGATTAAAGGCAGCATCTCCTCTTGTCAGAGACAAGACACAGACACAGGGAAAGAGCAGCTCAAATAGCTTAGGCACATCCTGGCCCTCATCGTGAGCCCCCAGCCACGGTCCTGCTGTTGGCCAGCAGAAGATACCAGCTTGGGCCCGAGTTTCTGATTCAACGTCAGTTCTTCCCCCAAACCATGGCATTCTCATGGGATCGTATTATCAGTGCGGCAAGACCAGCTATCAATTCTGCCATATCTTTTGGTTATAACCACGGCAACAGACTGTCCTATACAAACCTAAGTGCCCATGTTCTAAAGATCACCGTTCTCACGTACAGAGTCACCTTCAACACGTGTGGCTGATGACGAGCTGTGGTCTTAATACCTCGCATCTCTTCATACTCGGTCATGAACTGTGTGGGTTCAGGGATATGAAAACAGTCCGGCAGACATGCACGGTAGACTCAGCTCCTTCACTTGAGGCTGCAACCAGCCTCGGGCACTAACATTCCTCTACAGAAAGCCAGGCATGCTCGTGACTCATTGATCATAGATATTTCTCTCGAAATCGTGGTTGAGGTTTTGGTACTTGTATCATCAAAGCTAGGTGTCATCTTTTATGGTTGGGTGGGAAAGGCCCAACCCTGCCTCCAACAAGTTCCTAGGTTTGAGCACGTGGTGCCCAGATTATGGTGACGTGCTGGCAGGCTGTGGGGTCCTGTGGGCCTGGGGCCTGAGTGGCGGAATCAGGATGATAAGAGGTTGAGGGTCACAGGCTGGCTCAGTGGTGGTGTGTATTCCTGATATGACAGACCGCGCCTCCACCACGGCGGACTGTATAAACCTCTTGTTCCTTAATCGGCTTCCATCAGGTGCCTGCCCCAGTGACAAGAAACATCATTCACGCACCTTCCTCCCCTAGATCCTCCTAGTGGTATGGACTTAATCCTATAGGGGACTTAACACAATCTATGATGTGGATCCTACAGGGACTTTAACACAGTCCAATGTCATAACTCTCCGACCCAGAGATGCTCACCCTTCTGTCCCAGCTCTGGCCAGTGCCCCTCCAGCTTCCTCTCGAGAGCACTCAACAATAGGGCGAGGAAACCATCCTGTTTAAAGGGGCACATGGACATGTACAGAAACAATGATTAACTGGCTGTTTAGTGGGAGCGGAGTTGCTGCCGCCTGTCTCCTGGGTGGTATTTTATTGCACAAGTTACTACTCAAGTTTATTGCAGCTCTTCAAAAATGTGATGGTGTGCCAGGGTGGCGTGGGATGGGGTGGGGGTGGGGTGGGGGTCACGATCACTTCTGTGCTTTATCCAAGAACGTTACATACCTAGAAGTGAACTCTCAACTCACTGGCATACATGCATTCTCAGACGCCTCTAAGAGAGGGTAAGGCAGAAGAAGCCCATAAGAGAGGGAGGAGCAGGGAAGGAGTCTGGAGAAGAGGCTCACGTCTGAGCCTGTGCCACACACACCCTGTGGTATTACTGGCCTTGCCCATTCAGTCTTTTCTCTCATCTTCATGTTGCCAAAATCTGCCCCCTCACTCAGCTTCCTCAGAATAAATATATATTGAGCTATAACTAGCTTTTTCAAAAAAAAAAATTGATGTCCAATAGCAAGATCTATTGATGCAAAGAACTGTCTCATTTTTTAAAGCTAGTTGTAGTCTATTTTATCTCTTCTCCCTTTACTCAACTAGTATCCAGGAAATAATATTCATCTTGTTTATCAGGGTTTTGTTAAATGACAGACACATGATGAACTTTTCTCAAAATTAAAAGCGAATGTGCCTTTCAGAGTCTCAGTGCCCCTGAACACCTACAGGATTCCAAAATGCTTGAGTTAGGACGATTCGATTCAGAAATGACAAATTCTGGTTCGCACTGGGTCTGAACCAAGCATCGTTTTGTAAGTGGAGCACGGACATGTTCAAAAGCAAACCTGTGACAGGAAAGGCAGCCATGCTCCCGTTTTCGAGATCTAAATAAACCGCGGGTCAGCGCAAATGCTCCGGTACAGATGTGGTGGGTGTCCCGTGTGAATTTTATGGGCAGAAGTTCCTACCCCAAGCCTGCAGTCTTAAAAGCTAGAGGATATTTGTAAGTTGCATCTGTGAAGATGTCCTGGTGGCTTTTATAAGTACAGTATGCGTGTAAGCTCATCTGGTTGCTGTCCTAGATTTTATAGGCAACCCTTTCTATAAACCACTTGGAGAAACACACTTACTGATGTACTTTAAGGCCAATATAAAGCAGGAAAAATGGGGGAAAAACAGGTTATATGCCCACTGTTAAGTCTGGAGTTCATCTGTTTTATACCTTGCATTTCATTCAGCTCTGGAGACGGATAATAACAAGGAATAACATGGCTTCAACGAGAAAAAAAAAAAAGGACCGGCCAACCAGCACGGTGGAGATGCCGAGTCCTACAGAGGCACAGAACCCAAGCAGGTTACGCTTGCTCAGGAAAGCCATCCGATTTTTCTTTCGCACAAATGTAAAATTACCATATCCCATGTAGAGTTGATTAGAGCCCAGGGGTCCCCCTCTCAGCCAGTATCCTAAGAATAGATTCTGGGGGACTAGAGAATTCAACAAGTTCACATGTATGATGTAATTTATAACTTCATTTCCCTCCTGAGCCCTGGAGCAAAATGTCCCCTTCTGCCAGCGTGGTAATTTAAAATAAGAGGGGGGTCATTGTCCCTATAGTAACAGAGTCTCGTTTTACACATCGGCCATTTCCAACCTGCTACTAAATTACTAAGTGTTTGGGGACGCATGGCAGAGCGTGGGACAGATGCTGCCGAGGAGGAAACCAAACACCAGCCACTTAAAACATGCTGCGTCAGCTTGAAAATAAGGCTGAACTAAGCCCCTCACTCGCCCGCCCCCACCCCTTTAGCCCCTATCCAGCAACTGTTAAAGTCAATAGGACCAAACGCCACATCTTCAGTTTACACAGCAAAAAATTTACTTCTGGGAAGCACAGTTGACTTTCTAGCATGATTATGCTCTTGCCCACAGGAGTATTCTTCATTATGTTAAAAATCACACGCCTTGACTTTTTCACGTCTTCTTTGTTCTCTCTATTAGGCTCAGTACCTAGACAGAACTCTAAGCAGCAATTGTCTATTAGCTACAAGAAGCAACATTTCTTCAGATCATCAAAGAGTCCAGGAGGCTGGGAATAATTTTTTTTTCTCTCTCCATCAAGGTTTTCAAAGGGTCCTCTGAGAGAATTGGGACAGACTGTATTCCCAACTAGCGGGGAATCATGTTTTGGTGTCCTGCCAGGAGGAATCAGTCCTTAGAAATTTAAAGTTTCACCTGACGGAACCCAGGCCTGCAGGAGCCTCAATTTATCTGCTCTCGAGGAAGAGCGTGGAAACACAATCTGAAGGCACCAGGCCTTTGTTTCCATGGTGAGGTTTCCAAAGAGCTACAGAACATCCAATTCTCCCACTGCAGCGATGGGGTGTGGGGATGTTTAAGAACCCTCCTTATGTTCACACAAAGGCACACGAAGCACTGGCCGTGCCTGTAACTGGAAACAAGGTCATCCTGGGATGACATTGTAGACACTTAGCTTGAAAAGTATTGGGCTATAGGCATGTTAAGCTCACTAATGTGAAGCGTTAAGGGGTGGAGCCAGACAATTTGGGGGGTCTGTCTTAGGGGAACTAAGTTTGTGACCCTGATTACCTCACTCAGTGTCACTAACGGGTGGGCTTCTTTCCAATTTTCAAACCAATCGCTACATTACTGTGCAATTTCAAGGATTAATTCTTTCCTTAAAATTAATATACTTTTAAAGATTTGTTGATTTTTAGGTTTTTGTGTATGAGTGTTTGCCTACAGGTAGTGATGCATACTAGGTCCATACCTGCTGCTCTCAGAGGCCAGAAGAGAAAGTCAGATTCCCCAGAGCAGGCATTACAGACAATTGGGAGTTACCACATGCATTCAGGGAACCAAACTCTGGTCCTCTAGAAGCAACAGGTGCTCTTAATCAGATTTCTCAATACAATTTTAGAAATAAGATAAAATTAGGCGTCTGTGTTCTATACTTTGTCTGGGATGGGGTTTTGGAGGAAGTACATATTTGTGCGAATTCTCAGTTTTATGTGGCCATCAGTCACACCAATAACTAACTGAAGTTTCAAGTGGGCAAAGGCACGTATGAATGCAGAAGCCTGAGACTGCAATGGAAAGCATAGATTACACAGAACGTTGCGTTTCACCTGCTTACCTATTGAATGTCAAAAGTCTTTCCCAGCACTTGTAAATTCTTCAAGGAGCATACACAAGGGTTTTCAGGGGTCATTCCTGGAATGTCTCCTCCACCGTGCAAACAGACGTAGGTGCGGTATAATTTTTCTCTACAGTCTTAGAAACACAGAAGTAGATTGGCAGTCCACACAGCAAAACCAAGGCAAGGCAGAGTCACCTACTGGAAGAGTGCGGGGGTTGGGGGTGGGGTGGGGGTTGGGGGCGTGGGGGGTGGGGGAGGGGTGGGGAGGTGGGCGGGGTCTGCTCCAGAGATGCATCTGCAAACTTTCCCACAGGCATCTCTTCTCATACAAGCCCAGGTCAGAAGCAGGTACTACAGGAATGTAAGTCAAACACTATTGGATAACACACCCTAAAGAATCATATTTTTAAAGTTCTTTTATATATATGAGATTTTACTATTCATTAAAAATGAAAATCTGATTTCAATACTTATGAAATGGGTGTACTTGTTTATTTTCATACAAAGAACTAAATCCCAGCTTAGTATTTGATACTGTAGACTACAGAATACCTTCAATGTTTTTCAGAATTGATCAGCATTTCAATACTCAGCAATGCTAGGAATGCCACTTTGCATTAATATTTAGTAAAAGACAGCAGGAGCACATTTAGGGCCACTTCAGAATTTATTGAAAATTACGTCCCAATTCTCAAATTAATTTAAAGACTTTTGAATAAAACTCAAAGCAGCAATGTTAAAAACCAAACAGTTTAATATAATACAACACAAAGATGTACTAGTTTAATACTCATATGCTGAAGAATGCCAGGAAAATATTAAAAGCCTTTGCTTTATATAAATCAGCCATTTTCTTTCTATAAGAGCAGAGAACTTTGTACATAAAATGCCCTGCAGTTTGTGACATGCAGTCATCTTACATCCAAAGGGTTTCAGGCGGTGTTCGTTGGTGTGGGGTAGCGTGATGGTGTATGCTGTATTTACAGAGCATAATTCTGAAGAGAATGGAGAAACGGGAAAGGCTGATGGTTCCTGTCTCGAGGTGTGTCCTCTGAGGGAGGAAGGAACTTCAGAACCATGAGCTGCTCACAGGAAACAACAGTGCCTCAGTGGAACAGCTGGACTCTCACATGGATATTCTGCTATACGTGCAGGAGCTGTGGTCTGGCGGCCTCGGGAGCTTGTAAGAAGGCGAAGTTTGTAACTTCTAAGAAGATGGGGGCTTTACATCAAGGACTTTGAGAGCAGTCAGCATCTCCTTCAGGGCTTCACCCTAATGATTAATGATTAGTCATTAGCGATAAAGACTCCCACAGGCTCCGCCTACAGAGTCCTCACCACCTCCCAGTAGCACCAGGCCAGCATTAAAAAAAATACTGGGGGGATGACCCAGTGGTTATGAGCCTGCGCACACTGTTCTTCCAGAGGATCTGGGATCACTGCCCAGCACCCACATGGAAGCCCACAACTATCTATAATGCCAGTCTGATACCATCACACAGACCAATGCACATAAAATAAAAATAAATAAATTATTAAAAAAGTATTTGGGTGGGTGGAAAAACTTACTTTGGATTGCAGATATATATATGCATATTTAGATAGATAGATAGATAGATAGATAGATAGATAGATAGATAGATAGATGATAGATAGACCACTTATTGCACCAGAATAGGGCTTAAAGTTTCACCAAAGTGGAGGCCAAGGCCCAAGTGTCTTCTAGCCTCCTTACCTCTGCAACCTAGATGTGAAAGAGATATAAACCCACAGAGCCCCTGGAAAAAGGAACATTGGTTGGCTGTAACAGCTCTTTCCTTTCTCTTTTCGGGTCTAATTTAATAGTGTTAATTTATTTAAAGATATCACATATATAATGTGACTTGAACTCACTTTGACTTAACAATATATATGTCCTGGGATCCTTGAACTAAGCATCCCTGAGGTGATTTATATGAAGGGAGGCTTTGAGTTTCTCTGTAGCATGAAAACATTTATTTATTTATTTATTTTTTTAGAACTCAGCTACCTAAAAGTATCAGGAGACGAGACCAAGAGGAAGTCCTGTTGATTCGTTAATACATTCATATCCAGGTCCTTCCTATAAAGGGACAGAGACTTAGATTTTAGGTGAAAAATTCTTTCCCACCAATTTACTTTGCTTGTTTTGAAAGCAAGCTTTCAGCAGATCCTTATTTTAGAGTTAACCTACAAGCTCTTATTCTACGATTCTAATTCATTTTGTGATTGACATTTCTAAAGAAGAAATGGGATTGTGTAGACAGCTCAGTTAGTAAAATGCTCGCTACACAGTGTAAGGACCTACATTCTAGCCCCCAAATCCATGCAGGAGTCGGAGCATGGTGGTACGCTCGTACGTCCAGTGCTGGGGAAATGAAGGCACTCGTGGCTGCCTGGAGCCATTATCTGTCTACCGAGCCCAAGCATCAAGGTCCAGGCCAATGACAGACCCTGTCTCCAAACTGTAGAGACCTGAGGGATGACCCTGGAGGCTGACCTATGCCGGGACATACTCAATGGCAAGTTCTACCTTTGCTTCTATAGGAGACCAGGACGGAGAGGAGACAAGCATGCACACTGTGTTTCGAAGGCTGAACGCGTCACACATAACTTCCAGGTGGATCAGATGCATGTGCCCCAGATGCAGGCTGTGGAATGCAGGTCCACATGGCAGAGCTAAAGGCTTAAAATGTCCCCATCGCAATCCACAATTGCAGAGCACATCTTTTAGATTAAAAAGTCCGGCTGTGTCGTCAATAACTATGTCTGCTGAAGGTCTGTTTCCATTCAACTCAGAATCCCAGTCTTTGGTACATGACTGTCGGAACTTCCAGGGTCATCCAGCAAAGGATTCATAAAAGACTTTAAATTAAGACAAATAATGCTGTGGCTGAAAATCACCAACTGTATATGTATCCAACGTTCATAAGTGGGATGGCTGTATCAGTTTACACTCATACGAGCAATCCAGTCGATGGACCAGAGCTGTCCAACTCAACATATAGGACATATAGACAGTATCCATTATAGTAAAAGAAGCCATACCTGTTCAAGGTAAGCTTTCGTTTTCAGTTATTTTTTCTTTGTGGTTTGGGTATTAACCCCCGGAGATTTATGGATGCCAGGTTAGAATCTAGCTGCTAGGCTACACTCATATCTTTCTTTGTACTTTTGAGGCAAGGTCCAGGCTGATCTTGGACTAACAAGGGAGCCCGGGCAAGCCTTGAACTTGTGCCAGCACAGGAGTAGCTGGGATGACAGGCCTGCATCCTAGACCCAGCTAAAGCTGCATTTCTTCGAAATGCCACCATGCCACAGCAGATGCACAGGCCTGCCTCGGCAGCACCAGGAGGCTGAGGCAGGAGGATCCTGAGTTTGAAGCTAGTCTTGGTCACATGATAATTTTCTTTCTCAAAATGACAGCAGCGAGGGAAGCAGGAGAGCAAACCACAGAGAAGGCTGGGTTTCTAGAGCTTGTAGTCTCCTGCAAGATCACAGCGCACCTCGTAACGGTGAGACATAGCAATAACAGCTGTGAGCACCGATGGAGGGTGTTTTTTTAAACTTAGAAACTTTATGATCTATATTTCTTTCCTTCTTTCTTTTTGTTTGACTTTTTGACTTTTCTACGAGACAGTCCGTGGCCTGAAGAAAAAGATTCAATAACAATTTCTTCAAAGAAATTGTCAAGTTGTAAGGCACAAACAGGAGACTTTTTACAGTATCAGCCAATTATTTTTCTCCGGGTTGAAGTTTTTACCTGAGAGGTGACTTGTCATAGACAGTGGTGCTGGGGCATTTGTAACCTCTTTGAAAGATTCAAGGTCAGGATCCTCTGAGACAGGTCTGAGCACCCGAGGGTGGGCGTCTCTTCTCTTCTCAGCCATCCCTGTGGCTTTACCTCCTTTGTGTGTGTGTGTGTGTGTGTGTGTGTGTGTGTGTGTGTGTGTGTGTGTTGGGGGTGGGGAGGGCATGTGCGCATTCCTGTGTACTCTGGTACGAGTGTGCTCATGGTAGTGGTCAGACCTCAGCTTCAGGTTTCGATTTTTCAGGCATCGCCCACATTGTTTGCTTGAGGCCGAATCTTTCACCCGGGCCTGGGACTTACTGATCGAGCTAGGCTGTTCAGCGTGTGAAGCCCAGGGACTTATCACCCTCTGCCTCTCCAACTGCTAGGATTATAAATATGCAGCACCGGACACAGCTTTTCCTGCGGGTTCTGGGGAATGGAAGTCAGGCCCTTGTGCCTGGGTAGCAACCATGTTTCCCTGTCGGCTGTCTCCTCAGCCTGCGTTCTCTTCTTAAGCATGACTAAACTCAAGGCAGAGTCCTATCCCTATCAGTACCACCTGAGAACAACACATCGTCTCTTTGGGGACATGCATGCTGGGATTGTTTTGTTTCTAGTATCACTATGACTGTTGCTCTTAAGAGGTTTCAACAGTCACCCTCGAGGCTCTGTGGTAGCTTGCCATTTTCTGTGGCAGTGTCACCGATAGCAAATGCTGAGTCCAAATGAAATAACAAATGGCTGCCTCTATCGGCAAGTGAAGGTTTCCTACGTAATCTCCATAACCTCGGTGACAATCACCCAAAAGAGACAACGATCTAGAGATTCGTCTTATTAAACACGTTTCTCCACGGCTACCTCCTTCTGCGCTCTTAGCTGCATTTCTGAGGCGATCAGGGTCATGCAATCGTGACTAGAACGGAAAACTCTCCAACCAGTAATAATCCAGGAAGACATCAAAAAAAATGCCCAGACAGAATCCGGCTAATATTTCCTCACCAGGTGTCTAGCTTCTTAATCTAGTGATAATATCGCATTCCAAAGAAAGGCACGGAGACCCTCCCTACCAGCGCTCTAAGCACTTGCCTCTCCACCTAGGATTACCAGCTTGCCTCAGCAAACATCCTCACCTGCGTGGAGCAGGGGCCGATCTCCAATTGCTAAGAACTGTCACTGGGGAGAGTGGGATACAGCCCAGAGAAAACTTTTCCTTAGAAGGCAAGACCCAGAGGAAAATGCTAAAGTTTCCTGTGCGTGCTTATGCCAAGCTTCCCGGGACTTCATTTACATTTCCTGAGCTAGACCCTTCTTCAGAATCAAGAAACGAAAAGGCAGGCGGTTGAAAGGAGTATTTTAAGGGCTGCCTCTTCACGAGTGTCTGCTTGAAACGCAGTAAAGGCACATTGAAAGGGCGAGGCTGGAAAACCTTGTGTGGAATTTGGCTGAGTGGCGTCGAGGTCTTATTCCTTAGAAGGCAGAGACGTGGGGCTGCTACATCACAGGCCTGGGGCTCTGAGGTGCCATCCTGGTGGCAAGGGTTTGCCTTAGTCAAGTCCTTTTTCTTTCTGGGATCTGGTCACAGGCATGCTGGGGAGTCGCTGGAAATGGCTGCACGGGGAGGGTTGGGGGCTGGAGACGGGGTCAGGGACACAGTGTTCGAACTGAACTGCTAACACTGGGGACAGGGCCTGCCTGCGTCAGAATGTCTTTCTCCAGCTTCTCCACCAGAAATGACTTTGGAAGTAAATAACAGCAAGAACAATGCCCTGCCTGTCCCCGCCCCCGCCAAGCGCAGCAGAAATACAGTTGCAGGGTGGGGAACCTCGTGTTCATTACTGTGTGAATAATTAAAATTCTAAAGATGGCGGAGCCAGAAGCCAGATCAAATGGTAAAGTGCTTACCGGGCCAATGCCAGGTCCCGAGTTTGGTCCTGAATACCCATCTGAACAAGAAAGGGGGTGGCACATGCTCGTCACCCCAGCTCAGGCAGCACCAGCGAGGCGGGGAAGAGCATCCTGGAGTTCACCGTGCAGCCGACCTACCCTCACTGGTAAGTTCCAGGTTTCATAATGAGACCCTGCTGCAAAGAACAAGGTGGTTAGGTTCTAAGGCACAACCCCCGAGATTGGCTTCTGGCCTCTCTCTGCATGCGTGTGAACACAGGCACACGCACGCGAGTGCACACGCACCTCCACACACCTACAGTCTGATCCTAACGCAGAGCTGGGCTGAGAACATGTGTCGCTCACACACTCACATGCAAGTGTGTTTCCCGGGGGCTGTTGGGATATGTGGGTCAGTTACGTGTGTCCGAAAGGAGGCGCCAGTGAGCCCTCTGCAACGCTCTGGTGCACAGGGCCACACTCGGAGGAGCAGTTTTCCCTACAACGGGACTCTGAGTGCACACAGGCCACTGAGGTTATATGGTTAGGAATCTCTTATGTGCAAATAACCCCCTGTTATCATCCTTTTATGCTGCCTTGTAGAAAATACATAATACATACCTTCATACATACATACATACATACATATATACATACAGCCATGAGAAAAGCAGCCAAAGGGTGAACTGTTGACAAACAGCCCTGCACAGGTCACAGTAAAGAGTAGGAGAACGCTTCTCAAGTGCTTGATTCAGGAACGTGGAATTTCACAGAGAACTTCCCATACCTGCTTGAGTAATGGACCCTGGGACCCAGCACATTTATTAGGGGCTATTACAGAATGCCGCTATTTGTTGTGAGTGAATGAGAGCGGGTATTCCAATTCTAAGAAACTCTCCTGCAGACATCCACGTGTACAGACGTCGGCCACGCTAGCACCCGCTAGAAACAAAAACAAAAACAAAAACAAAAAACTAAACAAGCAGAAAATGTCAACCAACTGGTACTTCCTGGTATATCCACATTATGTGACAATATGTGCTATTAGACATGAAGTTGTAGATCTTCATGGATCAGTGTATTAATGTGTGAGAAGTCCTCAGACACCCATACAATGAAAGTGTGGCATGAACAATATGGGACCCATTACAGAAAAATAACGTATGTAATAGGAAAACCAGGTGGTGCTCTCCCGTCATCACCCACGAGGCTCTGGCTGGCTCAGAAGTGTGGCAGAAGGGGTCGAAGTTCAAGGGGATCCTTCGCTACAGAGTTCAAGGCGAACCTGAATCACATGAGACACTGTCTAAAAGCATAAGGACATTTCTGTGTAAAAGGTGCTAACAGGACACGTCTCACTGAGGACGACAGCTTCCTTTAAGAAAAGGAATGGAAGACACCAGGAAGCTCTCAGTCCATAAGCTTTCCCTTCGAATGTTTACAAAGAGAATGAATTTGTGGGTTGGGTTGGTTTGTTTTGTTTTTCTGCAGAACAGAAGAGAAAAAAAAGAAAAAAAATGCCACCTTGCAATTATGTTTCTCCACCAGTGACATGAATTTTTGCTTTATCTCCAAGTCACTATTTTCACAATTTTAATTTCTAAGCTTCTAAGAATCGCCTCTTGGGACTTTAAAATGGGAAGTTTCTTCTCCCTTCAAAGCCATGTTTCTGTCCCTCATTTCATTTTCCTGTGTCTCCCACTAACCTGTTCCCGGGCCCCAGATAACTCAGGGCAGCATCTGAGCACTGGGAAATAATTGACAAGATTAAGTAGCAAAAGGAAATCAGCAGAGATTGAAAAGGAAAGTTTTCCTCTGTGCTGTTCTGAGCTCTGAGAATTTTTGTGCTGCCTCCCTTTCTAGAAAGATCCTGTGAAAACAACCCAGGCCCCCTACCGCTGCTCTTGGATCCAGTATAACCAATTCACTGGGCACCGGAGAGAAAGTTATAAATTGCTTCGAGGCAGAGTAACAAAAGCGACCAGCCAGCCTGGCTTTTGTTGGGGTAAATCTCGGCCCCCCATCCTGTGAAAATGCTTTGAAAGCGGCGACAAAATGATCTGTAAGGGGGAAACAGTGGGTGTCATTTCTTTAAATAATCAAAACCTTTTGATTGGGGGTATACACAAAAGGCTGAGGAAGGTTAGAAACCTCGGGATGAAAGGAAACTTTCCTTTATCAATTAAAAAACAGTTATGGAAAAATGGGGACCAGCAGCTTAATTTTTCTCAATGAGGATAGATTTAAATGTTGCTATCTTCCACGATTTATTATATTATCCTGTATGCCTTAAGTGAGACCAGCTGCTTAAAGAAATCAACTGTTGAAAATATTCTCTTTTTACGAATGAAGTAGAAAAACAATAAATGCAACGACAGGGAGTTTATTTTCTATTCTGGCCCATATTCTTTGACCCAGGGTCTAAGGAGCATTCATCGGCACAGACACAGCATCTAGAGTTAACCCTGGGCCCCTTTTCATCAGAATCCTCCATTTTTCTTGTTAGTCATCGTCGAAATGCTCTGGGGACTGTGTGAGAGTTAGCCTGTACTGCTCTTGCTGTTTAACTGAGTTCAAAGTCAATAGGTGCGGATCCAAAATCGGTACAAAACAACAGTAGTACTAAACTGGATGATAACAATGTTTGTAGCTTGTTTTTTCTTTGTTTGTTTGTGTTTTTCAGGAGAAAAAGAAAAGCTCTTTAAAGACCCTTGTCATTTAATGGTCTTGAAACAGGCACGCCATGTGGTACAAAGCATGTGTCATCCTGAGTTGATCCTGCTCTGTCTAGTAAAACCCTCCAGTTCACCAAGCACCCATCCATCAGGGGAGACTGCATTTGCAAAAGAAGCTTAGCATTATTTGCCTGGTGGAGAAGACCAGAGCAACAAGATGCCAACCATACTCATAGTATGTATCTTCGTTCCTGATGATGGTCACAGGAACACATCCCACCCACCTATCAGCTTGCCCCACACATGAAGGGAGTTCACTAGAGCCAGCTCACTGGAAGCCATGGGCTCCCAGCGGATAAATAAGCGAGCATACTGGCTGTTTCACACTCCAGGTACAGCAATCAGGATAGGAGCAAGCCAGCACAGACATGCAGAGGGACGAGCACCTTGTTGGGGGGGGGTGTCGCACCGTGTGGGGTGAAGATGGCACAGGCGGCTCATGGTTGTTTGCTGTTTGTGCGCAGTGCAGTGAGTACTTCTAAAGGAATCCAGTAATCCAAGCCTGCTCAGAGCTGGGCTACCGACTTGGCCCTTACTGGTTTCCTCTTACAGTCACACCTACACAGATTCCTAACACCAGGCCAGGCCAGCGCCCATCTCGGTCTCCGTTTTCACGTCTGCCTGGTAAAAGTTGAAGAACACAGGCTGTGGAGGGAGGATTCCTTTAAACTAAGCTGTGTTTATTCAAAGTGTTGACCTTCTCGAATGCTCTTATTTTGCTACTCATGGCTATAGGAGGGTGGCACAAGTATCTGGATTCAGTGCATTGTTGATAAAAAAAAACTTTAGTGAGCCTATGTTTTAGCCATTAAGAAACGTATTGGGATGCTAAATCCAAACATCTAGTTACACCGGGTGGGTGCATAGCTCAGTGGTCCAGGACATGCTTAGCACACATAACATCCTGTATTCAATCCCCAACAAACCAATTAAATATGAATGGACACGTGAGGACTTCCGGAGCAGTAATTAACAGGTGGCTGAGGTCAGGCATGGCGGCGTGTCTGTAGTTCCCACACCCTGAGTCTGAGACTGGAAGAGTCCTTAACCTGACATTCTGAGACCAGACTGACATCCCAGGTACAATCCATCTCTAAGGAAACCCAGAGTTGTCTGAACGCATGGAGACTGGTTTAAATCCTAGTTCCGTCGTGGCTGGTAGTGTGTGATTCCTGCACACTGTTCTGTAGCCTGCTCAGAAGTGATGGCAGAACCATTGAAAGATGACCATGAGTGTCTGTTGTGAACATTGCCAAGAGACGACTGGTGTCCCTTACCATGTGTGATCATGCGCAGGCACTAAATTCAGAGGGGGGAAAGGGAAACAGAGAAAGATAATTGTGGCACCTTATTCTACTCCATGACTTGACATAATGGCTGTTTCTCCAACACGTGGCCACCAGTGACATTGTGGGAGATGGGGTGTTTAAGAGATGCCAACACCAGGACCCCAGACAGGAGTGTTAAGAACAGCTCTGTGGAAGAAGCCATGCCCCCTGTGCTGTCGCTGCATGATTCTCCTCAGCACAGTTGAACACCGAGCGTCTTCGCCATCCCAACACTCACCTGTGCCTCCCGGCCTGCAGAACAGAAAGAAAGGTTTGCACACAGGTAGCACGTCTGATCTTGCGTCACAGGGCCAGGAAGTGACCAAGTCTTGCTGCTGCCACAACTCAGGTCTTCAGTCTACCCCGGCCGGAGGTCACAGTTAAATAATAAGTCGCTGACTAGCTTCAGGGTCACTGAGTGGAGAACACGAGGTTACAACCGAGTTATGAGCGATGCGATTCAATTTGTGTCAAATGAATTCTATACAGGCAGTGACTTTTACCCATCTTCCTAAACAGGAGAGATACCACAATGCCATCCGTATGTGGAGTCGCATTCAGAGAAATGGGCAAGATTCGTTTTATTGGTTTATTTTATTTAATATAAACAAAATATTTGTGTTTCTATATGCACCCATGAAAAAGACCATGAGTGAGGCATGTCACATATTTCTATATAGCAAGTCTTGAAAATCTAGAGCCCGTCTCACATTTCAATACATCCTCATACAGACCTTCCAGACCCTCCAAGAGCTCAGGAGTCACATGTGATAGACCACTGCTGTCTCAGAGTCTAGTGGAACATCAGATGGGAGGGGGATATTTTTCCTATTTACCTTATATGCCTATTGCCTAGAGTAGTTCCCAGCCCCCATTCTGGGTATTTTAAGATGATTTTGAATGAATATAAATTATTAGTGTGTGGGGAAGCCATGCATATCTAAGGATCCCATTGATTAAGTATGGATGGCTCTTTCCTTAAGAAAGAGCAGAAGAATTGGGAGACGAGTCTTCCCATAGTTACACCTCACAAACTGCCTCACCCTTAGTCTCGGGGTAAAACTATCCATCCAGGAAAAAAAGACACTCGTGTGCATCAACCACAGGGCACGAACAGCTACCACTGACAACAGATGCATGATGCGGGCAAGCCAGGCAGAGGAACAAAATAGTGGAACTTTAGCAAATGTCTATTATGTCCTGAGTAACTCATGTCCATTGTCTGGAATTCTCATTAAAATCTACAAGATGCAAGGATAATGGGGCAGAGAGCAAAATCAGGGTTGGCTGTAAAATTATTAGAAACAAATGCCCTCTGGATTTTAATCTTGTCCCTGTCCACTTCCAGATCTGTGACCTTAGTTAATCTCTCTGAACCTTGGTTTTCTTATTTGAGAAAAACAGGCGTTAAAATGTCCACCTTGGACTGTTTTGAGGATTCTACTGACTGACAGGTTGCAACCCTCTAATAAATGGCAGCATAGTAACATGGGGTCTCGGTTAAAATGGAAGTTCTTGAAGCTATTCTTCTTGGGTCTACGGGGTTTAAAGGAACTGAAGACCCTCATGTTATGCAGCTCATACACAGAGGGGCCACTCGGCCCATGGTGAAAGTGTCTCAGTGCATCCCACCTGGGAAGGGCTCACAGCAGGGAAAGATGTGATAAGGACTCGCACACAGCAGAGGACACAGGGAGACAGACAGCTCATGACGGAACCAGGAGGAGCTGAGGTAGAGTCAGCACCGGGCTTCAGTGTCAGGGAATCCTTGGGCCTGTTTTAAGAGTGGAGGCTTGATCACCCCTAAGTCCTGACATAAATCTGAACGACAGTTAACCAACCTCTGGGCGATAATGACGCTGTTTATTTTTTTAAAACCTCATTCTTTAGACTGATAGGAGCATTACTTCATTCAGGCAAAGACTCCAATTCTTCACATCCCTGCCCAAATTCTTCTTAATCCATCGAGTCTGCTTGAGGAGAGCTGTTCACACGCCCATATATTACCTGAGTTGTGAAAGAAAAGCCAAGACGCGTCTTATCTGTTGTAGGAGCGTTGCTCCCGCGCTGCTCCAGTCCGACCCCTTCGCAGGCCACTAAGCCAACACAGCTGCTCACCGTGCGCTCGCCTTCCTCAGCTGGCTGCGTGCCCGCGTCGCTCATCGCCGGAGCAGGAGCCCCCACACCTGGCCTCCAGGGTGTGCGCCCAGTCATGTCAAGGACTTTATCAAATATTCTTTTCAAGAAAACTGAACAAAGTGCATGTGCACATGATAGGAAATGTGTATCCACGTGCATTACCTACGTGCACGTGGTGAAAATAGTGGTGTTTAAGAGACCTATGGAAGTAGGAACAGAAATAGAAAATACTATTTACAAAAAAAAAAAAAAAAAAGCAACCCTTCAATTCTATCTTCTAATGAACTCTTTTTTTTTTAAAAAGTGTATTCTTTCTTTCAAATTATTTATTTTGGCAAAGATTTATCAAATGGATAATGAAGCAAGAGATCTGTTATTAGAAAAGAGAGAAGGTAAAATTTCAGTGGCTTGTGGATAACATAAATGAGCAGACAGCCATTGGTAAAACACATAGGCTATTATTCCCCACACATTCCTAAAACTCTGTGCGTGTGCATGAGTATATACTGTGTGTGTGTGTGTGTGTGTGTGTGTGTGTGTGTGTGTGACCAATTTGGAAGGCACTGTATAGAAGATTAAAAACTGACACTGTGGAAATCTTTGGAAAGTTTGAAGGCCTCTTAACCCTGAGAACAAGCCAGGCATCGCTGGTAAAGTGAGCCATCCACTGCGACCTGCCAAGTACTGTAATCACTCAGGGCCTTCCCTCTTTCCCCGGCCTGCCAGGGACCTGGTGGCTTCATTATGACTCTCTCCAGCACTGTCAGCTGGCTTGTGGCACACACACCACCCACCCCAAAGAAATCGGAGCAGTAATTTTCAAAAGGAACTTTTATTTTTAATATGGATTGATTTTTTTTAAAGGCAGCTCTAAGCAGCTCGGTATATCAAACAGGGCCCATCATGCCAATCCCAACACATCAAGGGGCGGTTTTAACACGTGATGCTTGTTGTTTCTAGCAGGTACCCGTGTGGCGAGAGGTCACCACTCAGCGAGGTGCTTTCTTTCTGGTGTATAAGAAAAGAAATCACCAGGAATACAGGGGGAAATGGGCTTGGGAAACAGGAGGGGACCTTGTCAATCTCCAAGATGCTAGAAAATGATCGTGGAAGTCTTTTGTTCGCGAATCCTATAATGGTGTTGCCGCTCATCTCTTGTGGACACGGACAGCAACTAGCCTGCAATCGTAAGGGCGACAGAGGATTAGACAAACTGTGAAAAGGCCTGGGGAAGGGACATCTCTGCTGTTCGGCACCACAAAGGCCAAAACCGTATCATTATGGACAGGATCCTGGGGTGGGGGGAGGGGTGAAAAAAGCCAAAGGCACAGGTGAAGTGTTTGGCAGGAATGCATGTGTATAAATGACCTCACAGACAGGCAAAGGGGGTTCTTAGACACTCTCCATCCGTAGGTCCACACAATTCTTACTTTAACATTGCATTCTACTCCCAAGACAAGGATGCACAGCTTGCTGCTCAGGCCTGGGAATGTAAACATCGTGCTAGAAAACCGTTTTGATTCGTATAATGAAATCATAAACCACCACAGCGGGGCGACTGCGGTCAGACAGCAAGGTCCTTGGCTTTATCCCTGTGGAGCTCCAGAATACACTTGCATCTTGGATTTTAAAGACATACCTGGTAAAGACCTTATGTTTACAGACTGACTTAAGTTGGTCCCTGCGTCTATCTTCAGCAGACTTCCTGCAGCCCCCAGATACTGTGTCAGAAAGGACAATCTGTTGCCAATGCACTCATAGGAGTCAGAAGACAAGAATCCTATTTAGTAAAAAGTAAGCTTTTTTTTTTTTTTGTAAGACTAAATAACGTTACGATATTCGTTACGATATTTGCTCTTGCATGGTTATTTGGAAGTTATTTAAAAATCCCCAACTTGCCAATGAATTGAAATATTTTTTCCTACAGATGGTAAGCACAGAGTCATGGTTTGTGTTACTATACAGTAATAACCCTGAGTGACGATCCAGGCAGTCACCTGGCCTCTGCCTGGCCAGGGGAGGAGCGTGAGGAGAGCAGGAGGCAGACAGTTGGGGAAAGAAAGAAAGACCGAGATATAAATAACCCTGAAGCAGTGGGGGAGGTGGACACCGAGTCTGTTCTGATCAGGACTGTGTGGAAAATAAGAGTTTATTGAAGGAACAGACCGTCATTCCTTACCTGGCCAGCACACAGGACCGTGCCCTCCATTTCTTGATTGAACTCATTATACTCCTCTGCCCTGGTTCAGTCCTAGATGTTAACTAGGACCCCGAGCTAGCACCCTACGTGTCTCTGTGAAACACCACTGATGCCCACACAGCCCGGTGCTCTTATTCTGTGTCATTATAGTGTTACAGAAAAAAAAACATATTAAATAAAGTTGGGGCTAGAATGACCGGCTTATCCGTACAGAATACGTGGTGCTCTTACAGAGGTCCTATGCAAGATTCCTAGCACCTGTCAGGAGGCTCATAGCCTTCTGTAACTCCAGATCCAGGGAATCTGATGCCTTTGCTTGGACTCTATAGGAAGCTACACCCCTGTGCACACTCCCCAATACAGATGCAGAGAGCTACACATAATTAAAAGTAATATATATTTTTTTAAAAGTAAGTAAAAAAGATATTTTATCATACTTATTTATACAATTATAATTGTCAAATGAAAAGGAAGGTTTTCTATTTTTTCATCTAGATTAATATTCACCAATAAAAATTTCATATTCATTTTCTTGCTGGAGGAAAAAGTTGAATGCAACCCTCCCCAGCACCGCACAGTATGCCATCACATTTCCAGAACTGGGGCAAACATCTTGCTTCCGTACGCCCCTACAGCAATGCGTGAGCTTTGCTGGGAAAAAACTGTCTTCTGGATCCTGTAACATCCCCGCAATGTAAGGCTGATTTTGTAGATGTTTGTTTGAGAGACAGTCTGGCTAGGTTTGCTTGAGGGAGGGTCTTCCTGCATAGCACAGAGCCTGGCCCCGGAATCCCGGTCTGCTTACATCAGCCTCCTGAGTACTGGGGTTATCAATACGCAACACTGTATCCAGCACAAAGTTTTTATATTGTTGTTTCCTCCGTGTTTTAAAATAGAAACATATTGCTTATGGCTTTCCCTCCTAGCCTGAAAGAGAAACAACTGGATTAAGAAGCACTCTGTGCTAGGCAGGGCTCCTGGATGGATAGGTGGCGAAATCAAACCACGGCTGCCTGCTAGTTGATCCCAGGCCTCCACAAATAAACAATCAAACTCGGACTTCTGTGTGGTTCTAAGTAGGAAAAGGAAAACAGCCAGAGCCTGCGAAGACGGAGCCTCCTGACTCAGACTGAAAGAGGAGAGCACGGGCACCATGGTTTCTTTTCTGTGATTTCTTGACAAAAGCCACATTTCTGAAGAGTCAGTATGCATTTCCCCAGAATAAAGTTCTTAGCAAAACAGACATGAAATCTTTTCTTCGTCCTGCCTTGCTTTTCTTCTCTGTATCCATGATGCCTTGCACAATGTAGGTACTTGGTGTGTGAAATAAGCCCCCTGCCCCGGGGAAAGTATTTCCTACACTCTACATAGTATTTAGAACAACTCTAATAAAATTTCCATTTAAGTGCAGTTTTCCTTAAAGTGAACAAGAAGAGCTCTCCTCCACCGAGAAATATCCCGGCGACAGCCAGGAACTTTAAAATCCGCTTCTCACTACAAGTTTTGACTGCACCAAAAGATGCCCACTTTCTCAAGATGTAACAAGACTTGGGATTCTCACGTGAGCCAACAGCTATGCCCCTGTTGGTTCCTGTAGCAGTATTCCAGAAGCTGCCTTTAATTTAGCCCCACAGTAATCAAGGCCTCTCAGGCAGCCAAATCCCTCCAGCGATGTGCTCAGAGGTGCTGCGTGTGCAAGCCTGCTGCCTCTCCACATCCTGTTCAACACCTGTTCTGGGCTTGGGCCATGCCTCTGGTTTCTCCTCAGGTGGGAGAGTCTTGCTTAAGGGGACAGACAGGTATTTTTGCTGTCACCGAAGACAGCTAATTTGGGAAGCCTAATCTCGCAAAGGGGCCAAATTTCAGTTCTCAGAGTGTTGGGTTTAGGGGAGAAAAGACTCTGCCCAGAGCTGCAACCTGAACACTTCCCCCTCTGCCCTGCGCTTGTCTTTGCTGAGGATCTCCAAAAGAACTGATACTCGGGGCTGCTTTCTTTCTTTCTTTCTTTTTTTTTTCTTTTTTTTTTTTTTTTTTAGATTTCAGGCCACTGGGTATACAGTGCATGGCTCCCATTCTTGCTGCCACCTGACCAACTTAATACTCCCCCCCCCCAAGATGGATACAGTGCTTATGACCAGCGGATGCCTCCCAGTTGACTTCAGTTAACTCAGACACAATAAGAAGGTGAGAAATTAGTTATGGGGATTGAGGGGAGGGGGAATTTTACAGGTGCACATTCTTAGTCATTTATGGTCCAAATCAAAAAGAGATCACATGTCCCGTTAAGCGCTATCTCCCGCCTCTCCAGGCCCCTGCATCTTATCATGAAAAAAAAAGAGGTAATTCTACGGCCCACCTTTTTCACAGTGACTTTATCGGTAATTTCGGTATGTGTACACTGTATGTTGTATGTGCCCCCACGAGTCCCTCCCGCCCCCCCCCCTTTGCTGCCATTTCCCCTCCTCATTTGTCCTCTTTGTTCTCCAAAGACAATTGATCTTCATTTTATGTCTGCACACATGATTTTATGTGATTGTAAAAATCCTGGAACCACAAAACAAAACAAAACAAAACAAAAACCCACATATTTGTTTTTATAGGACTAGCTTAATTCCACTTAATATAATTATCTCCAGTTATATCTATTTTTCTACAAAACACCCAAAACTTCATTTTGTCTTTATTGCTGAAAAAAATTATACACGGCCATGGCCCACACCATCTTTTGCTGTTGGAGACTAGGTTGTTTCCACAGCTCAGCATTCTGACTGGAACTCTTGCAAGTCCTCCCTTCAACAGCCCCACATTAGTACAGACGTCAAGTCCCCTCCGCAGTTTTCCCGGCCAACAAGAGCTGGAGATGACCATGACTTCATTTGACACCAGCGGCAGGACCCCCTAGACTGGTCAGAAACAGAGAGGCGGTGTTCTCATCGCTCTGCAACATTGTAGCGTTCTGCACACAACACGTGCGTCTGGAGGATTTTTTTTTATTATTAAGATTTTTTTAACAAAGAGGAGGTGTTTCTCTAGCACGCGCTCACTTGATCACAAACTGTGTTTCACAAAATGAACAGGGAAGCTAAGGGTCGAAAAGTCACACCTGTTTTTTGTTTTTGTGTTTTAACAATCGCAAAGAAGTTGGCCTGGAGGATTAGCCTGGAGAACAATCCACAGTTGTGAGCATCGCTGGACTCCAGGAGCTGGATTACCCAGGCAACATTTACTGCACAGCCTATTGTGTTCAGGAATACTGTATCATTCGGGAGAAAGCTGCATTTTGTGTTTTTCTATACATTTGGTTTGCTGTGCCTCTAATATGAGCTCTGATCTGCTTAGTTGCAGTGATTCTGAAAGATAAAACCGACTCGCCTGACATGGAAAGAAAGCATTCTCACAGATGGAGACCTGAACACGTTCACAGGAATCGAAATAATACGACAATTAGCAAGGCCCTTCAGAGCTTCGGGGGAAAGCCACCGCCCTGGGCAGCCTTCTGCCTTGGCTTTAAGAAAGAGATGCCCAGCAAAGTGGGAGGGAGAGAAAAGCCTGTCTCGGGTGGGGGTGGAAGAGGAGGCAGACACAGAGCGGGCAGAGGGCTCATCTCAGAGGCGAAGGCTGTGTGTGGATGAGGCCAGTCGCAAGAACAAGCGTGTCCGTATAGACACAAGCTTCATCCTTACAGAAGAAGCAGGGACTTGGACTAGAACAATGATTCACGATTGGATGGCAGACACAGGATGACTTTCACATGACGACATATATCTCAGGGTGTGATATACAAACAAGTAAACGATAACAACAACAAACAATATAGTTTCCGAAAGAATAGCCAGCCTCAGGTAAAGTCATGGAGAAAGATTTGTGACCAATTGAAGCGACAGAGGCCACTTGGGAGGCAGAGGCAGGCGGATTTCTGAGTTCGAGGCCAGCCTGGTCTACAGAGTGAGTAGACAGCCAGGGCTACACAGAGAAACCCTGTCTCAAAAAACCAAAAAAAAAAAAAAAAGCTTCCCAGAGCTGAAGTGACAGAGGCAGGGTGGGTCTAAGTTTAAGGCCAACCTGGAGTATATATATATATATATATATATATATATATATATATATATATAAACAAGCATATGAATAACCGTCTCAAAAAGTGTTAACATAGCTCCGCCATCTTCTCCAGGCAGCTTGCTGGGGTTCACTTCATAAGTGCTATTTTGTGGAGTGCAACCAGGAGTCCGGGATGAATCCTATGATAGCAGGCAGATAACAGGGACAGAAGAAGCAAGGGCCCAGAGGGAACCCTGTTCAGATACAAACAACCCCTCCCGGACTAGTACCCATCTCTCTTCCCAGTCCTATGCCGCCCGTACTCGGTGCTTCTGGGTACCCTAGAACCCCTAGATGCCGAGGCAGAGGTGTGGAGGGCAGCTCTGTGATGGAGCGTCCCTGTCACAGCTCCCCCCAGCACAAAAGGATAGACCGATCAGCTTGCGAAGTCTTCTGTCAGCTAGCAGGGCTGGAGGATTCAAAGCCAAGAGTCAGTGGCTTGTTACACTGGCTTTCTTCTCCTCCAATTATATTAATATCTGTGGAAGAAAACACAAGTTCCAGGTGTAGATTTCATCTATAACAATAATGTTAAACCAGAAGCTGGCCTGGAGGCATATTTATCCTAAGAATACATGTAATGTCATTCTTCCCTCCTGCACTTCTATGAAGTGTTACAAGGGTGTTCTTTGAGTTGTAGAAATACTCGAATCTATACAGAATCTTCAGAAAGGCTTCAGCTCTGCAGACCTGGACTGCCAAGTGGAATTCCAGATTATGTCCTAAGACAAGTGAGCTCTGGAGTGTTTATGAACGAAGAAATTAACTTCAATTTCATAACTACTCCCCCCACAGACTCCCTGTCTTTCCAACTTCTTAAAAATTTGGGCAGTGTGCTGAGTGGAGCTATAGCTATATTTTCTACATACAGATTTACTCCCTGGGTGAGTTTTCAAGAGAAAGGGTAGTGTTAACACAATGCCTATCCAGCTGTTAAGGCCAAGAGTGAACACTTGATAATATTGTTTGTCCCAAACCCTTTAATGTTTGTGATGGAAAAACAACTTGCTGTTACCAAATGAGAGCCTGGAGTGTTGTTCAGATATTTGTATAGAAAGATCTGGAAAGCAGATGAACTATGTTCCCCTTCTTTCCCCAAATTTAATTAAGTCTTAATTTACAATGAGGTAGCCCTGTCTCAGGAGCAGGGCCCTTGGTGAAGCGTCCTCAGGAGCAGGGCTCTCTCCAAGGTGCCCAAGGGACCTCAGCTTTACGTTTCACATTGAGAAAGGAGTCTTCTCTCACCTTCAGCAGAAATCAAGGTCACAATGAGTAGCTGTTGTCATAGCTACAGGGTCCAACCCTTCAAGGAACTGAGGACAAAGCTGATTACCTAGGTTCACAAGGAGTTTCCATACCAACTAATGGAGACTCGCTTTCCTGGGGGCAGGGAGAGGAGGTCGGAGAAAGGGTCCCTCATGGATATCCAGTCAGGACACGGGAGCTGTTAGCTCTTGCTCAGCTTACATGTTCTCATGTGAGTTTCTGTAGTGAGTTTGCTTTAAGCAGGGCTTCCTACTTCTTAAGGCAAAACTGAAGAAACATAACCAAAAATCTACTGGACACCTCAGAGTTTTACAAAACAACCATTTTATGGTTACGTGAAAATTAAATAATGGAACATATGGGTTGAATTTTCCTTAAAACACACAGGGATTTTTTACAATTAAGTGGAACATTCTCCTATAAAAATGCCTTTTGAATTTGATCATTTGCCATGATCCAAAATACTTGAAACACAGCAAAGATCTTGAACCTGTAGCTTAAAATTTTCAAGAAACTGAAAACAGTGCTTGAAGAGTCTGGCCTTCTGCTACTAGACTTCTGACCCATAGAATGGAAGTCACACGTCCAGAAGAGCCTTGCAGTCATTTGACATGCAATCTAACTTTTTGTGTGTTCATTTCGCAAGCCTTTCTCATGATTACCATGAGCAGGTGCTGTTATAGGCTTTTTTTTTCCTATCTAGATCAGTGAGATAACATTACCTTCTAACAATACTTTGGTACTGGAATGAGTCAGCCAATAGGAGTGTAGCGGCTTGTGTTCTCATGCTAATTATGTAACCCAAAACCCTGTTTGCAGTGTCCCACAGTAGGACTAAAGGATGTCTGTCCCCAGTTGGTTTTTATTTTTTAACTTGTAAAATCAACTTTATGTCTGCAATAGTAATACACATCATAGTGTTACACAGGTTAATGTATTTTACTGCTGTATTGTATTTAAGGGCATTAATAAATATATTTACCCATTCTACTAATGAATTTGTGGTTGTTTAAAGTTTCTAGCTTCTGTGATAAATAATGTCATTATAAATATTATCATGCTTGCCTTTGGATAGTATATACATTCTCTTTTTTTTTTCTTTTTTTTTTAAAAAACTATCATCAGCAGTGTCTTAGTTAGGGTTTTACTGCTGTGAACAGACACCATGACCAATGCAAGTTTTATAAAAGACAACATTTAATTGGGGTTGGCTTACAGGCTCAGAGGTTCAGTCCATTGTCATCAAGGCAGAAACATGGCAGCATCCAGGCAGGTATGGTGCAGGAGGAGCTGAGAGTTCTCTCTCTTCAACTGAAGGCTGCTAGTGGAAGACTGACTTCCAGGCAGCCAGGGGGAGGGTCTTAAGCCCACACCCACAGTGACACACCTACTCCAACAAGGCCACACCTCCTAATAGGTTCATTTCCTGGGCCAATCATATACAAACCATCACAAGCAGCAAAAGAACTTCTGGGGGAATCAATATCCCGGACCTCAAGCAATACTACAGAGCGGTAGTGTTAAAAACTGCATGGTATTGGTTCAGTGACAGGGAGGCAGATCAATGGAATAGGATCGAAGAGCCAGAATTGAACCCACACATCTATGGCCAATTGATCTTCGACAAAGGAGCTGAAAACATCCAGTGGAAAAAAGATAGCCTTTTCAACAGATGGTGCTGGCTCAACTGGAGGTCAACATGCAGAAGAATGAGAATTGATCCACTCTTATCTCCTTGCACTAAGCTCAACTCCAAGTGGATCAAGGACCTCCACATAAAACCAGACACACTAAAACTAATAGAAAAGAAACTGGGGAAGACCCTTGAGGACATTGGCTCAGGGGGAAAATTCCCAGTTGGTTTTTGACTGGTCAATAAAGTTCCTGTCAGCCAATGGTTGGGCAGGGATACAGAGGTGGGACTGTTAGGATTCCCAGGAAGGAACTGAGGAAGAAGGAAGAGGGGATTCCACCATGACAGGAACAGAGGAAGCAGACCACTCTGGAAAGGTGCAGGAGGGAGAGATAGTGCAGGGGGGAAAGTAGGCCCAGGAAGGCTGCTCAGCAGGGTCAAAGGGCAGCAAAAACAAAAGAAAGATTTAGTAAGTATTAACTCGGGAATACCAGAGGGGAGTTTGTGTAAGCCACATGGCTTAGGGAGTGGCCCAGCTATTGAGTTGCTTGGGGCATATTAAAAATTAGGCTGCATGTGTGCACATTTTGAGTGTGTGTGTGTGTCTTATTCTTGAATTCAAAACATTTGGGTGGGTAGTGAGGGGTGCACACACACACACACACACACACACACACACACACACCAGGGAGGTTAGAGAGGATTATCATCTTGATGCTTCAGATGGTACCCAATGTGGGGCCCAAACCCACAAACCTGGGATTAAGAGTCTCATTAGAAGAGTCCAAAATATATATGTTAAATATTGGATTCAAATCCAGAATGGTATGAACTATGCTGTTCCCAGAAGCTTCAGATGACCAACAAGCATTGTGTGTGTGTCTTATGCATTTGCATGCATGTATAGATGTGTATGCATAAATATATAGGTATGTGTGCATATGCCTATGGAAGTCAAAGGACATTGTTGCACTTGCTCCTTAGGACAAATCAACCTTGATTTTTGAAACAGGGTCTCTCACTAACCCAAAGCTCACCAAATGGGCTAAGCTGCCTGGCCAGTGACCTGCCTGTCCTTGTCTCTGTACATTTTACGTTACAAACAGAACACCTAGACTTTTGGTTATAGACTATAGTTGCCCACGTGAGTTGTGAGTTCTTTATGTAGATACCATGAAGGTATACCTCTCTGAATCCCATCCCAGAAATGCTCAGTACTCGGCCGCAAGACTGTGGCAAACTCCAGTTTTCTTCAAGAATAGCCTCAGAGCTGGGTTCAAAGTGACTCCTGATGCTGGGTTCTCCAAGCAAGGCTGTGACACAAGATCGAGCCAGGGCTAATGTGTGGCTCCCCTTCTCTCCTCCAGAGTGCCTGTGAGGTTGGGTGATATGTTGTTAGCCCTGTGGCACAGGGCAGCCACATGCACTTCTCACTGTCCCTTCTGAGGTCCTGTAGAACCCAACCAGAAGCCCTGCTGATAGCCAGGGTACTGACACTCCCAGGTACACTGGCAATGCAACTCCACTGATGTCACCTTGTGAAGTGGAAGTACTACTTTTCATGTTGAAAGCAAGTAATAAGAATTTCAGACACCTCTCAGGTTTCTATGGCACAGCCATTTCAGGACAGGCATTCCAAAACCTCAACACTACAGGAAACTGACTGTGATCACAGGAGCTTTGTAATAGAGGAGGAGAACCCCAACACACACACACACACACACACACACACACACACACACACCCCTTGTAAAGCATTATTTATACAACAGAGAGGGATAAGGGAGGTAAAGGGAATGAATGAGAGGGAAGGGGGAAAGAAGGAAGGGAGAAAGTGGGCAGGAAAGAGGGGGATGTGGGGAGAAGAGGGAGAGAGAGGGGAAGGGAGGAGCCCACAGATGGTAGGGAACACAAGTAGCTTGCATTCTTCAGAATGTAAGAGCACTTCAACCCCATTTCCAGCCTTTGATGATCATAATGTCTCAAAAAAAATTGTACTCTAATCAAAAAATTCATCGAATGTTAACCTTTTTGGGCTGGCCTTCCTGGGCCAGGTATTTGATGCACAAGGACACCGTATTTTAATACTAAATACAGAATCAGTCTTTCGAGTTATCTTTTAACCACGCCTTGAGTTTATGACAGATAACTGGACCACACTTATGCGTCCATTCCCCTGTCTGTGAAAGAACCTTTTGACAACACTGAATGCTGCAGCGCTCACTCGCACATGTGTAAACAGCAGAGCTGATTCGCACCACGCCCTGTTCTGGCTGCTCTGCCCCTTCCCTGACTCCTCCCCACACAGAGCAAAACACAAGAACTACACATGCTTAGAAGGGTCTTGATTAAACACTCTGGAGCACAGATAGTACTAGACAGCCAAGAAGCAAAGGAGACAGCCAGCACCAATCATGTCGGTTACCATGATCCAGGCCATACCCAACGGAATGTCAATGAGTTTGAAAAGGACAGCTCCTACAGGACACACATGACTCTCTGGTATGACACTGATGGGGAATGACCTGGTTCTGTTCTGGGGAAGAACATCTGGCCATGGCTTAAGAAGTTAAACACAGACCTACCATCTGATCTTAATTCCACTGCTAGGTATATACTTGTACTCAACGGAGTTAAAAAGGTTTGAGGGTACAGATACAAGAATGCGAATGCGCAAGTGAGAGCCAGGGGATGGAAGAGCCAGATGCCCATCGACAGATGTGTGGATGAGCAAACTGGTGTGATCTGTAGACTGTGTGCTATCCAACCAGAAAAAGGAATGAAGCACCACCACGTGATGAATCGCAACAACTCTCAGAAGACTAGAAAGCGATGATCTCAACCTTCCTAATGCTGCAACCTGTCACAGCTCTCCGTGACTGCTGCTTCATAACTGCCATCTTGCCACTCTTGTGAGCTGTGATGTAAATATACAATGTGTAGGATATGTGTCTCCTGTGAAAGGGTCATTTGACTCCCCTCCCCCAAGGGGGGTCATGACCCACAGGTTGAGAACCACTGCTGTAACGAGAAAGAAGCAAGATACAAAAACATTATACACGTGACTCCAGTCATAAAGATATCCAGGGACAGAATGCATGTGGCGGGGGTTCTGGGGGTAAGAACAGCACAGAGTTCTCATGACGTGACACTCCTGGTGTTCTGATGACCTTATTATGCAGTAGGGTCAACTGGACACCTGTTTGTTTCTTTATGAAGAGGGCCAAGCTAAATATTCAAAATATGATATTTCAGATAAATGCTGTATTTTTGTTCAAAGTATGATTTAAATTTCGAAAGTCACTTCTTAAGCACATTGGTGTGTTTGCGGCCTCTTGATACAACCCCTGGCACTATTGAGAGGTATTTGTACAGGAGGGAAAACTGGGGTCAGGAGCCCTGAAACATCATGTGGGCTTTACCGGAAACTCAGCACCCTAGTAGCTCCAGGACATAGATACAGGCCCTGCATAGAGCCAGGAGAGAGCGGTGGAGGAAGTCCTATGATTTTATGGGACAAAGTGAGGAATCAATCAATCCTGTTCAGACCCACATGTGAACCAGCATTCTGAGGACCTGGACCTAAAGGGGATCCCGTCAAACTGAGGGGTCAGATAAATCCACATGTACAGGGTGAGTGCAGAAACCCGGGGAGGGGGAATAGTCTCAATATGGTGAGACAACTCCTGCCCCTAACAGGTCTGCAGATCCCATGAGCTCCGCTCTGCAGAGCCCTGGTTGGCATTGTGGGTGCCCCGTGTAAGCACTTGAGGAATGGCACCTTTTATTCTTTATTTATGCCAATCCTGTCATTCTGTCTCTCCCAGGCCTGATGGACTTTGCCTCAATGGCTGTCCACTCTCACCCTGAGGAGTCTGTGTCCCTAGAGCTAACGCCTCACCACCCATTCATTTCCCCAACACAGCCTAACACTATTGTTCTCTCCCATTGTTCTCTCCAAATCCTAATTTCTGAGAGACTTTTAACTAGCAGGATTTACTGGCACAAGCTGATCATAAATTCAGCAGACACAGGAAGCGAAGAAATGCATCTTTCTTAGGGATAAAAAAGCTAATTCAAGTCTCATTTCATTCACTCTCATGAACACACTTTTTTTTTAAAATAATGCAAATAGATGAATTTTACTGCGGGACTGAAATTTTATTTCCTTATTAGAGTTGTTTTTTTAGAGACGTTCCAAAGGACATATTCCAAGAAGCAGGAGTGTAATTATAGATTTAGCATCTCCTGGATGACCTGACAGAAGCCTACCATCACTTAGGGAGCCATTGCAGTATATACTTAATGTCAGCCTGACTGAGAAAAACACTTTCCTAGGTTCTCTTTGATTGACACATTTGAAATGACATCAGTTGCCAGCTTTAAAACCTACTGTTATTAGGTCTCTGTTGCTATTTATGTTAGAAATATGTGCACGTGTGTCAAAACAATGTATCAACTTTGCTGATTGGCTGCATCTAGATTCTGTTGCCAATGGTAACAGAACAATTGCTTTTAATCTTTCCTAAATTGCTTCTCTCTCTCTCTCTCTCTCTCTCTCTCTCTCTCTCTCTCTCTCTCCTTTCTCCTCTCTCTTCTTCTCTCTCTTTTAATACTTGGTGTTTGGGGAATTTTTTTCACCTTAGAGCAAAAATAAAGGAACGTTATCTAGAAAGAAAACAAATAAATATTGTCTATGTGTGTTAAAAAGAAAATTAAACACAATAGCTGTAGTTGGTCTATGTTTCACCTGGAGAGCAATCTACCACAGTGCTGAGATGGCCCTATCGTCCTCAGGCTGTGCAGGAAGGAAAAGACCATCTTCATCCCATATGGAGCACACACAGTCGTTTGCCCTTCAGACCCAACATTTGCTTTCCTTTGTTCAAAGACCAGCTCCATTCATTCTTCACTGGGAGGTGGGCATGGCTATTGGGGGAAAAATCTTCAAAACATCATTTGTCATTTTTCCTACCTCCCTGACATTACAGAGGATTACTGATTGTGAATCCCAGTGCTAACCCTCAAACTCTGAAAAGTCTGACAAAATTGATCCCCTGTACTGACATACAGATGTGGTTATGTACCTGTAAGTTAACCAGACTCCCTACATAATCTGCCTGTCTTTTCAACAGCTTTCAGATTTCACTGGTGTTTATTATCAAAGTCTTCAACATTACCCATAGAAACATGGATTTGTTGGGCCTGCTGGGGGGGGGACTGGGAATTTTGACCTTAACCCATGATTCTAAGACACATTGTCCAAGTCCACACATTTAAAAAAAATCATTATCCAACTTCATCTTGGTTTCATAGGTTATCAAATGAAAAGCCTTATACCAGGTGTGAGATACTTTCCTGGGAGTTGTTGGTCAGGAATGTCCTGTGGACAATAGAGATTATTGCCATTTCCCTTGGGGATCAACCAGAACTTGAAGGTAAGACCCCATTGCTGAAGATACCGCAGACTTGGGTCAAAAGACACGGAGCCGTCAAACTCACTCTGACATGGAAGCTTCATTCATAATGTTAGAAGGTACTGTGCAGGCTGCTGGAGAGAAAAGTTATCAATAATTCTACCTAGCCATAAATCCCAGGACTGCAATAACAACCCATCTGGAAAGGTATTCATTCCCACAGGTGCAGTACTGATGTGGGCTGTGAGAAAATGCCAAAACACAAAAACAAACAATGATGACGATGACAAACGAAAAAACCCAAAAAGACAAGTCAAGAGTCTTGTGACCTCAGTTCTTCAAAAACAAACACACAGTTACTGTTGGAATTTGCTTTCCTGCTCCTCCCAGGTGTAGCAGTTAGGAGTGTTTATTTTACGTTATTCATTACGACTGGGTATTGTTATTTGTTTATATGCATCTAAGGAAAAAAATGTTTTTGCCACAGCTTGCCCTTGTGACTGGACACTTTACTCACATGACTCAATCCTCTGGGTATAAATTGTCTGATGCTCTAAATAAAGTTGGCTATTGCATAAGACGGCTTCATTTTTAGGCTCTATTGTCCTAGGCTCATACCATCAGTAAGCAATAAACATTACATTAATTTATTAATAAATTTATTAACGTTATAAGATTGTCTGTTTTCCTAATTGAATTTAAGGCTCTACTTCACAAGACATAGCTTATGCCTGGTTCTGTAAACATCAAGAACCTGCCCTTGGAAGTCACTGGTCCTAAGAGAGAATCTACTGCCACCATTTTGCTAAATGGACAGTATAAAAATACCTTCTAAATCCCAGTCTGCAGACCCACAGAGCAGTGTAGGTCAGCCCTCAAAAGAGAGGTTTCCTTTCACAGTGGACAATTAATTCAGAGATCCGCAGCTGTCCAGAGTGCAGAGAACTGATGACAACTGTGGGTGCTCCGGCATAAATGGGACATATTTTTTTTTCACACATCATCCCTACAAGGTTCAGAGAACACTGCAGAAGGAGTGGAAAGATTGTAAGAGCCATAGATCGTGGAGAATGTTCACGCAAAATCTCTTGAATGTGACAGAGTATTTGTGCTCAGGAACTCAGCAGCTGTGGGTGTCTGCACAAGACCAGTCAACACTCTAGCTAAAGACTGCTTGGGCAGGAAGAACCTATCCTCTTCAGGGAAATGCCCATGCTCCAGGAGATGGCCCTATACCCACTCACACATGGCCAGCATGAACTGAACTTGGTGGGGTATAAAAAGAGGGGTCAGATCTGGGAAGAGTTGGAGGGGAATTGGTGTGTTAATGTGATCAAATACACACATGCACATACATACATACACACACACACACACACACACACACAGAGAGAGAGAGAGAGAGAGAGAGAGAGAGAGAGAGAGAGAAATTCTCAAAAAAATATTTTTTTCAAAACTTATTATCCAAACTATCACACTATCACATGATTCCACAGAACCACAAGAAGCACATCATCTCTTAGATAAAACACGTAAACACACACAGCTTTTCATGAATGAAACCATGTCTGCCAGCGCCGGCATCCTCTCTCTTGCTTGTAATATTAAAGATTAAGCAGTTAATTAAAAAATTTTAAAAAATACGTACTCGTGAAGCTCAGTGGCTTCATGCGTCAGTTTACCCAAACTTACCCTTTTAATGTAGTGAAAGAGGCCTTGGATGAACCACACTTCAAGCTACATCTGTCACTGTATCTTGAATGCACACTGCGTTGGAGTTTTTGCTGTTGGAAGAGGTGGCGGAGACAGAAAAGTGGATATCTAAAGAAACGGGTTGAAGTGTATTCCCTCAAAGTTCATACTGAAGCTCGAACCCTAGGTCCCAAAACTGCCACCTTACTGGGACACAGGATGCCTGCAAGCGTAATCGGGTAAGAGGAAAACCTTTAGCATGGACCCTAATCCAATTAATTGGTACCTTTGTAAAAAGGAGGCATTTGGACAGACAGGCCAAGGGTAGACATGGGGAGGATATAACCCAAAACCCAGGAAGGGGGCCACAGCATCTCCTTCCCTTGGACCCCAAGAAGATCCCACACTGTGATGGGGTTGACTCTGGGCTTGTTAAAACTGGGAGAGGATCGGGTTTTACAAAACCACTCAGTTCCTGACACTTAGCAAACAAATACACTCAAAATGGAAACAGGCCAGAGCTACGCTATTTTCCTGTGTGTGAGTTCCAACTTCTCTGTGTAGTTTAACTGCTTACCGAGTCAGTAACACTCTGCCACATATATTTCCCAAAGCCTAGACACTGGGTCCTTCAAACTCCAAACGGAACTCTGGTGAGCTGGGCCCTTCCTGAGAAATGATAAAGCCCTGGCTGCCTATCCGCAGCAGCAAATCCAGACGTGTTAGTAGACAGGGTTGAATACACAAGAAAATAACCTGTTTAAAGATGGTGGGGGTATATACTTTGTAAGAGAGAAACAATGACAGAGCCTGGGGTGGCGAGCGGTGTCATGGTGGCTATTCTGCTGGGGCAGCAGTGAAAGGACTCATTTGGGGTTTCCTGGGGCAGCACCGCAGGAATCAGATTGGTCGGAAATTGTTGTTTGTGCTGCCAGATATGTCTTTTATGTTGTCTCAAAGCCCCTTCTATCCCCTTCCCAGAGGTGTCTTTCGCAGCACAACATTGGTCCAGGCCTGACAATCTTCATGCCAAGCTCAAATGCAGACAGTTTCAAAGAAATCTTCTGATGGGAGACAGGGGTCAAGAAAGCGGGGGATGGAGTTATAAATTTAAAAACAAAAGAGGGCTATCACCAGTGAGGTGGTCCACGTGGAGAGCTGGAAAGACTGTGGCGCCTGCCTGCCTAAGGCCTAGGCCAAAGGAAGCAACAGAATCAGAGTGAGGAGTCAGCACGGTTATCACACACTTTTAAATTATAATGTGAGGGATTGAATGAAGCAAAGAACACGTACATATTCAACAGAGATGGAAAAGGGGACCTCAATCTTGGAAGAAAAGGAACTGTGCAGTGGGCACAGACCTCACGCATCCTCAGATATGATTTGGTGGTTAAGGCTCCGTCGTGTTTCCAGGTGGCACAGTGTCCCCGTGCCAGCATGCCAGTGGCAAAGTTGCACAATCGATGTTGACATTTATGACTGAAATGTAAGCAAGTGAGAGGAGTTGACTTGACTCCCCCCCCAAAAAAAAAAACCCTGATCCTACCCAGATCCCAGACTGTATGCACCAGTCCCCAATTACAGATGACAAATAGCCAAAGCCCAATCCCTGGAGGCCTTTTTTTCATTTCGTTTTCTTTTGTTACTTGTCATAGCTCATTGAAGAGAGAGTTATATTTTAAAAAAATTATATTTTAAGAAGAAGGAGGAGGAAGAGGAGAAGAAGAAAAAGGAGGAGGAAGAGGAGGAGAAAAAAAGAGAAGAAAAAGAGGAGGAAGAGGAGGAGGAAGAGGAGAAGAAGGAGGAGGCAGAGGAGGAGGAAGAGGAGGAGGAGGAAGAGAAAAAGAAAGAGGCAGAGGAGGAGGAGGAAGAGGAGGAGGAGGGAGAGGAGAAGAAGAAGGAGGCAGAGGAGGAGGAGGAAGAGGAGGAGGAGGAGGAAGAGGAGGAGGAGGGAGAGGAGAAGAAGAAGGAGGCAGAGGAGGAGGAGGAAGAGGAGGAGGAGGAGGAGGAGGAGGAGGAAGAGGAGGAGGAGGAGGAGAAGCCAGCTCCATTTGTTTCCAGTTTCTTGCCTTCCTTTCCTCTCCTGACTGTCAGTCACATTCAATCTCCCTCTCCTCTCCTCCGGCTCTCCCCCCGCCCCCAGCAACACTCACCATTCATTTCCAGGTTCGCAACCCCACACAGGATAGTTTGACCAGCCTCCATCTTACGACTGAGTCGTCATACACACAGTGACCATGGCCCAGGGTTCCTTTGAGGACTGGAGTCAGTGCATGCCAGAGGTTGTGGCAGAGTTCGGGCGTCACAAGCAGGAACCATTCCAGGATGGGAAATGCCACTACTGTTTGAGTTTCACAGCTCACGGGGAGATCTTACCTCCGTTTTCAAGCTCTTTTTTTTTTTTTTTTCAGATACCTGTTTTCTGGGGCCATCTGTGCTGAGCACAGGGTTCTGGGCTCCTCTTCATGATATACTAGATAGCTGTGCTGTGCCTTAAAGACCTGCCACAGGTATAGAACTAATCCACTCCGGGTAGAGGAAGGCAACGTCCCAAGCTGACACCCCCCCACCCCACCCCCGCTGCCTCACCTGCATGTCTTCCTTAGGAAGGTCTTAACCAGAGCCTTTTCTTCATTCAGTTCTCACTGTCTGCTACTACTTCCTGAGTGACAAGTGTGTGTATGTTCCTAAGGGCCACTTAACAGCCCCTCCTCTACCTGTTCTGCCTTCTTCAGACAAATACTAGCATGGGCCCCCAAGCCTCCTGCCTCAGTGCAAGGACTAATAAGCTGGCCATGCTGGAGTCTGAGAGGAAGGCGGTATCTTCACAGGGAGCAGCAGCCACTGTGCTTCAAACCCTAGACCCACTTCTGGGACCTCCCTATGTCTTCTGCTTCCTTGATGATGAAATGCGATACCACCTTCCAGAGAGTTGTTATTTTAAGGGCTAAAAAGATGCAACTGTTCCTAGTGCAGCTGCAGAAACATCGCTCGCAGTAAGCATAGCCCCTCTTTCCTTCTGTTGACAAAAGTTTAATCTTTTATCTCTCCACTGTAGAGATCGCATTTAGAAAATATAAGGACAGACAGGGAAATACTCAAACCTACACATTGCGTCACAGAGCCACTGACGGGTGAAATGATAAATCAAAGAAAACACACTAGGGTGCTAAAGATCGTGTAACTCTGTGTGTATAAACAGACTTTCTCAGCCAGGCAGATAATAGACTGGAATCAAAACAGCTAGTGGTACAGGGCAGTGAAAACACCCAACAGATGAGGTACAAATGAGTTTAGACACTTGAATGTGTTAGTTACTGTTGAGTTGCTGTGACCAAAATACCCACCTAACAACTTAAGGGTGGGAAATTTGTGACTTGGAGTTCGGAATTCCTTCCATGAACAGGAAAGGGGTCTCACTGGGAGCAGGTGAGGGTGTTCCTCACAGCACACTGGACGAGACGGTAACAAACATCACAGAACCAACACCAGGTTACAACCTTCAAAGGCTACCCCTGGAGACCAACTTCCAGCAGTGGCCCCAATGCCTGCAGCTTCCACAGCCTCCAAAAATAGCCCTACCAGCTGGGACGAGAGTTCAATCCACGAGCCTGCAGGGAACAGCTCACATTCGACCACGTGACGATATCTCTGCTTTTCACAAAGTGGGTCACAGAACAAAATGTAGAATAACAAAACGGCGACTTCTCTAGGGAAAAAAATCGCTGGAGAAAAAAATCCAGGTGGCCCTGGGTAAAGCAAGGAACCCTGAAGAACAGCACAGAGAACGCAGGAATGAGGGAAACCCAACCTGACGATGCTGAGCCCGTCAAAGGCTTCTTCTGCTCTGTCTGACACATAAGGGAGGGATAACAAAGACCCACAGAGTGGGAGAAGGTATTCGCAAAGAAGAAGACAACTCATTAAAAGGTTTCATTGAAGATCTGGACAAATGTTTCAGTAAAGATAGGTAGATAGTAAACAAAAAAACATGAAAAGGAGCATCTACAACCTGTGAATCAAAGAGGCAGCACCACAGGCCCGGGACAACAGGCAGCTCCCAGACAGTGGCAGTGTCGGATGCTGACTGAGATGGAGAGGAGAGGCTTGTTGTCAGCCACACGGAGCCTCACTGCTTTCTGGTTAGCTCCAGACACTTTGGAAGACAGCTTGGCAAAGGGAACCTAGGAAGTTAATTGTTTGATTGGTTTTTTGTTTTGTTTTGTTTTGTTTCTTGTTTTGTTTTGTTGGGTTTTTTTTTGTTTTTGTTTTTGCATAACTTTGCTGATCTTAGATAGGAGATATGGTTCACACATAGTTAACATGAAACACACTCAGGAAGTTGCCAAAGAGACAGCCAGGCCACCCGCCACTCTCTGTGTTAGATCAGCGTGACACAGATCTGCCGAAAATGGGTACCATGGGCTGGTACAGAACCAACAGCACGGGGTCGTTTGGAAGTAGCAGTAGCAACCCTGACTGAGTCGGAGAGAAGACGAAAGGTGGAGAGCTGAGCCGTCCGGGATCTCCTGAGGAGGCCACTGGAGGATATCCTGCTGGAAAACTGGGCCTGAGATGAGCAGAGGCTCGTCTCCACAGAGCGGGTGTGGCCACTTTGAGGTTCTGTTGCTGAGACATCTCAGCAAGTCCTTGTCACCCCTACGGGTCTGGGCCAGTCTGCAGTGGATGTAGCACAGGGGTCAGGGAGGCAATGATGCACAGCGTTTCTCTGAGGCCGAAATCCTTGTGCCTGCTGCTGCCATGGTGACCACTTCTCTCAACACATTTCCCTCTCAAGCCTCCATCCTCAGCCTTCTGGTTTCTTCAGCACAACTCCCCACCTAACAGGATGGGCCCGTACCTCTTCAATGGTTTTTGTTTGTAATTCAGCACACATTGCTTTTACCGTTAATTTTTAAAAGGACTTTGTGCCAGGCACAGATGATTGGCATTAGAAATACTGAGAGAAACAATATCAGGTTCAGGGCCTCGCCGTCTAGCAATGAAGACATGTGTTCAGGCTCCGCCTGCCTCAACCTGGACTCTGCTTCCCGCTCGAAAGTCCTCTTAAGCCCCCTTCTCCTATATATCAGGAGCCCTTTTATTTATTTTAAAGTGCTAATTAGATGACTTTCCAGTTTTCTCAAACTATTATGCCATCCACAAAATCACAGTGACCCTTCCAGAGCAAGGCGCCTGGAGAAGGGAGGAAGGCAGGACAGTGACATCAGACATGGAGGGTTACCAGCGTGCGACCGGACAGTCCTGCTCTGGGATGGTGCCGCAGCCCCAGATCACAGGGTGCTATGGCGTTACACCGAGGCCAGGCGAAGGGGCCTGCTGCCCTTTCTCGCCATGTACCTCACACTGAGACCAAGTGCCAGGAGAACCAGGGAATGGCTAGTGAGCTTTGAGTCACAGGTCCCCATGCCACACCCCTTCTCTCCCCCTCCCCCATCGGGGGCGCTGAAGAGAGGGAGAATTGGTTACTGACAGCTTTTCTGTTTTCCCGTGTTGGAGGAAACAGGCCTTAGAGATAATCTATTACAAAAGGCTTCACAGGAAGCCATCTGCCTCTTTGGTCTTCGCCTGCCCTAAGATGGTCTTTTGCATTCCAGGAATGCTGTGGGAAGGGGCTGTGCTCGCAGCCCCTCTGCCGCCCACACTTGCCTTCCCGTCTACAACCCCTGCACCCTCTTCCTCAGCTGCCTTGATTCCTTCACCATCTTGGCTCAGGCTGACTCAGGTCTACACAGATCGCCCCTCGACCGTCGTCTTCGCCACACACCATCCTCTCCTCATGTCTTCCTTCTCATCTCCCACTCTAAGCCACTCAAAGGCAGGACAGGTTGGTTCCCCATCCCTCACGCCCAGCACAATGTGACAGAGCACCATGCTAGGCAAGCAGCTTTGCACCCTCACTGCACAGGCTCGGACCCTAACTCTGCATGTCTGTCCGTCATCCTCCTGTCTGTCACCCGCCTGTCACCTACCAAGCACCCGTGTGTGTTCTCTAGCCGTCACTTACTCTGAACTTAGGAGCTGGACTTAGTGTTGTGGTTGCTGCGTCTTCTCGGGGATGATGCGAAAATGGGAACACCAAACAGGTTTACTGTGGGATGGATAAAGAGATATGAGAAAGACAGACACAGAGACAGGGAGACTAGAAAAGAGATGACACACAGTTGGGAAGATGGAGACAAAGGTAATAGATAAATTAATTAATAGATGATAGATGATTGGTTATAGGCAGATAATATATACATAGATGATAGATGACAGATAGGAGATAGATAGACTTGGGAGGCAGAGGCAGGAGGATTTCTGAGTTCGAGGCCAGCCTGGTCTACAGAGTGAGTTCCAGGACAGCCAGGGCTACACAGAGAAACCTTGTCTCAAAAAAAGATAGATAGATAGATAGATAGATAGATAGATAGATAGATAGATATAGATATAGATAGATAGGTGATAGATGATAGATAGATAGATAGATAGATAGATAGATAGATAGACAGAAAGATGATTCAAATGATAACTGACATTAAATTGTGGTTGAGTACTAACTAACAAAACCATCACCACCACCATCATCATCTAACTAGTTATCCTGATAGTTGCTTCTTGGTTCCCTAGGATACTGTCCTCAAGTTGGCCATAACACATGCTTCCATCACCTGGCTTTCAGACTGTTCATTCAGATTACCACATCTGACCCTGAACCTTCCAATTCCAAACTGGGGTGCAAATGCTAGTCCGAGGGTGGAAGCGAGTCTTGTCAGGTAGAACAACTCTTCAGGAGGAACCGGAAAGCCCCAAACTCTTCTCTAAGCTAGCAGTCATTGTTAAAGAAGAGCTGGGCGCCAGGGATAAACCAATTAGGCAAAAGCAGATAGGAAAATAGGAAAGAAAAGGAAACCGAGGTATCAGTAATGACCTTGGGGAGATAATAGACATTTCTTAAGAAAAGAATTACAGATGCTTCATTTCAGGATATTGTGTTCATTTACTTAATTTCTTTAAAAAAATAAAAAAGACAAAGTTGTTGAGAAGAAAAATACCAAGATGAGGAAAAAGAAAACTTTTTTAAAAGCCAGAGAATTGCAAGAAACAAGCCAATATGTAGCTTGCATCTGCCAGCAATACCCTCATCAAAGAAGGAAATAAGATACAAAACTGAAATTGCTATTCAAAGAAACTTGATAAACAAAATAATCCATTCAATATAACAGATGTCTGTACAATAGTGTGAGCGATGACTAAAATATCTGACCCCTCACCTGCCACTGGCAGTGCTACCAATCACAGAAATCTTAGCTGGAAAACCTGAACTGTGTGGAATAGAGCCGGCTGTACTACAACGTCAGCAAAATACATTCAGGCAGACAAGAATGGGAGTATTCTAAAGGCCTCATCAAAAAAGTGTACTTTCAAACGCTGCATTCTCTCAAGTACGCGTTCTGGGCCTATCATGTACCTTTAACTCATGTAATCGCTTCTGTAGTTCTAAACCACTGGATGGAGAGCCTGGTGATCGGCACGATGGAAGATTATGTCCCAAGCCCTTGGACTTCCATCTTTACACCAGGAACAATCAGATCGCCCAGTTTAAGGTCACCACTTTGCATAGCTTAAAAAAACAAAACTTGTTCTAAGGTGAGAGAGATGTTATCACTTCACAACCCCAATTCAGGAAAGTTACCAGTTATTTTTACTCCTCTCATGTTCAACCCAAATGGGTGAATAGTGGCTTTTTATGCTCTCCGTGTCTTTCATGGACACCGTGAAAGTTACCAGAAACAATGTCACATGTCGGGGTGGAGGGGGCGGAGACAAAAGCTAATACACAAATAAAGGCTGTCCAAAAATATTAATCCTCACGTGTCTTTGTTACCTCATTTCCTGGATCATTTCTGATGGCCTTCCAGGGAAATTAAATGCTTGAACAGACAGGCCTTAAAGGACGGTGACTTTTCATTTCTAAGTCTGTCCCTAAGCAGAGCAACTGGTGTCCCCGGGGACTCATTCAACATTCATTCAAATCATGGAGAAAGAGACCCAGTTTGGAGATATTTTTCTGGAGTACAGAAGGGGGCCTTTGATCCTAGCTCAGATAACAGCTGCCCGGCCTCAGAGGGCTTTCTGCTAGCAGTGTCCCTCAGGCCAGGTAAGCCTCCAGGGAGGTGTCTAGTTGACCTCAGAGCTCAGCCAAGCAACTGACACCTGAGGAAGGGTCTTTGAGTGGGCAAGAGAGGCTGGCATCGGGTGTTATCTCTCTGTCAGTCTCTCTCCTGGCTGGAGACAGCCCACAGGAAACAGACTCCAGAAGGGAGTCCTGTCTCCCCTGGATTCTTCCCCATTGTAAATGCAGAGGAAGGCAGGGAGCCAGGAACTGCCTGGGCTTCAGTCTCTCCACTGTGCTCTCTCGCTGTTTTGCATTTTCAACAAAGTGTCACACTAGAAGTCTTTGACCCCCAAGTTCTTAAACACAGAAGCAAAGGGGAATATGCCTGACAGTCCCAGGAGGAAACAAACATGTTGTGTGGTTGAGAAAATAGACCTGGAAGGAAACCATTTTTTTTTCTTGGAGAATTAGGTCGATTTGTAAGAGAACTGGAATAGCTCCTGGAGAACTTAGTGGACTCAGCTACAGAGTAACTGGGAGTGGTTAGACTACAGCCTTCCATTGCTGGTGTGGAACACAGGGAAGTTACAGAGACAGAAAAATTACTTTAATATAATTGGGAATATCAAACAATTCACCAGTGACCACAAAATTATCTACCATTCCTAATATGATAAGTCTTTACCCATCCTTCCTTCACCTGTTCATATAATAAATATCTGAGTAGTTATCGTGGAAAGGCGCTGTTTTCCTTTTTTCTCACAGTGTTGAGGCTCAGCTCCAGGGCCTCACACTCGTTAGATACAAACCCTGTCACTCAGCTACACTTTCAGACCCATGGCATGATGTTCAATTTTATAGGAAATAAAGAACTACAGATACCTTTATAAGTCTCCATTAATATATGCAGTCCATGTATCTAATGAAGAAATTATGAGGGTGTTGTATAGGAGTGATAAATATCAGAGAGGTGTCATCAACCAGAAGATTCAAATCTGGTAAGTGACTATCAATCTTATCACAAGTTTTAGTTCCGATTATTGACTTAATTACAACGGAATTTGGAGAATTTAGCCATCTAGACAATCCCTTCCCGTTTCACAAAGAGGAAAATGACTATCACCCACATGGGAGATCACAGTCATTGGAAAACTATGAAGAGAATGAATGTTGCTTCCCTGCTCACTTCCAAACTCCATTCTTAGCCATAAAGCTCTACATTGCTGCAGTAACAGAGCCTAGACAAGCAAGAACAAACACCCAAACAAGAAGCCCTCCAATCTTCTGCATCCTTCGATAATGCTTGCTGGCTCACCTAGGAAGACAGATTGTCATTTGAAGGGACGAATGCTGTACCAAGGGGATCTTTGCTTGCCTTAGCATTGAGCCAGGGCATTCAGAAGGCAGGAAGAAGAGATATATCACTATTACTGTGAAGAGACACCGTAATCATGGCAACCCTTATAAAAGAAAGCATTTAAATGGGGCTTGCTTACAGTTTCATAGGGTCAGTCCATTATTACCATGGCGGGAAGCGTGACAGCCTTCAGACACACATGGTGCTAGGGAAGAAGCTGAAAGTTCTACATCCTGATTCACAGGTAGCAAGAAGAGAGAAAAACACTGGTCCTGCCTTGAACATTTGAAACCTCAAAGCCCATCCCCAGTGGCATGCTTCCTCCAACAAGGCCACACCTACTCTAAGAAGGCCACACCTCCTAATACTGCATCCGCCTATGGTCCAAACATTCAAACACATGAGTCTATGGGGGTAATTCCTATTCAACCCAGCACATTCCACTCCCTGACCCCCCCACAGGCTTGTAACCATACTGTAATATAGAAATGCATCAGCCCAACTTCAAAAGTTCCATAGTCTGTAATAGCCTCAACCTTTTAAAAGTCCAAATTTCAAAGACTCTTTTGTGATCCATGTAATGTCTTAACTGTAATTCACTGTAAAAATAAAATAAAATAAAAACAAATCACATACTTCTAACATACAACGACATGGGATATACCTTACCTTTCCAAAAGGGAGGAGAGGGAGCACAGGGAGGAAATATTGGACCAAAGCAAGACTGAAAACCAGCTGAGCAAACTCCAAACTCTGTATCTCCAAGTATGATGTCAAAGAGCTCTTTAGATCTCCAACTCCTTTCTGCTGTGTTGACTGCAACACATTCTTTTGGGCCGGTTCCGTTCCCTGTCACCAGTTTTCCTCAGCAGGAATTCCAAGGCTCTGGGATCTCCAACATCTTTGGGTCTCCAAGGCAATCCAGGCTTCACCTTCACAGCTTCACACAATGGCCTCTCTGGGTCTCCGTGCAGGGAAACCCCTGCCACATGCCTAGCCTCGGAGACTTGCCTTAGTTTCGAACAGAGATTCCATAATTCCTTTCTTCTCTCCTTGACTTTATACCCAGAACCATATGGCCAAAGCTGCCAAGATCTGCACAACCACATCTTCACCAGCTCTCTATGTTTTACAGTTTCCTTCACTGTATAACCTTTGCTGTCCTGGAACTCATTCTGTAGACAAGACTGACCTTGAATCTAGAGATTTGCCTGCCTCTGCCTCTGCCTCTGCCTCTGCCTCTGCCTCTGCCTCTGCCTCTGCCTCTGCCTCTGCCTCTGCCTCTGCCTCTGCCTCTGCCATGCTGATATTAAAGGTGTGTACCAACACTCTCAGATCTAAGTTTTTCTTTAATTCTTTTTGACAAGTGAGACCTTGCCCTGAAGTCACCACTTCCTTTATTCCATTTAACATCAGGCTTTTCTTTAATTTGTTTATCTCCTTGAACACAAGTCGCATCTTCATTCCATTTCTTGGTTTCCCATTTCTCCTTAAATTTTACATTTTATATATTTTTTTCTTTCTCAGATTGCTTATTTTCATTGTAGATCATCACAAAGGGAACACTAGTAGTCACCAAACAGAGCCAATACTAGGCTATTTTGAGATTTCCTCTGTCAAGACAATTAATCTAAAACTGTTCAATTTAACCTCCGGCAGATTTTTTGGATGAGGTGAAGAAAGCAGCCACGTTCTTCACCAAAATATTATTGCAAGAACAGCTTCTAGGCCACATAGTAATATTCTTCTTCTCTGGAATCTCTTGGCCAAGGCCCCCCACAGTCCAAATCACCCTCAGCACCAGTGTCTTCCATGGTCCTACTTGTTCAGTTGATTATGTCTCACTTAAAGAGTTCAATTGATTTTCTAATCCAAAGTCCAGATTCCTACAAACAAAATCATGATCAGGCCTATTACAGCAATACCCTAGCTCCTGGTACCAAGTTCTGTGTTAGTTAGGGTTTTATTGCTGTGAAGAGACACTATGACTATGGCAAATCTTATAAAGGAAAACACCTAATTGTGGCTGGCTTACAATTTCAGAGGTTCAGTCCATTATCATCATGGTGAGAAGTATGACAGCATGCAGGCCGACTTTGTCCTAGAGGAGCTAAAAGTTCTACATCTCGATCCACAGGCATCAGGAAGTGCACTGACTTGAACTTCTGGGACCTCAAGCTCATCCCCTCCAACAAGGCCACACCTCCTAATAGTGCCACTCCCTATGGGCCAAGCATTCAAACACAAGAGTTTGTGGGAGCTGTATCTATTCAAACCACCACAAGATATAGTCCTTTGTATCAGAGAAGGATCTTCATTGACATCATCGGAGGATGAAGATGTTGCCCTGAGTTAGGAGAAGGTAGAATGGCAAGAATGTGTGCACAACACACTCAGACATATGTATATATGCATATGTACATACATATATACAATACACATGTATGCAAGTCCACGTGACAGCCACCTGCTTGTCTTGCACGACATAGAAGATGCTTTGATGTCCCTCCCTCTCCTATCTCCTTCCACCCACCATTAAAGCACCTTCTGGCTGCAGAGTGAGCTTTCTCTGTGTTCTCCATGCCTTCATTTTGCTATATCACCAACAGAGAAGATCCTTTTAATTTGCTACTTGGTCTCATTCGTTTTTTTCTCTTCTTCATTATTACCACTGTCAAATTCAGTTAGCCAGAAACTCCTCCCTTGTTCTACCTGAAGAATCTAAGCATCTTCCAGCTAACCCCAGGTCATAAGTCAGTGTGAAGGCATCTTGATTGCCTTTCTTCTTTGTAAAATATCACACCTGTCTATTAAACTGAAGACAGAACAGACATAGCAACTACTCAGGAATCACTGAGATGATACTGTGCTGTATAGACCTGTCTGAAATTCAGGGACTTCTAGCTTAGTGAAATTTCTAGTCTAGTAGAGTACGACTCACTGAAATGGACCTTTGAAAATTCCCTCCTACAACCAAGAAACAGCTTTTAATTTCTGGAGGCAACATATTCTTCACTTAAATGCATCACTCCAACCCGTATATCCAGTGACCCAAAAAGCTGCTGCTTTTACATGAATGGCAGAAGAGTATATATATATTTGAAGTACCTATCTATGTATGTATGTGTGCACAGGTGTAGGTGTATATGATGTGTATGTATATATATATATATGTATATATATGTGTGTGTGTGTGCATATGTATTTATGTGTACACGTGTACATGCATACATGTGTATATATGTGTATATATGTATCTACACACATACACAGGTATATGCATGTATGTGCATGCACACATGTATATAGGAATATATATGCAGGTGTATTTTACATGTATGTGTATGTATGTGTGGAGGTATATATACATGAATATATGTGGTATGTGTGCAAGCATGTGTCATTATAGTTGCAGCATCAGTATCAGTCTGTGCTCTATGTCAACCCCTCTTGTCACACAGACAACATGAACACACTCAATCTTTTTCTCTTTTCGCCTCTCTATTACTTCCACGGTCAAGTTCAACCCTGTACTCAGAGGTCAGCATCTCAAGAAGCCTTTTCAGGGACAAAGATTAGTTTTGCTCATTGCTGAAGGAGCTGCAGTATCTCTGAGTGGAGAAGGCCTGGCGGCAGGATCTTAAAATGATATGTCGCAGCTTTCCAAGTGCAGACGCAAGAACCTCTGGGAGGAAGCATGGCCAGATAGCCCAGAATTCCCAGGCCCACGATGAGTGATGCAGTGCCTCCAACAGGGCTCCGTCCCTTAAAGTTTCCACTCCTTCTACAAATGGCACTGCCCGCTGGGGACCAGGTGAACAAACCTGTAAGCCGTCAGAATGACCATGTCGCTGGTCTCTTTCTGATGCGATTTTTTTTATCCTCCTGTAACATCTCTTTCTCTTCTCTTTGTTTCTGGGTCGCCCAAGCAGTTGGCTTTGACCAATTCAATGCATCAGAGGTGCCTCTGAAGGCTTCCGAGCCTCTCAGAAGCCGTGTGAGTCCTCTTCTCTCTTTCGTGGAGCCCTGTGGCTGAGAAGAATCTGAGTGCATGATCACATGGCAGGAGAAGCCAACCGCTGGTCACGGGAACCATTGCATGTAAGACTGTCGATATGTGAGCGGGAGTCCTCCTAGACCATCTCTGCCAACGGAGCTCCTGATACAACCAAGCACAGGATGAGGAGCAAGGGAACAGGCTTGTCAGCCACAGAGCAGGAGAAGATGGATTTCTGTTGTATTCAAATGTTTAGTACTTATTGCTCAACAACAGAGGTAGCTGTGACACCCTTGTAAGGTACCTGGTACCCAGCTGTCTCACGCTGGGCACTCAAAACGCAGGCGGGGAAATGCATGTGAGGAACAGATTAAGGCAGCATACCTAACCATACCTTTTTATTGATTCATTTAATATTCACACTAAATTGCAAATACACCAGAAATAATGAAATTTTATATTCTATAAAATGTTTATATTATCAGTAATATAAGAAATAGTATGATACAAGCACAAAACATACAATCATATAGTACACGATCGCATATATGCATCATATATCTACAAAATAAGACCCAATTTTCAACATTAAGGTACATAATAAAAAGTATTGTCCTTATCAGGAATCTTATGGCTTTTAAAGGATGAAAATGACTAAGTACAAATATATGAAAACTTTGATAGAGAGCTACAGGAGCACAAAGAAAGGAGCCATTTGTCCTTTCTAAGGAGCTGGGGGTGGAGGAAAAGACCTGAGAGCCGTGATCCTGGATGCTGTAACTAGTGCAGACCGTGTATGACTCAGTGGGAGCTCAAAGCAGGTCCAGCACAGGGGGATGTAGCACACTGCTGGTCCCTACGCTAGCCTCTGCCATCAGGCACTGGAGTGGATGCCCTCTAAGAATAAATTCCCTTGAACCTTCCCAAATGACAGAGCCCGGACCTTCCTTCCTTGTCTACTTCAAACCTTATTCCTAGAAGCTTCTTAACACTGTATAGTTTGCATCTAACTCTAATGGATGAGTCTTTGTATTGGTTAGCTGTGCAGGTGAACACTGAATTTCTATAATATCATAATTCACTTTTCTGTTCACTGTACTGGCCACATACTACATAAGTCAGTGAGTTGAGCCAGAAGTGCCTCGTATTTGACATGTCCCAGACTCTATTTACTGTCCCCTAAACAGTGATCAACCCAGAGGGTCAGCCAGGCACTGGGCTGTCAACCTGGAGCTGCCCCTGAGTGTCCTAGACCCTAGGTTTCTCATAAGTTCTGTCCCCAACTTACCTCTGACACGTAAACCGTCACCCAGTCTTATTGGCCCCTAGCCCGGCCACATGCTCCACTTCCTGAGCTCAGCGTCCACAACTGTTGCCACGTGTCATTGCCATCACCCCATCACATGTCACTGGGTTTCCACTCTTCCTCCATGCACTGACTGTGCCACCACCAGATGTGCCTGCATTTAGAAAATGCAGGTGTGGATTCTACTGAGCGCTCCACGTAAGCCTTCCCATGGCTTCCCAGCTCGAAACCAGAGCTCTGAGTACAGAACCAAAATCACCTCCTGACCATTCTACCTCACGGTCCCATTTCTGTACTCTCCCAGCCCACCGTGCATTCTGCCCTCTACCCGCGGGACTGCTGCATTCTCTTTGCTTCCTGAGAAGTTGAGCAGTTGTCCAAAGCCTCCCTTTAGCTGCTGCATGATGTCGTTTACAGCCTGATCTGATGCTAGAACATTAGTTCATATCTTAGGTGCAGCCTGGCTCTCTATCTTTGCCCCGCTTTCCTTGGGCTCAGAGTATAGAATGGACAGCCCTGTTTCTGGGACCCCTCCACCTGTCTCCCCTATATTCTGTCTCATAGCTCTTGTGTCGTAGCTCTCTCCTCGACTGTAGTGTATGTGTTTATTGTTGTCTGTGTTCATTCCTGCCAACTGGTTGACCTCTACAGATGCGAAGGACTTTTTATCCATGTGATATTTATGATACTTCACACGCCCTTAAGTAAGGATTCCATAATGAAGATGAATCTCTTCTCAGTCATTCAAACACAGTTAATTCAGACAAAACTAAACCGGTTATCAGCCACAGCCCACGGTTGCTTTCTTGGCTTGTGATTTTGTCTTAGCCAGCAGTTCAGTTGAAAGTGCTAACATTTTCAGTGTGTAAGGATGCCTTGAGCTCCTTCCCTAGTCGGCATGGTGAAGCCCGGAAGCAACAGACGTACTTCACTGTGTCCGTGCAGAATCTGACTTGCAAGCCAACACGGCTAGCATTTCAGTCCGCAGAAACCAGTGATCTTGCAGTGTGAGCCACTGGCCAACGAAAACAAAATGTGTTCACATCCTTGCGTGAAAACACATTCCTAGGAAACTCATCTGTTAGAACCACAATAGACTGTGAGCAGAAACTGACACAGATGGAGAAACCGACGCTTGCAAACAGGGTGAGAAATGGCAGCCGCTAGCCAAAGAGGAAGAAAAGCAGAGCTAAGATTTCACAAGAGCAGCTGTCCAGAGACAGCCAGGAGAGACCACACTGACGCCTGATGAGCCTCGCTGCCTTATTCTACGTAATAGCTCCCTGTACGTACTGTGTACACTGGCTCTCACTGGTGACATTAGCAACTGTGCTTTTCAAATGAGTCTACGTTTCGTAGACTCATATAAAAGATTTCAGAATTTATTTAAATTTTATTAAGTCTTTTTTTTTTAAATTTTTTTTGAAACAGGTTTTCTCTGTGTAGTCCTGGCTGTCCTGGAATTCACTATGTAGACCAGGCTGGCCTCGAACTCAGAAATCCACCTGCCTCTGCCTCCCAAGTACTGGAATTACAGGCATGCGCCACCACGCCCAGCAATTTTATTAATTCTAAAACTTTAAATTTTGTTCATCAGAGCTGTCATTTTTTTAGGATTTATTTTATAATTTTCATTTGTGTGTGTGTGTGTGTGTGTGTGTGTGTGTGTGTGTGTGTGTATGAGCGAATGCCACATGTGTATGTCCACAGAGGCCAGAAGAGGGTGCCAGATGCCTCTAGACTTATAGGCAGTTGTGAGGTCTCACACAGGAGTGCTGGGAACTGAATTCGAGTCCCCTGAAGAGCAATATGTCTCTTAACCACTGAGCTGTCCCTCCAGGATTGTCAACTTATTAACATTTGATATGAACACCAAGTAAGAGTATTGAAGCCAATGCTGCAGCTCTGTCACAGCAGAGTCCCCATGAGAATAGCCATTATCACCCCCCCCCCGTTCACACAACAGGCTCTACTCTCACCCTGCTCAAGATGAGGAAACCAGCGCTCACAAGGAGGAATCAGAATTGCCCAGGGTCTCATAGGCAGTCAGTCGCCAAACAGGGTTAGTGTGAGGCAGTTTTCATCAGTGACATTTGAATGGCTAAGAGTTCCTAAGATTATCAATAACTTGATCCATATGGCTCAAGAGATGGGTGAAGGGTTGGCCGTTTAAGCATGAGAAACTGAGTTCAGACCCATAGCAACCCCATAAAAGGGAAGGAGGGCCATGAGTGTCCAGGATTCCATAACTAGAAAGGAGGAGACAGGGGTCCCTGGGCATTGTTGGCTACCAGTCCAGCAGGGCCAATACATTTTGGGTTCAGTGACAGATTCCAACTCAAACAGTGAGGTAAGTACTTGAAGTGGACTTCTGAACTCCTCACAAGCACACACGAGTGCACGTACATACTTACAAACACACTCAAATAAATAAATAAATAAATAAATAAATAAATAAATAAATTGATCTGTGTAAGCTCAAGTGTTAAACTTCAGTTCATTCTGGACTGCAATAGCATAGCATCTCCTCCACAGTGAAAAGGGACTTGAAATCCTTCTGTCAACAAGATGACATCTGGGTAGAGACAGATCTCATCTGTCCCAGCCTCTGCCATGCTCCTTAGCTAAAGATAGAAGCAGTGTTTAGTGGAATAGATGGTTACCAGAAGGCCCATGGGTGTATTGCTATTTCTCCTAGCTATCTAGAGCAGTGGTCCTCAACTGGGGTAGCATATCAGATATATTGTATATTAGGTTTTAATGTTATAATTCACAACAGTAGAAAATTAGAGTTAAATAAAATCATTTTATTTTGTTAGAGTTTCAGTCTACATATAGACTGTGTATATAGACTGTGTATATATACATATATGTATATATATGTATGTGTGTGTTCATATGTGTGTATATGAACTATATATATATATATATAGTTATAGTTATAGTCACCACAACATGAGGAACTGTATTAAAGGGCCGCAGTAAGAAGGCTGAAAACCACTGATCTAGAGTGTTAGAACACCACAGATAATAATAATTCTAAGTGGAGAGACAGAAAGTTCACTAGCAAGAAAGTTAAAAGGCAAAACAGTTTCCAAAACTCACAACCTTAATGAAAAAACTAGGGAATGTCATTTTATTTTTTTTTAAAAAATAGATCGATAGTAATGTTTCAAACTGTTAAGCATAATGTTAAATACTAGAAATGTCCCCAGGATTATTTATTTAAGGGCTTTGTTCTGGTGAGCCATTACATTATTTCAATAAAGATGAAAGGGTTTATTTTCTTTAAATTATTTAGGGGAAAGAGTTAGCCTTCAGGCAGGTGTTCTGTTTATGCAGATGGAAAAATAAATTATGTAGAAGCAGAGACAGGTAAAACAGATGGAAAAGCAGTGTAAACCAAGAAAGCCAGGGGCAGCTGCGTGACAGGCTTCGGTAAAACAACCAGCTGAGTACCTGCCGAGCAGGCTGCCTCCTGAGCAGGACGTCTAGATTTAACCATGGCTCTCCGCTACTCTCCACAGTGCCTGTGGGGACCTGGCCCCGGCTTCAGTGATGCAGCCTTTAGAGACCATCATCTGAGATTCTTCATGGAAACTTAATTTTAAATGTCACAGAGTCTTGTGAAATCTTCCTACAGGCATTTTTCCTAACAGATCCAAGAGTGAACTGTACTCTCAAATAACCTGAAGCCTTAAAAAAAAAGAAAGAAAGAAAAAGAAAGCTATTCTATATAACATCTGGCTTCCCCCAGCACCTCCCACAAATTGACGGATTTGCATGTTAGGGCTTTCTGTAGCACCCAAGTCTCTCCTACTTCACTGGTCCGTGAATTCAGCGGAGGGATCCTGGCAGGCCCCCACCACTGGGCTGATCTCTGTGCAGCACTAGGACCTGCTATGCAGTAAACACCTGCCTCAGAACGGTCCATTTGGGGAAACAGTAGTCCCAGCTCTCAACAGCCTACCCTTGTTCATCTCATGTAAGCATGCCAACAAATTATACTGTCCCCTAAAAGAAGGGACAGTTCAGGCCCTGCGACTTCAGGGACAGAGAGGGAAGAGTGGTAAAGGGAAGATAGGAGACCTCTGAAAGGCCTTGAGGCTGAGTCCGGGATGTAGCTAAGACTCCAAGGCCTCACCAGCCAGTCACTGAAACCGCCATGCTAGCCTAGCTCCATGCCCCTGCTCACTGCCCCTGACTGACAGGACTGGACATCACCAAGGCCCTTGGACTGCACGGGTCCATCTAAATATGAAAAAGAGCATTTATCCACAAATAAAAGTGTTTTAAATGTGTCTTGTATTCCCTTTTTCAAATTGTAGAATTTAGTGCTTTCATTTTTTGATCTACTTTTCAGTGTTTAATGTAATTATTTCAGGAGACAACACCTTTATTTGAAAACACCCAAGTATGCAGTGCCTACATAGTGTTCAATAGTAATACAGATCATACGAGGAAGCTGTTGATTTATAAAGCTTATGAAGGCTGCATGGTTTTGAAAGTAAAGCATCTGCATGGTTTCTATCATTTGGTTTAAAATAATTGATTGTTCAATAAAGGGACTAATTTTTTATGCTTTGCATTGAAACCCAATGACATTATGACAATACAGCTTTAAAGCCCACTTTCGACCAGTTTTTGGGATTCATGTCTGTATGCTCACTGACAGTCTTCAGAGTTGTGTGTTACAGAAGCTGTCCTGTTGACAAGGTGGTTTTGTCTAAATAACATCCCAGCAATTAGCGTTTACTGAGGTCCCTCTCTGAGATAAGGCCAAAATAAACTTGGCTTCAGTCACCCTTGAAATATTTTATTTTGACCAAATGCTAGCATCATGGGAGAATTGGGGAGAGATGAATAAATGCGTAAGACAACTCTACGGGACGGGCCTGCTGCCTTGCCAGCGCTGGCCTTGGCCCTTTGCTTAATATTCCATCTTTAAAAGAACTTGCTAATATATCCTACTGTGTTTAATTTGTAGACACATTTCATATAACACATTGTTATGTATCTAAAATCAATAACTTTCCAAATCAACAGTAGCAACTGATAAAAGTATATAATCACTGAAAAAATACATTTTTAAAGCAAAATACTCTGAGTTTCATCTGCATTGGCTTCTCTTAAGGCAGCGTTTCTCAACCTTCCCAATGCTGCAACCCTTTAACACCGTTCCTCGGGTTGTACTGACTCCCAGCTAGACAATTGTTTTCATTGCTACTTCATAGCTGTGATTTTGCTACTGTTATAAATTGTAATGTAAATATCTGTGCTTCCTGATTCTCTTAGGTAAAACCTATGAAAAGGTCATTCAACTTCCAAAGGGGTCGTGACTCACAGGGTGAGAATTGCTGCCTTAAAGGATTGGTTTTTTCTTTCATTTAAGCAGTGTAAGTGCCTCAATTTGCTGGGCACTATTCTTCAATGACGACAATAACCTTCTGAGGTTCTTTTCTACTTTAGAAAGCTTGTTACTGATTTGGTTAGCTTAAAGGACAAGGTGATTAAGATATCAGAGGTGAAGGGTTCACTACAAGTCCGGACAAGATAAAGACCTAAGAGGTGCAGTGAGAGTGGACATGAAAATCATTGTCTAGTGCCTGTTAGAGGTGATGTCATTGGGAACAGGGGACCGAGCAGCAGTGGGGGTGAGGGAGAGAAAGGTCACGGTGCTGACACGGTGAATAACTTGCACTCAGTCTAATCTCAGATCCCTGATTTACCTGGACCGTTGGAGATCATTTTCTGAGATCCTGTGCTATTGATCTCACTCTTTGTCTTAGGGAGGATGAATATACCAAGGTAATCACACCAACATTGGGGTCTTTTTTTTTTTTTTAAGATTTATGTATTATTTAATGTAAGTACACTGTAGCTGTCTTCAGACACACCAGAAGAGGGCATCAGATCTCATTATGGATGGTTGTGAGCCACCATGTGGTTGCTGGGAATTGAACTCAGGACCTCTGGAAGAGCAGTCAGGGCTCTTAACCACTGAGCCATCTCACCAGCTCCAACATTGGGGTCTTAGAGAGATAAACTGACCCATTGCCTTAAGACATAATGGAAACCTCACACTGTACCTCGTCTCTCCAAAATTAACTTTGCCAAAATTCTTTAGACACATGTGGCCTCCGCTGGCTGCATATTCATAGGCAAGATCACTTGAGCATAAGAAATCAAATCCCAAGAGTGAAAAATAATGTGGTCCTTAATGTAATCATTTTCTTTTAATTTACAAATGATCCGGAACAGATGTCAAAATTGTTAGCACTGCAGATAGCATCCCTGAAGGATGCTATCCTGTAGGCATGGCCCCACTCCTGCTATTTCAGTCAATAACAGATAGTGCTGGTGATAGCAGAAGATTAAAAGCACCGTATCACTCATGGAGAGAGGCTGGGCAGTGCAATGAATACATGCAAGGGCACATTGACTTTGCCAGCAGAAAGAGGTCCTATTACAGTCACTCTTTGCTGCATAAACCTCTAGGTTATTCAGTTATTCTTGTGTCTAGTTTATTTAGTCATTCTTGTGTATGCATACATGTGTGAGCATGTGTGTGCTGCTGTATGCGTGCATGTGTGCACATGCATTGAACAGAGCTGTTGGGCTGGGTGTTGTTCCTGGGGAACTAACAATCTTTCTCCTTTGAGACAATGTCTCTCAGTGGTCCAACATTTACCAAGTCCACTAAGTTGGCTAGCCAGCAAGCCCAAAAGATCCACCTCCCAGGCACTGGGACTAAAAGAGAATGCCACCAACCTAGTGTGGGTTCTGAGGCGAGAACTCAGGTTCTCATGCTTACGAGGTAAACATGCCAAGACAGATGGTATAGTATTACCCCCTTTCTCTGGTGAGATTCCTAGGAGGTACTTTAATGTTCTGTTCACATTTCCAAATGTATAAGCACACTGGCTTTTCCCACAGCATCAAATTGATTAGTCCATCTCAGTAACCCACTGATGTTGATATGATTAATTGGTATATTCACACTTATGAAGTGAGCAGTGAGACAATTACCACAATATCTCAGCAAACCTCTAAGATACAGATCATGATCTCCAATGATACAGGTAAATCAGGAATCTGAGACCAGACTGCTTGCTCTTATCCAAGCCAGGAATAGAGCGAGCAACCTCACACCTTTCCTTCCCTCAACCCAAGCCCCATGTAGCCATTTTCAGCATGGAAAACAAAACAATAGTCACTTTCAATAGACTTGCATGTGAACTTACATCTATGCATACTTCTAAGGCAATTAATTTGATCATTATCAAACCATCAATTAATCCTCTGGGCCAGGTTTATAGAAGGTTGGAGTAGAAAATTGAGAACATGAAAGCTAAGGCTGTTTAATGTTTAAGAAATTGACATTTTTACATGCTTTCTCTGAAAAGATGAGGTCCAGAGAGAACACTTAAAGGCATCGTCAGGAAGTAGCAGAGCTGGAGGTAAGCCCCCAACACACTGATGTCTAATGTATTCCTCACAAGCAAGAGCTATTTTCCTAACACATCTCACACATGTGCCCAGCTTTTAGCAATAAAGTCCAAACATTTATCTCCTCTCTAGGACAACCAGAAACTGTATTGCAGCCAGTCTGTCACCTTCCACATGTGGCTTCAATAGTGCTGCTTGGAAAACACTCTTAAATGCTAAAGACATTGAGGCAGGAACCCAGAGCATCTCTGAATAGAATACACAGTACTAACTTCTTAAATTCACCTATTAATTTCTACATGGAGTTCTTACATTTTCATCATAACAGAAATCCATACTTCACTATTAATGAAAGAATGAATTTCAATTAAATCTTTGACCCAGGAAAATAATTTTGATTCTATGGAAAAGCTAGTGTGAATATCCATATCTATATATGAATGGAACATTAAGGTACTTCCTAGGAATCTCACTATAAAAAGGGGACAATAAAGACTAACCAGAAATTAGTTTCCTCATACAGGATTTCCCAAGATATAGAAAGCTAAATCCAGACACCATAAGGTTTTCTTGCCGACAAAATTCAGAATCTCTTCTGCTAGGTTTCCAGTACCCAGGATTGAGGATTAGGGATTACAAAAGTAATCACTCACTGGGATACTTGTATGAACAAGAAAAGCAAAACAACACATTCAACTGGATATTTTAATTCTTGGAAAAATTCATTATGTATATAATGTACACTGCTTGATATATCTGTGTCATGTAAAGCCCGGGAGATGATAGATAGATAGATAGATAGATAGATAGATAGATAGATAGATAGATAGATAGCACAACTAAACCAAACTGAACACCACAGTCCTTAATTTAGATCGCAATCAAGGTGAAGTATGTCAGTTTCTTCTGTATGATAAAATTATGCCTGTAATAGGAGCCAAACTTAGAACTCAACATGTCAGATAAACAACACCATCACTGTATCCGATGACTTTATAATAGAAAAGCAGATGTGAAAAGAAGTATCAGGAAATGGTTGCAAAAGATTGACAGCTGGCCTGGGATTGTGTCAGGGGTGCCTAACTTGATACAGGGCATAAAATGAAGCACTCAAAAGCCTCTTCTGTGTTTACTAGTTCATTTCTTCAGTCATTTCATTGTCCATTGAACAAATATCTATTAAAGATCAACTACATGAATAAAGCTGTTTCTGGCCCAGCAAAGCTTCATTCTAGCAAAAGAAGAATAGAGATAATAACTAAAATAGAACAAATTAAAATAACAAAATTAATAATGTAGTGTTTCCCCCCTCCCAGCCCAACCCCCAATCTGATGACAGTAGTGTAGAGAAAAAGACAATAGAAGAAACATCACCGAGTGCACAAGAATGTCACGAAGACCTCAAAACATGAGCTTCAAGGAGAGGGCATTGTAGTGGGATTGTCAAAGACAGAGAGAACAGTCAACACAACCAGCACAAAGGCCCAGAGTCAGTCCAGCAGGACCTGGTTGGCTGCAGCCATGGGAGCAGAAAGCAGAGTGCTAGAATATGAGATTAGGAATCAGAGCTATGTGTGATGATTCTCTCCTATAATTCCAGCACCTGGGAGGTTGAGGCATAAACCTGGAGTCAAGGTGAGATCTTTTCTCAAAAAAGAAAAACTATTGAGAAGGGAAGAAAATGGTGAAAGAAACAGAGATCAGCTCCGGGAAAGTCACTCATTGAATCTTATTTCACATCATTGTATTACTTTGCCACACACATATAAAACAGTGGGCAGATAAAACCAGAGATGGGTGTACTAAAAATGTTGCAATTTTGGTTTCTTTTAAAACCATAGAAATAGTATAGGAATATGTTTTTGTTTTGATTCCAGGTGTGGAATCTGTGGTTTGATTCCAGGTGTGGGAAGATGGGGTCTCCTTTGAAGCAGGTGACTATGGTTTGCCTCATGCTCTAACAGAGGTGTGATTTTGCCAGCTATGTGTAGGTTCTGAGATTGTGTGACATGTAGTGAGTTTTGGTTGATTGTTGATCTTTTTGGGTATTGTTGGTTATCATTTCTTAAGTAGTTGTTCCCGAAGAAGAAACAAGAAACAAAATTTAGGTAACTTGACAGTGAAGATCAAACTTGCCCAAGGAACTCAATGCTCCTCATCAGCAAGTAGTCTAATGATAGTGTTGCTCCCTTCTGATTCCTGACTTTATACAGGGATCTCTTTCCTTTCCTCTCTATCCTTTTTTCTCTCTTATCTAGTGTTATGAGGTTAAAACAGTTGAAAAGAGGTGGAGAAGGGTGGAAGAAAGAAGAACCCACAAAGTAGCAAAGATTGGCTACAGATGAGATTCGAAGCTGTGAGATGAAAAATGAGCTAAACAATTTACATTTGACAATCCACTCAGTATACAGAAGAGTTGACTAGTAACAATCACAATGGGGACAAGTAAATAAAATGTGGTGCGAACTTTCAGGGGACTCACCACTCATTGGATTGTTTCAGCCTTTAGAGCTAAATTACCATGATCCTGTGTTGGCCTGAGGGAGAAGATGTCAGCAAAACCCTCTGGAAAAAATGCCATCACCTCACCCTCCATCTTCCATCTCTACTGTTACACATTTTTTTTATTTTACAAATGCAGCTTACCTATCTTCTTCATGGTACTCTCTACCTTTTTAGACACTGATGCAGAGAGCTCTTCTTTGAAACCCATGTAAAACCAAATGATTCACTAAGAGTAGTTCACTGTTTAACAGAAGAGCAACAACTAGAGATAGAATATTCCCTGTCTGTAAGATCTCAGTTGTTTCAGTTTGATATTATAATGTGAAAGTCTCCAAATTACATTCAAAAGTACTTACAATGTGCTACAGAGAAATTCATTTGGATATGTGGTATAATAAGGTAGAAAGCTGAAAATGCCTGTGCAAAGAAATACTCTTTGGTGGAAAAATTTATACAAAGGTATTTCATTTTAACAAGTTAAATAAAAAGCAGTAGTTCATATTTCAATTAGTTGCAAAACCGATGAAGAATTTATATGCAAAAAGAACACCCAGTGATTCTCTTTTACTGTCTGGTGCTGTTCCACAGAGGTTGTAGTGAGAAGTCTTTGGAGGAAAATAAATGCCTTGAGATTGATAATGGAGATGGTCCATTAGGTTGGTCTCCTATACTCTGCATCAATTCAAGACAAAAACACACTACGAAGCTAAAATCTACCTGTCTCCATGTAGGCATCTTCTTCTTGCCCTGTGATGCAGCTTTGGTGACTCACAGAGAAGACAAGGAATTAAATGTCTTGTAATTAAAAGAACCCCATATGTCCAACTACTAACAGCTGTTATGTGACCAACTCCTTCTCAGAAAGGCTGAAATTTCCCCCATGTTAAAACACTCCCCTTCTTTATCAGACTTTGTAATCCAATGAAGAAGATCCCAGCTTAAGTCCCAGCCTGGGGCCATCTCAGGCTGAGCAAAAGGCAGCCTTCCTGAAAAAAAAATAACACAGACAAATCCCCCTAATTGGCCCTCACTGTTGAACTCAGGGAATGGTGCCAATTATACAACCACTCTGGCTTTCAGGGCTTAGAGATACATGAGAGAGACAGTTTGTTTTCTGATTGACTTTTAAAGATGTATACCTTTAAGTAAGAAAACACCGTAGATTATTTTTATTAAAGGATCATTGGCACATTTGAAGTTTGGAGTTCAGACTAAAAAAAATATGCAGGCTAAGCAGGAAGACATTCTGGCTGAGAAAGAAAATACTCACATTTTTGTCCATTCACTGTGGGCTGGTGTTGGGCTTGTGCTTTTTTTTTTAAATCTGTTCCAGGTCTGAGACCTCAAAACACATGGCAGCCCTAGATGTATACCTTACCCAGCACCCATGAGTGCCTTTCATCTGTAGTCTTGACCACATTCAATTGTTTGACTCAATCCCTGATCAAGGAGTCTAAGAAACATTCCAGATAGAGGGTATGATAGCTGTTCTTGGTTGTCGACTCACTGGGTGAACTTAAAATGGTCCCTTATGATCTACTTTCCTTTGAGTAGTACCATGCTTAACAATTTTCATCCACAACCCCCTGTATCTAATAATTAGGACTAAGCTAATAGATGTTCCAATTTAAAAATTATATTCATAGGTAAAATTAATTGCTTTCATTGGCAGAGGAAAAAGATGTTCTGGGAAAGACACTGATTGCACAGGTACGGAGACTAGCAATAAACAGGACCCCATGAAAGTGAAAAACTTCTATATGTCAAAGGACACCATCATTTAGACAAAGCAGCTGCCGACAGAATGGGAAAAGATCTTTATAAATCATACATCTGATAGAGGATTATTATGTAAAATATATAAAGAACATCAAGAAAACAAATAACTTAGTTAACTAGTGGGGTACATAACTAAGTAGAGTTCTCAAGAGTTCTCAAATGTCTGAGAAACAATTAAAGAAATGTTTAACATCCTTAGTTATCAGTGAAATGCAAATCAAAACTAAAACAAAACAAAACAAAAATCCTGAGAGAAATGACCCAGATCCTGAAAGACAAAGTTTGTGTTTGTTTTATATGAGGATGTTAGCTTTTAAGCCTTGAATAGGCATGCTACTATCCATATAACCACAGAAGTTAAGTATAGAGTAAGGGAATAGGGGGAAAATAATGGCTCCCAAGGAAAATGGAATAGAATATATAATTATGGAGAAACAGGGAGGAGACTAGAATAGGGGAATTAAACAGGATGAGAGAGGAAATAAGGAGGAAAGGGAGAAAATGCAGGGAGAGACAACTAATACTAAGGGCCAGTGAGGAGTCATATGGAAGCCTACTATAATAGAAGTTTCTTAAAATATATAAATATATGAAAGGAATTTAATTGGAGTCACCAAGTGTTGACACTAATTATTTTACTCAGTTCTTATTCCTCTACATCCCTTCCAATCTTTATTCCACCCCAACCCCTTACAGCCCCCCCAATACTCAATAGGAAGGAAAGAAAGTTAAAAGCAAAAGGGGGGATATCGACTTCTTTATACTACTTCTTGCTGATTAGGGATGCCGAGTTTCTTGGGGCTTGTCCAATCTCCATCACTGGGATATCTCCAACTTCTTCCCATCTCTTTGCTCATAAACAGTTGACAAACCAAGCAACAGCAGCCAGGAGCAGCAAGGGGAGCAGCAGCCTCTTCAGAGCCCTACTCAGGGCTCATCCATTTATACCCTCTTCACAGTCCCCAGAATCAAACTGTCTGCATAACACCCTTCCTAGTGCACAAGGCAAATCACAATCACCTGCTGTGAAGCAGCCTCTTATCCTGTACCTGGAATTAAAGCAAAACATATTCACATAAAATAACTGTATTTTTAAAGAAGTCAAAACTCTCACTACAACCAAGTAATGGGGAGACAAAGCCCCAGCTAGACACCTTTCACCGCCAAGTGAAACTTCAACTGCCCGGCATGGGTTACATCTCATCCATTGTGTTGTTGGTCAAAGTGCCCCCATAGAAACTCCCAAACCATTTAGTCTATTGCCAAAGCTATTGGTTATTTTCCACAAATAGATGATAAGGTTCTAGTGTGGAAGGCAACACCTCTATAACTCATTCAATATGGAAGAATCAAGCTGGTACGTACCTAGAGACTTCACCCCTACTGACTAGTGTCCATGGTATTGGGATGTACTCTGCAAGCTACCAGAGGAGAAAGCTAATCATTGACCCAGCTACAAACCCTGAAGTCTACAGTGGTGACCTGCCTGCAAGACACACACTAGTGTAATAGTGGCACAAACATTGTGAGAGTAACCAATCACTCTTTGGATTTAAGACTCATTTCATGAGATGGAATCCATGACTGACCATGCTTGGGTGGTTAAGGTCCTAAAACTAGTAAGGCCATGGGCCCAGGGGTAAGGCAAATACTATTGTTCTTCTAAAGGAACTTACCAGTAGGGTGACTCCAAATGGCATTCTACTATGCCCATCGATCAGGTTGTTTGTTTGTTTGTTTGGGTTTTTTTATTTTTTTATTTTTATTTTTATTTTATTTTATTTATTTATTTATTTATTTAGCCATTATCAGAGAAGCTTTCTCTTGCGGTAGATGGGAAATAATACAGAGACCTACAACCGGGCAATGTTCAGAGAGTGAGAGAGTTTAGAATACTTAGTCCTCAATGGGATGTCTTCATCAACACCCTCCCCTCAGGATTCAGGGAGATAAGCAGTAGAGGAGGCAAAAAGGTTGTACAAGCCAGAGGGGATAGATGGCACAACAGGTCAGAGATTGTGGTAGTACACCTAGAGTCTGTACAGCTCCAAGCCAGATTCCTGTACCAGGTTCCCAGCCCAGAGAGGTTAAAATACACAAGCGCTCCAACCTCTAACAAAGAAGTTATTTCCAGTTGACAACCACTTATGAAAGGAAAAACTCGTTTTCTCCAATGGAATATCACTGGATTATATAAACTATTCTTAAGGGAAGGCACCATGCCCAGTAAGAGATGGCCAGCACAAAATGAACTCAATGGTATTTCTGCAGATTTTTTTCTCTCTTACTGGTCTTTTGCTTGTGATTTTATGGATTTTGGTGTGTGTGTGTGTGTGTGTGTGTGTGTGCACGTGTGCACATGCACGTGCATATCTTATTTTGATTTTTTAAATTCTGTTTTGTTTGTTTTCTAAGGAGAGGGAATTGGGTGAGTGGAGTTATGGGGATGATCTGAGCAGACATGGAAAGGGGAAACCATGATCAGAATATGTTGTATGATAAAAAATATTTACTTTCAATAAAGATCATTTTAGCCATTAATTTTTTAAAGTGATTATATCTATGTGGTTTCTCATAATATCCAAGTCAGGAAAAATTCTTAGTAAGGTAGACTAAGAAAAGGAACGAGGCCTGGATGACATAGGAAAGAGAGCTACAGGGATCTGAATGGCTTTCTACAGGACAGTACTGCCTGTGACCTGACTGGCAGTGGGATCCGGAGTGCTGGGAGGTCTTAGGAGGGCACCGGCACTGGGCAGTACATAGCCTAGGGTCAGCTGGTTCTGGCCTCCCGTGTGCAGACCTTCTCCAGCCCCTCAACATCTTACCTAGAGACAAAAGAAACCAGAAAGGGCCCTGAAGAGAGAGGCTGGGAGCAACTCGCCGTAGAAGCAGTCCTTGAATGGCAGACAAGCTGAGACCCCAACAGAAGGGGGAACTCAAACTGCCTACATAGCTCAAGGCGCACAAGCAGCAAGCAAAGGCTTTTGTAGAGCCAGAATCGTGGCCCATAGCGTCCCGGCAGCTCAGAGTTCCTCCCTGTCCTTGTAAGGAGAGCCAAACAAGCAGGTAGACCAAAGCTGTAGCTGAGGGATGCTGGGGAAGAACCTAGCTAACTGATCGCGTCACTCTCCAGCGCCAGAATTGAATTCTGCTCCTAAACCCCCAAGCAGGATCCTGCACTCCGTAGAGACCATGGATCCTCGTCTGATGAAACGGCGGTAAAGAGGTGAAGAGATGGACATTGGCGAAATCCATGAAATAAGGAACCGGTAATCACTCACTAGGCTCAAACAAGGCCAAACAAAAGCGCGAAGGAGGAAGCGAGCACATTTGTGCCTTACCACACCGCCCCAGTGCTCGTGGACTCTTCTGCCTGTGTCCTAGTGAGCATCCTCATGAAGATTTAAGCCATGGCGCGCATCTTGCCAGTTGGTGCTTAGTGGAAATTAAGCTGTGGATTCCAAGGACAGCTTCTCACAAGGCTTTGAAGTCTACTGTTTCACTCTGTGATCACAGGACTGTCTCGCCCGCTTCCCTTCCTCCTTTCTTTCTTAATCTTTGGTGTGGTGGGCTGGGCGGGAGGAGCTGCAAACCAACCTGTGCTGCGGTAATGGATTTCTTTCTTTTTCTTTTTCTTTTTCTTTTTTTTTTCTTTTTTTTTTTTTTTTTAGACAGGGTTTCTCTGTGTAGCCCTGGCTGTCCTGGAACTCACTCTGTAGACCAGGCTGGCCTTGAACGCAGAAATCTGCCTGCCTCTGCCTCCCAAGTGCCGGGATTAAAGGCGTGCACCACCACCGCCCGGCTCAGTAATGGATTTCTTAGCGAGCGCTTTAGTTAACATGTAGACTTTTATTATAATTTATCCCACCTTGTCGTCAAGTGTTTTGTTTTTCATTTCTTCAGGCAAAAAAAAAAAAATCTTTCAGGCTTTGTTCAGATACACTTTAAATTTATACCTCTTGTCTTCAGAAGCAAATGAACATATGAAATTTAAAGTTTGCGTGTGGGGGGGGGTTGTCTTAGTTAGAATTACCATTGTTATGATGAAAAACCATGACCAAAAGTGAGTTGGAGAGGAAAGCGTTTATCTGGCCTGCACATCCACACCATAGTTCATCAGCAATGGAAGTTATGACAGGAACTCAAGCAGGGCAGAATCTAGAGGCAGGAGTTGATGCAGAGGCCATGCAGGGATGCTGCTTCCTGGCTTTCTCGCCATGGCTAGCTCAGTCTGCTTTCTTTATAGAACCCAAGACTACCAGCCCAGGGATGGCACCTCCCACAATGGGCAGGGCCCTCGCCATCAATCACTAATTAAGAATATGTCCTAAAGGCATTCTCTCAACTTAGGTTCATTCCTCCCAAATGATACTAACTTATGGTAAGTGGCATAAAGCTATCCTGAACACAGGGGATGGACAAAGAATCAAAGTAATATTGGAGAACAATCAGGAGATGTCTAAGGCTCAAACAGTATAGGCCTATTGACTGAACCTAGTCTGGTGGTGTGAAATTTTTAACATGTCTGGGGACCAGTCCACTGACAGGCAGATGTCCATTATTAGACTCTCCTTCACTAATGATCAATAGCATTAAGGGCGCAATTTTCGTAGGGTTGAAAGTAACTTAGGAAAAATAAATAAATAAAAAAATTTTTAAAAAAACTGAAAAAAAAAGAAATAACTTAGGTGTACAGATAATAAATAATATTGGCGGGTTACTCCATCTCAGTTAAAAGAAAGAAATCAAAGCTAGCTGGGTGTGTTGGCACATGCCTTTAATCCCAGCACTGAGAAGTCAGAGGCAGATGGATTTCAATGAGTTCTACCCCAATCTGATGGAGAGCAAGTTTCAGATTCTAGGGCCACCAAAGCTACACAGAGAAAAACCTGTCTATAAAGACCAACACAAAAAAGCTGTACTGACTCACATCTGTAATCTTCAGCAGTCAGAAGGCGGAGGCTGAGTCAAGAAGGCAGCTAATTTGAGGCCAGGAATTAGCCTCAAATTAGCTGGTAAGAGCTTCAGGATAGCCTATGATGTATGCAACACCTTGTCTTAATTAAAAAATACCATAACTTCCTTAAGCTTTTAAATTAGCAACATATACTACACAAGCTTAGCACATTTAACTATCAGTTCTAAAAAGCCATAGATTAATATTTGGTCAATTTTGTGGAAATGCTCAATTAAATAGCTTAAATGTCATTCGTGGTAGTATATAAATTCACTATTTTTAACTCTTTGTAAGTACAGTAGTTACCCAAACTTTCCAATTTAATCAACTAAAAACTAAATTTAAAAATACCACTTTTAAACCAGTCGCTTGATTCCACATTTAAAATCCGAACCGTAAGTCTGACATTTACTTTAAAAAGCCAAAGTCTCCTAAGCAAACTACAGGTGCTTAAAGCATGAATGGTTTGAATTTTATAAACACTGTTTCTTTGGCTATCGGAGAGGTAATATAAGTTGTTTTCCTGCCAAGAGTATGTGATCCTAAACTCATAAATTACTCTAAGGGCCAGATCTCACCCCGAGAGTCTCCTGACAGTTTCTACTGGACTACCAATTCTTCTAAGTCTTGTTTTTCCATTTTCCTCTCCTGAGTTTGAGGCCTTCCTACTATTACCCAGAGTACCCATAATTCCTCATAACTTCTTAATGTAGATGCTATCCTGTGACCAAACAAACAAATGAACAAAAAGGCAAATGGTGACTGAAGAAAGACACATTCTCAGGGTCTCTACACATGCATGTCTACCTGTGCACACACACACACACATATACACACACACACACACACACACATGCACACACTACAGGGGTCCAGGCAGATAATCAAGGGTAAGTTCTCCCTACTCTCAGCTTTAACCCTAGCTGTAATCTTGGCTCTCCTTGCTGCACGGCTTCACTCATTCATAGGTTCTAAGGAGTAGGATATAGGCATCATGGGGAATGGGACAGATTATTATAGTAGAAAAAAGTTAATGAATTTTCTTTTAAATTTATTCTCAAATCTACTCTAGACCCAAACATTTCGTTGTATTTTGCTCAACTTTAGTCTTTTTGCCATACTTATATTGACCAATAACCTTTGATCCCATCTGCCCAGTAAAGCCAGGTGAACAGAAGAAGCTATGCAAGAGCAAACTCCAGGAGTAAAAAGGTCAGGGTGAGAGAGAGAGAGAGAAAGGTCAATTTTACCTTCACCAAGAACACGTGGCCAGCCAGGCTCCCTGGGTGGAGAAGCCTGTCTCTGCGGGAGGCCATATCTGCTTGGTGGCAGCAAGCACCTCCTTACTCTGAACCTGCAGAACAGAGATTTTACCGTCTCAGCTGGTCGGGAGTCCTACACAGCGCCCAGGTTTGCTATTAGCTCTGTAAATGCTTTGCACACTGTATTTTCAGTTTGATTTCTTTAAAGTATCTGACTGCAGCTGGGGGCTGTGTTCCTGGTCTGTGGTGTTGCCAGAAACCACGTGGATGCCCGAGATCTGTCCTCTTGACTATAAAGAGCAAAGAAGCTACTTTGGCAGTGAGATCGAGGACAGCAGGTGCAGATGCACAACTGAGGACAGAAGGTTTTCTATGGCAACCCCTACCCCAACCCCCAAAGAGGCAACCGCTTAGACAGAAACCTATGGAAGAGAGCTCTTAAAACGTGTCATAAGGATGCTGAAGTGCCACTCTCCACTGCTGATGGCTTCTGGCAGGGGCGCAGAGGGCAAGGACTCAGTTCTATTTGAGGGGCAGGCCACTAGGAGTTTGGCCATGCTCCACAGAGTATATAAGTAACACAAATTGGACGTTTTTAAAAAATTGTTTTGAAGCACCTAAAGAAATGTTCCTTAGTTATCAGGGAAATGCAAATCAAAACAACCCTGAGATTCCACCTCACATCAGTCAGAATGGCTAAGATCAAAAACTCAGGGGACAGCAGATGCTGGAGAGGATGTGGGGAAAGAGGAACACTTCTCCATTGCTGGTGGGATTGCAAGCTGGTTAAACCACTCTGGAAATCAGTTTGGCGGTTTCTCAGAAAATTAGACATAGTACTACCTGAGGATCCAGCTATACCACTCCTGGGCATATACCTAAAAGATGCTCCAACATGTAACAAGGACACAGGTTCCACTATGTTCATAGCAGCCTTATTTATAATAGCCAGAAGCTAGAAAGAACCCAGATGTCCTTCAACAGAGGAATGGATACAGAAATTGTGATATATCTACACAATGGAGTACTTACTATTCAGCTATTAAAAACAATGAATTCATGAAATTCTTAGGCAAATGGATGGAATTAGAAAGTGTCATCCTGAGTGAGGTAACTCAATCACAAAAGAACACACATGGTATGCACTCACTGATAAGTGGATGTTAGCCCAAAAGCTCAAAATAAACATGTTACAGTTCACAGACCTCGGGAAGCTCAAGAAGAAGGAAGACCAAAGTGGGGGTGCTTTGGTTTTTCTGAGAAAGGGAACAAAATACTCACAGGAGCAATTATGAAGACAAAGTGTGGAGCAGAGACTGAAAGAAAGGCCACCCAGAGACTGCCCTACCTGGGGGTTCATCTTATAAACAGTCACCAAACCCTGACACTATTATGGATGACAAGAAGTGCATGCCTAAAGGAGCCTGTTACGTTTGTCTCCAGAGGAGGCCCTGCCAGAGCCTTACAGATACAGAGGCAGATGCCAGCAGCCAACCATTGGACTGAGCGCGGGGTCCCCAGTGGAGGAGTTGGAGGGAGGACAGGAGGAGCTGAAGGGGTTTGCAACCCCTTAGGAAGAACGATGATGTTGGCCACCCAGATGCCCCAGGGCTCCTAGGGACTAAGCCACCAACCAAGGGGTACACATGGTTCCAGCTAAAAGTGTGGCAGAGGAATGCCTTGTCAGACATCAGTGGGAGGAAAGATCCTTGGTCCTATGAAGGCTTCGTGAGGAAATCGAGGGTGGGGCGTGGGTGGGAGATGGTTGGGTGGAGGGGCATCTTCTTGGAGGCAGTGGGTAGGAGGGTGGGTTGGGGGTTTTCTGGGAGGGGGGAACCGGGAAAGGGTATAACATTTGAAATGTAAGCGAAGAATATATTTAATAAAAAAACTTAAAAAAAATTGGCAGGAAGCAGGGGGTGCGGTAAGGGGTTGGGGGTGGGGGTTGAGGTGGCAGCAGGGTGCAGGGGCACTGGGGGTAAGGAGGTGAGGAGTAGAGGGATGGCAGGGGCGGGGTTAGACATGGAAGGACCGCAAAGTGAATGTGAACAGTTATGTAAGATGAAATTCCCAAGAAAATCAATGAAAATGTTGCGATGAACAATGATAACAACAACAACAAAACAAGCAGCCAAAGAAACACAATTAGTATATTTAGTGTGTGTGTGTGAACTATATACATGCACGCGGGGGTGTGCACCTGAGTATGCCCACGTGTGCATGCCACAGTGCACATGTGGAAGTCAAAAAACAATTTGTGGGAATCCGTTCTCCTTCTATCCTGTGTGTCTGGCTCAGAACTCAGGCCGCAGGGTGAGCCATCTCACCAGCCCTTTCCTTAGCTTTTTTTTTTCTTTATGAAATGCAAGAAACCAACTCAAACAGCCTTTTTATAAAAGCAAACGTTCTAACACAATTTAAGGATGTCCTAACTCGATACTTATATGCTGAGGAATGATGTCAAGAAAAGCGTACCTTGTAGGACAGGCATGGTGGCGCATACCTTTAATTCCAGCATGCAGGAGGCAGAGGCAGAGGCAGGCAGATCTCTGTGACTTTGAGGTCATTCTGGTCAACAAAGGAGTTCCAGACCAGTCAGGACTGCTCAGTGGGTATCTGTCTTACAAAAGAGCATGTACTGAACTGTTATGTCTATGTAAGGGCAAAAAACTTTCTGTGTCCTGTATGTCACTGCTATCCACAACACACACATACACACACACACACACACACACACACACACACACACACCAGCCTCACCCCTGAGCTTCAGGTCTCAGATACCATTTGTTGGCTTTTCATGGTTTGGTGGTTTGAGAGCTGGAAAGTGCTTGTGTTGTGTGTTCAGAACCAAGGTTGCAGCCATGTTCTAGGACAAAACATGGGCAGGCGCTGGCAGAAACTCCTGGGGTTCATCGTGTGTTTGATTTTTACCAATTTTGGTTGCCGTGTTTAGAAACCTGCTCCTGTGGCCAACATTTTTGCACAAAGCCCCACAATCCCTTACGGGAAGCCCTATGGGGTTACAACCCACCATTTAAGAAGGTCTGACAGAAGACAAAAGACAGAACTACAGTTACCCCAGAATCCTTACTCTGATGTTAGCATTCGGCGCTGCCCTCAGCTCTGTCAACATTTTACTCCAATGACAAACCACAAAAGAACGTTCTAATACTGTGTTCGAAGCCGTGTAACCAGGGACAGAACGTGTTTTACCACATGCACAACCTGAATCTTCTTGTGGTGAATCATGCAGATATTAGGATTATCAGTTGAAAAGAAACCCATGGAAAGCCAATCACATGACTTGACGCAACTCCGTAGTGATTTACACTAATCAGGACTGAACATGCCCAGTGCACAGAGTCATCAATGTCAGAACTGGAAAAAAAAATCTTTAAGCATTGCTTAGTAGAAGACAGGGCTAGCAGGCCACCATGCGCCTTACATTTCATTTGCTGTGAATTAATAGCCCCAATTCTGGTTGTCAGATATTCCCAGAGTATATGCTATAGGAAGAATAGCCTATAGCCAGTCACACTGCCCTTGCCCTTCCTCCCTGAAGGATATACATGACCTCTCTAAGAGGTCTCGTTGGTGAAGGCCACAAAGACATCCCAAAGACTAAACTTGAGCCTGATTGAGTTGGAGATACTAGGGTCAACCCTGGTCTACATCTGCATGAAAGTGTAGAGAGATAGACCAGGGCAGATAGCCTGGCTTCACTACCAGGGAGTGTTTGGAGAAATCTCCACCCTCAGGGTGTGTCCATTTGTTACCCTATGCCTCTGGGACGGGATAATCAAAATAGCTATCGCCCGTGAAGATTAGCTGATACACACCAAACCCCTGAGAAAACAGACTGTAGAGCACCTTCCTTCCTCCTACATGCCTCGATTCCTTCCTACACATCTCTCTGTATGAAGGGCTCTCCTCTGTCTCCTGGGCGACAGCATCCAAAGGCTTTCATGAAAGAACCTCTCTGTCATTTAAAACTTGTCCTCCTCAACCTCGACATTTGGCTCCGCATCCGTGTGTGTGGTTTACCTTAAGTAGGGGTTCCAAACAGGGCAGTGAGAACTGCTAACTGTCCCTGTCTATCTTTTTTTGTGGAGCCCTATGGCCATTGTGAGCAGGCCTGGGTAGGCTTTTCCCACTAATGGTGAAATAAATGATACATTAAATTGGCCACAGGCCACCTTCAGGTAAAGATGAAAAGAGACAGGTCTGATCCGGGGGAGATAGCTTCTCTAGGGGTGTGTTTTCAACTGCACTTTTCTTTCCACTTTAAATAGCACAGGTGAAAGGGACTTTCTGAGTGTAACCCCATGAACCAGGCGAGCTGCAGCGTCACTTTTCTGCCACCGGGAAAGAAGAGAGGGAGGGCTGGCTGTGCGTGGCATTCCTCGCCCACACTCCCTCTCCCTTTGCAAAGACAGGAAATCAAGTACACAGAAAGCGCTGCTATTTCGCCCAAACTTCAAAAGACAACAAGTCCAGGTCTCCAGGTTAGCTTCTAGAACATTCCAGTAACGCCTGGTTACAATTTTAATTAGGATACATTTTGCAAAAGTGAGCTCTGCTGTGGTCATATCCTGGAGACAATTACTTATTGTCCACACCTGAGGAGGACCAAAGAGAGAGAGACTTTAAGATGTGAGGGTCAGTTTTTCCAAAGGGTCAAAGGGAAAATGATGTCACAATAAAGGGCAGAGAGGTTTGGCCCTCAGGGTTGTGGGAGAAAAACCTGCTATCTGATCAGAGGCAAATTGTTCCAAAGTTTGGCTGTCAATCACAGCAAAATAAGGAGACCATTCTATTTAACTATCTGTTGCATACATAGACTAACCCCACGCATTTTACATAATTTTGATCACTTTCTTATTACTCTGCGATATTAAAAATGTGATGGTATATCTCCATCCTCTAGATACAAAGAATATGGATAGAATACATTTATTTTTCCTTTTTAAAAAAAATTGAGAGAAGGTCTCACTGTAGGCACAGTCTGGCCTTGAACTTTAAATAATTCTGCATCAGCAGCTTGAGTTTATAGTCACACACTACCGTGCCTCCATGGGGTACTATTTGAAATAATTGCTGATATTTTTTTCTTTAAATATGCAAGTGATAAAAAGCATGGTTTTTAAAACTATATAATATATAATATGGGACTAAGCCAAGAAATATGGATATTGACTATGATAACTTTACACCCTTCATATAAATGGCAAAACAGGTTTGGGGGTTTTTAGTCGTTTTTGTGTATCGGGGTGCATTTGCGTGGAGGCCATGAGACAGCCTTAAGTGCTGCTCCTCGGGTGCACTACCTTTTCTTTGAAACAGGTCTTTCACTGGCCTGGAACTTGCTAAGGAGTCTAGCCTGGCTGGCCACGGAGCCCCACAGATCACCTCTCTCCAGCTCTCCAGCACCGGAATTACAGGGGTATGCCACTCTATCCAGCATTTAAGGGGAGGGAATTCCGATTAAACTGGGGTCTTCATGCTGCAAGGAAAGCATTTTACTGACTGAAACATCTCCTCGGCCCCAGAGAAGAGTTTCAATTCAGAGGTGTCCCCCATCCCTATGCACAGCAAATAAGGGCAACAAACTGCAGAACCAGTGTCCTGCACTGCCTCCGACCCTCGCCAACAGCACGCACTCGTGGGCATGCTCCTGCCTGTCCCTACGCCCACCTCACCCCACACTGCACACTCCACAAGACTTTATGCCAGCCAGCAGAGTGACAGGAGGCCAGCAGTTGCTTCACCAGCAGCAAATAGAAATGCCACCAGGGACAAAGGAAGAGCCACAGGAAGGAAGGCGTGGTTTTAAGGTCTGCCTCTAAGCAGCAGGAGAGGAGAGGAGAGGCAGGGACATCCAGAGATCTACTGGAGTACCAGGGAAAGGCTGTAGTAGTTAGCGGCAGTGCGGCGATCTTACCATGTCAGGCACGCTTACCCTTTAGTAACAGCCTGACTTGTGTCCTTCCTCCTGCAGAACATCCTAGGTGAAAAGATGCTTCTAAGCCCCTCGCTCCCAGTTTGTCTTGCAGACTATGGCATTTTCCTATTTGTTTGGGGTTTCCACCCCCCCCTTCAAAAATGACTCACAAATGCTATATTATTTTACCCTACACAAATTGCTTTCCATAAATCCATGGGGGGTGGGGAGGAAGAATCTTGAAGCCATATCATAAACATGACACATCTGTTTCTAATAATCAAAGAAGTCTAATAAAACCTTTACTTTGGAGGAATGGCCAAAGTTTCATCCTAAAGGCAAATTGTATCCATCTGGTCCCAAGAGAGCTGGCTTTTGCATTACGGAATATTTGTTGCTTGGGTGATTGGAGTGTGGGAGTCAGGGAGAGCGGAAGTTGTTAGTCCCAACACTTAGCGCTAAGTGGAGTTCGTTTCTAAAAATTGAAGCTTCCAGAAACTGGTGAGTAATCCTCCTTCGTGGCGTGATGTTATGTCACCAGATCTGCTGAGCCGAAAGCACAATAAAAGTAATCCTTCCCTTCTGCAAATGTTGGTGATGTGGCCCTCACAGATGTGCTGCAGGGGAACTGCTCCCGCCGGCCAGAGTTCAGGAGCCCGGGGCTGAGGCAGCTGGTGAGGTTCCGGTCCACATATCAGTCCACGCCCCTGTGATGTGCAGAGGCCGAGAATGGCCTTGCAGCCCTGACGTCCCTTGATCCAGTCATCAGTGAGCATTTCTGCACAGTATCTCAGTATTTCTAGCCAGTCTGGCAACTTTCTGACTATGCAGACGACAAGGGGCAGGGAGGAAGGCAGTGGAAGGATCGGGGAAGAAAAGGGGCTGGCGTTTGGAGGCAGGTGTCCTGTGAGAGTTCGGTCTTGCCGTAGCTACCCACAGGTATAAAACGAGCCACTTGCGTCGAAGGCCAAGGCCTGATAACAGGGCTGTGTCCGGGCTCCGATCTAAGGAACTCACCAGCTTTTTTTCAGCATGACACACTGTCGCAATTGTCCAGTGTCTATGCTGAAAGTATCCTTAATGATCCCGATCCATTTCCAAAAAGAAGTTAACAGGTGAAGGAAAGTTGGATCAATATAATTTAATGACTTAAGTCTCTCAGCAGCAGATTCAAGCAGGACTTATCCTTCACGCAATGTCTAGTCCACTGTGGCTTACCATTCGGCAAGAAGCCTCCTGCATCAGGACCACATGACGATGTTTGAGGACCCAGGGCACTGTTTCAGCCTCTCTCCTCTAGAACGATGTAAGGCCTCTATTTTACAACTGCACTGGTATAAAAATGAATGTAAACCAGGCCAAATCAGTATCATACCTTCACTGTGAGTGGGTTCAGTGGCATAGGCTTTGGGAGGAATTAAAGCTAAAACATTTAAAATGTATGGGTTTCCCAGATCTGGTGCCTGCCTGCCTGCGGAGCCTAACGGAGAAGCTGCCCTTGCGTTGGGGCCACTGGTACATCCTGACAAGAACTCCCTCTCTCTCCCTCAGCGCAAAGCACATGCTGAGCCATGGTTCCTGGTTCAGCACCTCGCCCAGGAGACCCCTCCCCGCCTGGTCTCATATAAACTAACACACTGAGACCTAAAGGGAAGAAATCCCCACCTACATTCACAGCACCGCTCCCAGCCTGGGATCACTGGAAGCCTTTCTGTGGCTAAGCCGTAGGACAATTATGCCCCCCCTCCCAACAGATCGTAACTCTCCTCTTGTTTATGTAAAGACCCCCAATTAGGCCAGAAATAGAATTTAGCACGGCAAACATTGTTTAAAAAATGTTAAGACATTTAGACCAGTGTTCCCACTCATTATTCTCTTTTGAAACCTAATATTAGTAACAGCATGTGCCAGAACAGACCTGGACCATGAATTAATAATGAAACAGTTGTACTGGAAAACATGTGAGCACCTAGTTACTCTATTTGGCAGGCACCTGTCGGGATGGGAGTTCACTCCGACATACATGGCCCCTTCTATGATCATTTTGTTTCCCCGGGATTTCCTGCAGGGAGAGAGACCACCGAGCACGTGTCTGCCGCTCCCGCTCAGCTGCCACAGAACAGATGCAGGTTCCTGGGGAATGCTCCAGCCCCAGCCTTTTCTTCCCTGAAGCTCCGACTCTTCACCAATAGGTTGCTTAGATATTTTAGTATGCCTGGTGTCAACTGTTTCTCCATCCAGTTCACTCTAGCACAGGCCTTTAACAGTCTTTAAAGACCATGAAAAATGTGTATCCTTGACCCACCTCTAGCCAGCAGCGGAGAACTGTTGAGAACAGTTTGCAGGTTCTATCACCGTGGCCATTGAATGATGGCTTCGTTGTCTTGAGCCCTTTATGGTTCTGTTTTTGAACCTCGGTCTGTTCACCTGTAATGGAGCCTGGGATAGTCATCTCTCTGGCCCACAGGATGGGCGTAGATACGGTGGACGGCTCCCACAGTGCTGGATGAATGGAGCCACCATCATCATACAATCCCTTCCCCCATCATCATCTTTGTGCTTCTGCTGTGTAGTATAATCATTAGTGCATACTAAGGTTTGTTGTATAAACCCTGGGCTGTATTGTGCATGGAGTCCTTTCACCGGCAAAGCAGGCCACTTTGTTTTCCTTGGCCTGGTTTTTAACAGGAGCGGTTTGCACCCAACTCTCCTCCCTCTGTGGAACCTGACGACACTCAGTTTTCAAATGAGCTTGGCCTTTCTGATGGGTTCCCCTCTCCAGAAGGCTCGGGACAAATTCTCAGCACGAATGCTCCCAACGCTTATGCTAGCAATCAAATGTCAACCTGTCCATGAACCACGTACATATACAGAGGTGTCCTGAGGGGTTCTACGTGTGGAACTGCAGTTTTAAGGATGAAATGGTTTATGGTTTATTTCTTGCAACCCAACTCACTCCCCTGTCTCTTAAAAACCGGGCTCTCTGTGGCTTCCTGCACACTTTTTTTTTTTTTTAAGCCTTTCTACATCTGCAAAAAACAAGCAGTTGTTGTCATCACCATTCTTGTCCTGTGAAACCTTAGCCAGGTGATAGAGTTACAAATTCCGTTTCTCTAAGCAGAGCCCCACCTCTCTCAGCCCCACACTGGGAAGGTAAGTCCAGTGCTCCACAAACCTTGCTTTGGAGATTCATAAATTTAGACATGATCATCTGTATCTTTTAGATTAAAAAAAAAAATCAACCCCTAAAGTTATTCACAACCAATCAAGCAAGATAAAAGAAAAGGAACATGTTAGAAATCCCCCCCCTCCGCCCTTGAAAACCAGTCGGTCGCAACGGACCAGTTTTTGTTTTGGTTTGTTTTCTTAGTTATTGCGTAACACGGTGCAGTGTGGAGTACAGGAAATAATTTAGCCCACGCACCTGCACAGAAAACCCACATCAACGAGTTTGCTTCGGCAGTCGGGCTGGGGAACCAAGCTCTAAGCCTGAAAGCAAACGTGAAATCAAATACGAAAATTGCACAGCAGCCCTGCAGGAGTCAGCTATCCAGAGGCCCCGCTGAAACCCCATCTGTCAGGTAGAGTTTCAGACACATTTTGATGTTTTGGTCACCTGACCCAAGCTCTTGGGCCCAATTGGCCCCCAAATTCCCAGGGCAGGTAATGAGGTAACCAGAGTGTGTGGGAACGAGAGGACGAGGCAGATCCGACCTTCCCCATCATTCATTAGTCTGTCTACTAATTCTGCTTGTTTCTTGGTTTGACGTCTGCTTATCAGGAAATTTGAACTTCTTAAAGAAACGGAATGACTTTATCTACACCTGGGACAGAATTTAGTAACATTTGTGTAAAATTAAACCATTGTGACAGAAAATAGTAATTTGGGAGATTAAATTATTTATATGTTAATTTAACGGCCAATATATTTTAATGCGTTTTGTGTTTTGTTTTTCTCTACTCTCTTATCAGATATCATTTGGAATATCACGCTATCATCCTTGGTTTGCCTGAAAAGTCATTGAAATAAATGTGCTGATTTATCCACGAGTTTTTTTTTTCTAATCCTTTTATTAATCTCCCAGGGATTTTGTCCAAACAAAATAAATGTTTGTGCACATGGCATTTGTCACTATGGGAACTTTTGGCCTTTAAAATGCTGACTCTGGTAACAGAAACAACCAAGGGGAGAAATTCGCCTTGTTTAACAAGAATAGACAAAACCAGTTTGGTTGGCAACCCTTGGTACAGCCTAGCCTAACGGGGGAGGGGCAGAGAGCACGTGTTTACTGCTCACAGACTCCAGTCAGGAAAGCCAGCAGATCTGGGTTTCCTGGCAAAACCGGGAGCTTAAACATCACAGAAAAACTTGAAGGGCTTTTTCCTTAATTTCATGTAACTAATTCCAAACATGAGCAACATTATCTAACGTGTTAGCATACATGTATAACAACTTTTGCAACTAATAAAGCCACTCTTTATATTCCCGAGCTGAGCCTGACAAGCCGCACTGACAGCTTGACAACCGACAGGAAATAGACTGGTCTGCAAACTTCAGAACAAACTCAGAGCGATTTTTCTTTTCCTCTTAAGTCAATTGATGCAATGCTGCCGCGGCACTCCCCGAGTTGTCGAAAGTATCTCCCTCTCTCAAAATACATCACAGAATTAGCAAACACATCTTTGGAAGGAGGCAGGGTTGGGGGGAGTGTGCATAACAACTTTATCATTTCCCTCCCCAGAGTGTATATAGTGTCACACACACGCAAAAGATGCCTGAGATCTTCTTAACTAGGTGGGGACCGTGTCAAACATGAAGGGGGGCAGTGTGAGAACTGGTGTAAGCTCTCTGTGGGAAGCACACAACCACACTCACATGTGTTATTCAGGAAGCAGGCATGGAAGAGATGAGACAGTGCCGGAGGTGGTGTTCTATAGTGACTGTTGAGAAATAAATCCACCTTGGATATATTATTTCATGACCCCCCAGTACACACACACACACACACACACACACACACACACATACACACATCTGACTGCTGCCAGTAAGCTCCCATCCAGAAACAGGACCAGTTCAAGATAAGCAATTTCAATATGAAAAGCCTCTAAAAGACAGATAAAAATGATTTAGGTCTTCCAGGTGTGCCATAATTCTTGGCAGGGAAAAAAAAAAGTTCACTCTGGGTGTGTAATCTCTTAAAGAAATTTGTTGTCAGAGCTGGATAAAACCATCACTTTAGAAAAATAGAAGCCCAGCTACGAACAAAGTGTAAGGTGCGACGGTGGAAACTCTGCTTCGTGCCGAAGTTACGGCATAAAAGTAAAACTCCCTTTTACTTATGTAAACACTGCTGGATTTGGGCACCATTTCAAAAGAGGTACAGCTGAGCGTGTAGGAGCCTATAGAAATACGACAGGCTCTTGGTGGGAGGTTTGGGGTGGGGCTCTAGTGCCAAGCCAGACTCTAATGCCCAGACAAAGGAAGAAAGAAGATGCATTTTATAGCTTACAGATTTTTTTCTTTCTGTCTCCCCCCTCCCCCTTTAAGGCAGCAGACCAACCAAATAACTCAATCAACAACAACAGAACTGAGATGTGCCGAGCAGTGGAAAATGTTATAACAACTTGAATAACGAAGAGGCCCCTGAGTGGGAATGCAGGCGAGGGGGAGGGGGGCATATTATGGAATATTTAAACACTGTAATTCAATGCACATTTATTAATTGGCTGCTTTTTAAGAGACCCTTATTTATGGCAGGTTTAGGAACAATATAGCATGGACGGAGCCCTCATGGATTGTTTTGCTTTCCATATGTTCGGATGAAATGAACATCACATCTAATACTGGTCCTCGCTGCTCTTGAAGTGTCTGCCAGGACCACATCCCTTGGGAGCTGTTACCACCAAATTAATATCCTGTGGGTCACTTAATTCAAAAAACCACATTATAGAGGCATTATGTGATTAGATGTACTGCTTTTACAAGGCGGTCGGGGTGTGTGCTCTGCCTCTGTCCCAGAAAGGATGTTGGGATTCATGTACACCGACCCCCACACCGGAGCCTCCGAGAGGCCAAGGCCAGCACAGACACATGTCCACAAATGTGACCTCCACGCACTGTCAGAAGCTGCCTCTGCGAGACCAACCAGGGGGACTTGCTTAGTAAGAAACAGACCTGGACTGCTGCTGATAGGGATTAGCCGCTCTGAAGGGAGGTGTTTTCTCTCCCCCATCAGGCCAGCTTGTCACCAAATGCTCGTGGTAAGTACAGGGCCATGCACTGTTCCAGGGGCTCAGTGAGTCAGTGTGAGCTGCTTATACCCAACCATACTGTGACCGTCGTGCCCTATCCAAGCGAGGATCTGCCAGCTGGAGAAGGCTGGGTCTGTGAATTTGAAACGTGTTCTTCGAGTCTCCTCCCAAGCAGCAGGAAGTATGTTTTGTAGATAGTTGAGGCTCTGAAGGCATCCGGAAGCGGAACGGTGGCAAGCGTCTCTCGCAGGAGACTCAGATGCTGCTGAGTGCAGTGGCTGCAGGCAGTACAGAAGCATTGTTCCCTCCCAGGCTCCACTCTTGAGTCTCCCGGGAGACAGTTCGCTCACACATCTTTCAGGTGGAATCCGAAGAGGGTGCATGCTGCCCTCAGGAGGGGAGCGAGCCTCAAAAGCATCTAGGAGGGACATTAAGGACTAGACATATGCTTGAGTAGGACTATGAGGGCATCTCTAGTGACAGTCCCAATCAAGTAAAAATGATGTCTCCCTTTAGTAGGAAAACCCTGATAGTTACTTTTTTTTTTTTACTGGCTTGACCCTGCATACATACTATAAATTGATGAGCTTGCTAAGAGAAAATTATTTTTGTTCAGCCATTCTGACTGCCAGCAGATACTGTCACCTACAAAGCTTTGAGCTACCGTCTACACGCAGAAGCAAAAGGACTTTTGGGGGTTGAGGTGGGAAGTGAAGTGGGAACAGAACGGCTGTACCATTCTAGATCATTCTTTGGGGGTCATCAAAGCTTTCAATTCTCGAACACTTCTTTAAAGCATCATCAAATTTTTACTCTCCGGAAAAAGTAGAGTTTTACTGGATGGAGAGAGGTATCCTGAGGAGTTGCTTCTGGAAGCCCTGCTTACAGGCATAAGTAGACAGGGTCTCCAGTCTGTCCAGGGTTGTTCATTACTTTATTCCTTAGCCTGATATCACAAAGAAAGCATGCAAAAAGGAGCCTGGCAGGGTGGATTGGGTTCTTCCTATGCCGTTCTGCCAGCTGCCACATTTCCGAAGTGCCAGGATTCTTAGTCTCAGATCTCTCTCTCTCTCTCTCTCTCTCTCTCTCTCTCTCTCTCTCTCTCTCTCTGCGGTGTGTGTGTGTGTGTGTGTGTGTGTGTGTGTGTGTGAGAGAGAGAGAGAGAGAGAGAGAGAGAGAGAGATTTTAATGGGATTGTAATATTTCCCCAAAGATTAATAATTAGTGAAACAAATTTCGGTTTCTTGCGTTTGTATCCCGAAACTGGGAACAAGCAGAGACAACTTGTGACTAGGACTAACTAGACACTGGGTTGTCCAGAGCTACTCAGATCATCTCAGGGCTTCTCCAGCCGCCCTGTCTTAAAGATCGCGATGCTATGTCACCCGTGGTCCCCAAGGCTGATGAGAAGATCTGTGCTCAGGGATAGGAACACGGAACACCGCGACTGACCAAGGAGATGCAGGTGATGTGAAGGATGGAAAGATGACGCAGGGTAGAGAGCAAAGGTGGAAACTCTACCGTGTGAACCTCTGAGCTACGATTGGTGACTTGGGATTTGGGGGGCGGGTCCCTCATTGCAGAACTGGGCTGCTGAAAGTCTGTGACTGTGACATTGACCCTAAAATAAAACTATGTGAACGTATAATGTCTGTTAAAAAATAAAAACATCACAATAATCATACTTATAATCATATTTACTAACATTCCCAAATGGTAACAGAGCACTGACCACCATGTGCACTTCAGGGGTCACCTGCCTGCCCTGCTTTTTGAGGCCAGTTATGTCCCCCGGTTGTCTGATCCCCAGTACGTGCAGCCTTCAGTCTGCCCGAGATGTCTTCTGCCCCTCACCCTATCCAAGCACAGACTTACTTCCAAAGGCAAACCCTTTCTTCAATATCAGTGCCCATGAAAGTTTACTTGTGGTTCTCTGGGTCTGCCCTAAGTGGTTGCTAGGAGATAGGAGAGTCAAGAACAAGCCTCCAGTGAACACTGAAAGTAGGCTGTCAATAAGACTGTACTTTCCCAAGGATGGAGGCTGTATACTACAACATTAATGTCGCTCTACCTCACAGGAACTGCCCATTGCCCCCCCACCGCGCCCCCGCTCCCCCAAACTCCACCTTAACAGAAGTGTGTGTCTGTCTGTCCACAGTCCCTTCCACCACTCTCTAAAAAAAAACAAAAACTAAATATGCATTCTCTCTGCAACCTTCCATGTGTCCACTAAGCAGGCTGAACTTTAAAGCCGCGTGTGTATTGGAAACTGTTTCCTGCTCAGGGAGCGGAAGTAGCCAGCAGAGGTTTAATTGGACAGCCGTTCGAGGAAGAAGCACTAGGCCAGAATCAGGGGCAGGGCATCTATCTGGGACAGCTCCAAGCTCCGCAGCCTTGCGCACCTTGCTTCGGTACCCACATACCCCAATCGGGGCAAGAAGGAGAAGCGCAAAGCTGTGCACCCACCCAGGGCAAGGACTGCAGCCTGCAGGAGGACTCTGCTTTCGAACAAGCCAGCCGAGGCAAGAATAGGTCAGTCTGCAAGGCAGACACTGTAGGCTGCTTTTCGCCCACCTTCAACACCATAAGCTAGGATTTCACACCAGCCAGAGGTCCCGTTTCCTCCCTCTTGCCTGTTCTGTTTCTTGCTTCTTCTCAAGCGTCTTCAAGTGCCAGCTCTGTAGCTGGATCCTAGAGTGGCTGGACTCTACCAAGGTTAGCTGGTCTCCCGGACTCCCCCTGCTGGCGGGTTTAACTACAACCCAAACTCAAAACCGCAACTGTCCAAAATATTTTTCAAGTCGATTCCCATGATAATAGAGTAAATCAGAAGGGGAAGAGAAAAGAGAACACCGAAAGAGCTCAACTCATACTTGTGCCTGCCGTGCACTGTGATTGATGTGAGCCGCTCACGCACTGTGACAGACCAGAGCTGGAGGCTTCATATCCTTTTGGAAGCTAGCCTTGGGATCAGGTTTGTAAAATATTAAATAGATAAGTTGCTTTTAAAAAGTTCCCTCTATTCTTTTTGTTCCCACACTCTTCTTCATGTTTGCAGCTTGCAATATTTCTCTCGGTCTCGGAGCTCTAGACATCTACTTAATAAGTACCAATAAAGACCGCGCGGTAGCCTCAAACAGTGATCGCGGTCCCGCCTGCTAATTGCTTCTTCTGCACTGTGTGTTTCCCCGCCCTCTCATCAACAGGAGCTTTGGTATAAAGGGCGATGAAGGAGAACTGGCCGAGGCCAGCCGAAGCCAGCCCTGCTGAATGCTGCCGTAATTACACAGTAGCCTGGAGTAGCTCTTCTCAAATCAAATTATGAGCCTGGATTACCTAAAACTCTCAGGGCCCGGCCCAGGTTTTCATTTGTCCGGAGGTTGCTGTCGGCAAGCAGGTGGTTCCCCCCCCTTTCATTATTCTTTGCAAGGATTATCAAGGCCCCAGTTCCGATGCAGTAACCCAGAGCTAGGAGACACGGGAAAGAGTGCCGTTTTCTCACAAGGCTTGTCTCCTCATGTGCATATTGCTTTTTTTTTTAAAGTATTTTAAAATGAAAAAAAAAATAAACCTCTTTTTTCGTGTTTCTTATTTTTCAATCATTTGCATATCAAAGTTTATGTCCAGCTGAGTTTACTCATGATTCTTTGGCAAATATTTATGCTTTGTCAATGTCCCAACCACCTATACACCAATTAGAACAAGAGTCAACATGCTCGGCCATATTTGGATCATTGTTTGAACACCTGACTGTCCCCTGGGAAGTGTGTACTGCACTAGAAATAAGAGGAATAAGGAGATCTTCTAGACGTCAGGTCTCTGGGAGTAGAGGCTCCCTATGCTGTGTGGCCCTGTGACACGCCTTCAAACTCCCATTTTCCCCACGGACAGCCAAGGATATTGAACCTGATCACCCCAAAGGCGTCCTTTCTTTTGTTTGACCTATAGGTCTCTGTTGAACACAGTACCCACGTATTTTTAAAGCAATTCTTGTACCTCATCGGGAGGAGTAGAGTTTTAACTTCCACAGCCAATAGGTATGCCAAGAGAGCTAGCCATCCATTTCGCAAGTGGTTTAAGCGTTTATTAAACCAAGGCTTGGTGTGCTTGAGATGAGGCTGAGAGATAAGCCAACAGCTTAGACCATTGCTAACTTTTAAAAAGAGAGTCCTGGGGTACAAGTCCCAACTCTGGCAGGATCTGTGAGCTGTAGGATTGTACTCTGGAATGTCTGAGGTTTCTAAAGTGGCTTCCAACATAGACAGGACAACTCGAGAAGGGGGAGGTGGGGATACACGCAATTTGCTGGGCATTGGCAGCCAGGCAGATCTCTGTGAGTTCGAGGCCAGCCTGGTCTACAGAGCGAGTTCCAGGACAGCCAGACAGCCGGAGCTATACAGAGAAGCACTGTCTCAAAAGAGAGAGAGAGAGAGAGAGAGAGAGAGAGAGAGAGAGAGATCACAAACAAGTAGCTATACTACAAATGTAGCAGTCCTTCAAGACAAATGCATATTGGTCTAAATACCGAAAACTGAAAAGCGTTCTCTGGTCTGGGTCAGTCCGTGTTCAGGAACTTTCCATTATGATACAGAGGTTGAAGGGGGGTGCAGGGGTAGGAAATGCAAGAGCATAGCTATTGGGGGTCAAAGGAGGAATTTTCAGAAATGGTCATTACAGTGATACGCTATACAGTACAAGCCAATTTAGTAAGTTCAACAGATCCAAAGATAACATTCATTTAATATTTAATGTTATGGCTAATAACTTAATATGGAAAGAATTTTAAACTAAACTTAAAATATTACTTGTATTTGCATTTTAAAAAACTACAAGATCATACTGAATCTTTTCAAAATCACTCATTAGACATTAGAAAATGAACTGACCCAGAGAAGTGGCACTCCTTGAGAACTAAAGGACTTCATTAATAATGTAAATTTAATTCTATTTTTAATACTATTTTTCTTTGTTTAAAAAATGATGAGAGTGAGCACCTTCTAAGTTCTTGAGTGTTCACTAAAATTCAGGTCCCACACAGGGGACTAAGCCACTCTCCGGAAGACACCAGGAAAGCAGTGCTCAGGGGGGGACATGGTAATGTCTCCAGTGAGGATGTGGTTTTCACTGTGGGGCGTCCTCATCCTTTGTGGAGTTAACGGAGATGGATTGGTAATGAAATGCCATCTGGGAAGGCGTTGAGTAAGCATATTAGAGAGGAGTTTTATTTCCACATGCACATTGTACAGACAGGTAAAGTAACAGGGATCTGATTTCTGGTCTTTGAGTCAAACATGAAGTCCTGGCCCCAGAATCTCCTTATAACATCTGTATAGCTTTTAAAACCTGCTTTACAAACTGGAAAAATTCCAAAAACATCACATCTCTCCCATTTGGCTTTACTCATAACCAATGTGTTTCTCCTTGAGCTGTGGTCAGAACAGGAAGTGTTACCAGCAGAATTATACAGTTCCTGTCCTTGTCCCAGTACAGGAGTCTCTCCCTTCTCACTGGCTCTGAGCGAGTCAGACTGCTGCTGTCATAAATGGACATGTACGGATGGAAACACACACAATATGATTGATGGACAGCACTGTTGTATAGATATGTAATGATGTATCATGAATGTATCATAAATGGACAGGTACGGATGGAAACATGTGGCTGGTGGACTGCACTGTTGTAATGATGTATCTATGTATCACTATTTTACACACACCAATATCAGCACAGAGACAGCACTTAAAGGGAAGCATCACTTGGTGTTTAGCCTTTTCTGCATTTAAAGATCAACCTTTTCATACCTCCCTTTCCAATAACTAATGTGCTCTCAAAACTTTCTCCCAAGCAGCCCTGTAAAATTGTCTCCTGTGGAATACTGGTTACACACCCAAACTGAAGCACACCCAGCCACTACTGTGATCTTCCTTCCTTATCAACACAAATCCCGTGGTTCTTAACCTCACTTATCCCATTTCCCCACCCACTGGTGGGTGATGTTGTGCTATCTCCTTCAGAGGGTCCATACTGTTAACAGGATGAGAGTAGTCCCTATCACATTTGTAGTCACCGGCAATTAGATGCCATTATTATTACTACAAACCCGTGTCAGACATTAAGCTTTCTTTTGTTAAGGACCTTCTAAGACAATGAAATCTTGAAAATGTGAAATGATCTCTCTCTCTCTCTCTCTCTCTCTCTCTCTCTCTCTCTCTCTCTCTCTCTGTGTGTGTGTGTGTGTGTGTGTGTGTGTGTGTGAATATATGTGTGATACTGTGTGTGCAGGTGCACATGTGTGCCGAGAAAACAAGGCAACTTCCAATCAACCATTCCATTTTCTTCTTCTTCTTTTCTTCTTCTTCTTCTTCTTCTTCTTCTTCTTCTTCTTCTTCTTCTTCTTCTTCTTCTTCTCCTCCTCCTCCTCCTCCTCCTCCTCCTCCTCCTCCTCCTCCTCCTCCTCTCCTCTCCTCCTTCTCCTTCTCCTCCTCCTCCTCCTCCTCCTCCTCCTCTCCTCCTTCTCCTTCTTCTCCTCCTCCTCCTCCTCCTCCTCCTCTTCCTTCTCCTCCTCCTCCTCCTCCTCTTTCTCCTCCTCCTTCTTGATGAAGCATGTCTCTCACCTGTCTGGGATTCCCTAACTAGGCCAGGTGATGACCTATCTTCTCATTGTCACTGAGCTGTGCATTGTTTGGTTTGGGATCCCAGTAAAGGAGCTGAGGTGCATATTTTAAATGCCACAGCAGACTTGGCCTCTAAGGTCTCTTGGGCCTAGCATACCTGTCCCAACCCTGAAGCCCTGGGCTGCCTTTCCCCAAAAAGCCCTATAGAATTCAGACATTTTGCATTCACCCTCTCCCTCTCCCTTCCCCTCTCCCTCCCCCTTTCCCTCCCTCCCTCTCTCTCCCTCCCTCCCTCTCTCCCTCTCTCTGTCTCTCTGTCTCTGTCTCTCTCTCTTCTTTCTCTCTTCTCTCTCTGCACACTCGTGTTCTTTCTTTCTCCCTTTCCCCCTTCTCCCCTCTCTCCGTTCCCAGGGCAACGTTCCTGGCCTCCTTCCTTGGGGCGAGTGAACTTGCCTGCCTGAGAGCAGCTTCCCAATAAACCTGCATTTAAGATAGTCTAATCTGGCTTGAACTGGTTCATTTCCCTGGCAGAGAAATGATTGACCATGTCTCTTTATGCCTGGCTTTTTTCCCCTGTGGGTTCTGGGGCTCAAACTCAGGCTCTCATATGTAAGAAGCAATCACTATATCAATTGAACTATAGCCCTAGTCCAAATGTCAAGTTTTATATATCTTCATCATTTTGCAGTAAAGTTGACTCACTTTGTTGCTATTATTTCTGTATTGTCAGGCTCTCTCCAGTGGAACCTTCTTGGATAACAGAAAACTTTTCTATCTACACCCTCCAGTGGATTAATAACCACCTGCCGGTAGTTAATGAGCACTCAAAATATTGCATTTTGACTAAGGAATTGAATAGTTAACTATATTTAATCTTAATTAACAGAGTTGTAACTAATGGTTATAATATTACCATTTGGGTGGGAGATCTTGCAATTGTACCCACACTTGAATCTTGAGAACGAAGCATCTGTCAAAAAGTTCAAAAGGAAGACAATTCTTGGGATGCTTATAAGGAGCCCCCAGCCAGCCATGGTCATTGGGACCCTTTGTGTTATCCTAGGGTAGGTCCGTCATGGTCCAGGCAGCTTCCTGTTGCCTCTTTCTCAAAGGCAACCGCCAAGAGTGAGTGTTCCATCACTCAAGAGGTCTTGCCTTCGCGTCTTCGAAGTGCTCGCGTGAGACCTCTAAGGGGTCTCTGCATTAAAAAGCCTTCAGCATTGTATTTCGAAAGAGCAGAAGAAATCGTCACATGTCGTGGATAGAAAAGTGTGCTGTCCTCTTGGAACCCCAGTTACATTGTCCTGAGAATCCGTGAGATACCACCTTGGGACCCCTCTGAGGCGATCACAGACACACCCACACACTCGGCTTACTATGAGACACATGTGAGAAAGTCTCGGGACTTCTAACTAGGACCTGAAGTGGGAGTTTCTGGATGTGTCATGTGATGTAGACTCACATGGTGTTTTGCTGAGGCAGACTCCTGTGACATCGTGCTGAAGGGAGACCCGTGGGCAGACACGTGATGTTTGGAGAGAGTGTAAGTGGTACTCCTCAGACAGGGATGGAGCACTCGCATGGCTGGCTGTCAGTGGTCTTGTGTCTTCACTGATCTTCAGTTAGTTGAGAGAGGTGTGGCAGAGAGCTCCCAGCATCCTGCCTGCTTCTGGTCACCCCAGCTGACTCTCGCCAATTTGGCAGAGGCCTGGTAGTTTCTTCTGTATCGTGTCACAGTTGCTGATTCGTGTTTGGTGACACTTTTGAACTGGACTGTTGGTGTCCTAAAACGATTGAATTGGACTGCTGACAAACAGAGATCGGAATCTTCCTGAAGAACTATTTATAAACAGGTCCAAACTATCCATTGCCCTGTTAACCTTTCTTTTCCACTACCTCTGGTGGGTGGGGGGCTAGGACAGTAGTTGAAGTGTTTAAGAACCCTTGTTAGGGTAGGTTTTGAGATACCTAAGCCTATACAGACCTGGTTTAACACTTTTAGCAGTCATATTCCTTCCTGGGTTTTTCTTAGATGCGAAGATATCTACTTAATATAAAACCTCCTCTTTGCTATTTCAAAGAGTTTAGTCAAGTGCCTCAGTACCTGGTCCTGCCTTTCTAGACCACCAATACCTGTATCAAAGCAATGTATCACAGACGACTAAACATATAACTAACCACTAGAACTCGTGTGCACATAAACTAGGGGGAAGGGAAGCACATGGGTGACAAAAATCAACCTCACCCCACTCAGGGTTCATATATCCCCCAAAGGAAAAGAGCATGAACAGTAAGTTTCCTAAACTGTGTCAGACAGCAGTGAACTGCAACCACAAGACACACTGCCTGGTGTCATGGGACCCTCACTGCAGTGCTTGGTGATGAGATTTGGGCTTGGGTCCTATTTATTTGGCTGTTTGAACCTCTGTGTTAATAATTCATAAATAACTTTATTTTGAAATTATAAGGATTAATCACAGTGTGCAGAACCCTGGGCATAATAACCACCACAGAGTTGATAGCCACTTAATTTATTTAGCTCGGACTTTCAGAATCTATTGTTTTACTCCTATTTCAAAACCACAAACCCAGTTTTCCAAAAATCATATATTAGGCCAAGATATCAATGTCAGAAAACTTTGAGTAAAACTTAGACTGTAAGTCAGGTAAGGTGGCATGGGCCCATGACTCCAGCTAATCGGGAGGCTAAACTAGGAAGTTTAAAAGTCCAAGGCTGGTCTAGAAAACACTGAGCTTTAAGGAGCCTGGGAACGTGGCTCAGTGGAGGAACACTTAGCACGTGCAAAGGCCCTGGGTTCAATCTCTAGCGCGGCCAAAAGAAAGAAAAAGCTGATGCTGTAGACCAGCAAGGGGATTTGCTTAGACGGGCAAAGTCCTGGGATCAGACAAAAGAAAAATGGATAGAATATTTTTGGATTTCAAATAAAGTTTGGGTAACAAAAAAAAAATGTAGGCCTTTCACCACTACCCCCCCAGGCATGCATTAGAGGAACAGACCACTCATCAGCTAGACGTATATGCCTTTACCTTGTCTGTATTGTTTCTTCTTCACTGAACCCTGGTCTTTTAATTGGCCCTCTACAGTCTTCTAGTGATCTATAGATAAGAATCACAATCCATGTGGCTAGCTTTGGAGACTTCCTCTAGGTCACCAGGACACTTGAAGGTAGGGCTCCATTCACTGTGTTTTCTTCTACCATGTCTCCCGACTTTGACATCACTGGCTTTTTTTTGGGGGGGAAGGGGGGCTAATTCTCCAAACACTAACATTGTAGTCAGTCTCAGTGTTGCAGATGGAGTGAAGCCCAGCCCGGGAGGGCCTGGAGAGGTGACTCTTCTAGCCAGTTTGACTCTGGTGCTGGGGCTTCACAGCTGCTGTGTCTTCAGTTAGAACCCATTGGGAACATGATTGGGAAGACATTCTTTCTTAGGGTCACATGCCCTTGCCCCTACAAACCAAATCCAGAATTAAAAAAAAAAAAAAAAAAAAAAAAAAAAAAAAAAGCAATGTTCATTTCTCAATTTAAAACTGTAATTTACAAAAATAAATGAATGAAAATTACATTTACATCTTTATTCTCTTTACTTGTGAAGCACCCCAGGCCAGGATGAACACGTAGAGAGCCACAGCTGTTAACCTGTTATCCGACTGACCACCTCGATATTTGCCATCCCTTTCCCTGCGCATACCTGCCCAGTGTTTTCCAGGCTGCCTGTCTTACTTCCACTCTTGTTTTCTCTTAAACTCCGGTTTGTAAAGTGTGGAAGCCCATGTTATTTCACTCAACGGACAATGCGCTCGCAGAGAAATGCTTAAACGGGCTATTCAATCGGGTGATTACTATAACAGCGGGCGGATAGATGAAGGAAAGGGCCAAGGCTGCCCAGCCTTCCTCACTGGCTCTTATAACAAGCTGAATTTACCAAGTGGTCTCGCTTGAAGAAAGAAACAAGAGAGGTAGGTGAGGCGAGGAGCAGCTGCCCCGGCCCGCGCAGTGGAAGGGACAACCATAAAGGAAGGGTCTTGTTCCTTCTTTGGCTAATTCCTACAAAACATCTTCTGATGGATGATGTTTTCTATTAATTATTGTTCACCTTTTAGAAGAAACTTGTACTTGCTGAGCTAAAAAATAAAAGAGCAACAGAAACCTACACTTTTCCTTAAATTCTATACGTCTTAACCTTGACTAATAGTAAATGTGATGAATTCCCATTAAAGCCACTGAAAGCATATTTATCCAGTTCTTAAGACAGTGTGTATTTATATCTACAAGTGGACTTCAAGCCGTAAAAAGAGTAATAAAAAAAAAGTAAGTGAAATATTTTAGAATGTTTTAGATGGACAGACAGGCTTCAGTTAGAATGGAAGTCCCAAGTGAGGCTCTTAAGAGTCAACATGGATGGGAGGGGGCAGGGGATGGGGGTGGGGGACGAGAGGCAGGTGGCAGGGGACAGAGGGGGGTTGGGGGGAGGGATGGGGGTCTGGGGGCAGGATTTCTTTTCAGACTTATTATTTTGAAAAGCAGAGGGGAAAGCCCATGAAAGGCAAGAGATAAATCTCAAGGTTTCCACAAGTCCTGACCGAATATACGAAGGCAGGTCTCTGTCCCCATGTGTCATATGCCAGGCATGGTTCTAGGGACTGTGCATACTCAGGTGGGAAGATAACAAACACTCCCTGCCCTGTGTGAGACCCAGCTTGCATATTACCCCTTTCTTCTCTGCCTAGAGTGAATTAATTGGACACTGTGCCTTTCAGTGAGCTCTTTGGCTCCTTACGACTGTTCAGTGGTTGATGAGGAGGAGGCAGAGCAGGGTGAGGTGCTGAGGGAGGACTAGAACCCAGTCCTCCACAAAACCTCAGGCCGCTGTGTAGCATGGGCTAGCCGGGATGGCACCTGTGCCTTGCCTTCTGGGTTAGGGACTCTCACCGCGAATGGTTCACTGGAGACCCTTGCATCACCCATTCCTGGATAGTGAAGAGTCATTACTTCAACGGTGACTATCGGAACAGGCTATTGTCGAGCACCTCACACACTGAGCTGGGTCAGTCATTGCCAAGAGCAGTTTCTGAAACATTATTGAAAGTACACACATATAAAGATGACCAGCAATGCAGCAACGTGGTGGTTTGCTGCATTCTCGGTGGGCCTGAGCGTGTTGTACACAGCAAGGGCCTGCAAACGTGTGTGTGTGTGTGTGTGTGTGTGTGTGTGTGTTTGGGGATGCTTTTCAATGCCTTTTAGGATGAAACAGTACAGAGTTCCTTAACTATGGGGAGAATTTCTTCAATTCCCCTCAAATTATACCAAGTATTATAATATTATTCCAGTGGCAGGTGGGACACAAAAACTCCTTTTGTAGCTTATGGGCTAATAGTCTTTGGCCTTGCCAAAGTTCTCTTGGACCTGTTAAGTACCACCAACCTAGTCACACACACACACACACACACACACACACACCACACACACACACCCCACCACCGCCCACACACACACCACACACACACACACACACACACACACACACCACCCCACTCACACACCACACACACCACACACACACCACACACACACACACACACACACACACACCACCCCCCACACCACACACACACACATACACAAACACACACTATTATTCAGTGTCAAAAAATTGTGCCCAGGGTCTTGTACATACTAGGCAAGGACTTTACCAATGAACTACATCCCGAGGTTTTTTGTTGGTTTTCAATATCTTACGATTATGTAGCTCAGGTTAGAGTCAAAATTGCAATCTTTGTCTCCACCCTCTCTGGAGCCTTACAGCATGCCCGGAGTTCCCAGTACCATCGCCAACATTCTGAAAGTCTTGCTTCTGGGTTGGTGTATATGGGTTGCATTTCATCATCTATGAAGATTTTGTAATTTTGTATAACAGTGCTCTATCCCAGCAAATTAAATATTTCTTTAAAAAAATTTTTCAAAGAAACAGCTCACAATAGTATCTAACGTAAGTTCCTTTAACAATGCATTTGCAGGATTTGCAAATCAACCAAAGTGCTCTCCTAACCTGAGAAAAAGATGTAGAACTAAATAGACTTGAAAGAAAGAATGTTTTAAAAAAGGAAAGAAAACAAGTGACTTGATATACTTTCTTTCATTTTAGTGAATTTCTTCCAATCTGAACAACACACCCACACCCACACCCACACACACACACACACTTTTCGGAGAAAGGACAGGTTATTTAGCAGTGAGAGAGAAGGAGTAACTGTGTGACTCTTAGACAGAGTCGGTCTGTCATCAATTGGCAACGCCGTCAATGGTTAATTATCTGCAAAGACTTGTCACTTTCCAACCTTCTAGTCAGTGTTAAAAAGGAGCCCCGCTCTAATTAGTAAAAATAATTTTGGGGGCCTTTGTATGAAGCTCTCGGTTTTTGTTCAGCTGATTTGTTTCGAAGGTAAAATAATTTTCTGACTCCAAAATCAAAGCTAATGGCGTTTGCAGTTCTAACTAGGAAAAGATTTTCAAGATGGCCTGACTTTTCAGACTTTTCATGATTCCAGGGCGGCGAGCTGTGGCCGTTCGGTCACCTGTGCTAAAGAGCCAAGAGGGTCCGCTCCCACGAGTTACTCGGGGGATAATAAAGGCCCAGACTGAAAAGATACGGAGGAGCTCATATCTGATCAGCGCACAGATGTACAGGGACCGGTGAATAGCGATTACCGCTTCCATTTAGGGGAGGAGAACGAGTCTCCTGACAAATGGGACTTTGAGTGTAGCGCCTCACTTCATTACCTTTATGCATTTTGGGGGGCCAGAAATGTTAATTTTAATTCATGGAAGACCCACTCGACGGAAGGTCAGGGCTTGGGTCCAGGCCTGGGTCCCCCCACTAGGGCCTCTCCTGGGAACGCCGAGCAGCTTCCTTACTGCCAGCTGAGGGGAAGGGTCACAGAGAGGATTTGCAGGGTCCGCATTGAGCCCGCTCCGTGCTGGGAGGAGCTGCCTGCTCCCGGACACCTGGTCATTAACATTGCTAATTAGCAGCCATTAATCAGGGTGCGCGCTTTTGCTGCTGTAGTGGAGCACAGCGCCGGCCCGAAGAAGCCAGTGAATAAGAAGATTGTTTCATTACCTCCACAAGAGGAAGGAAAGCAGTTCCCATCCGCTCAAGAGGAGCTGGATTACGGGAAAGGTTAGACAACAGTTTGAGATGAACCCGCCTTGGAAGGAGGGTGATGGGGCCAGGAGATCCGGGCTGTCTGCCTCAGGAAAAAAAAAAAATCAGTCAATTATAACTAAAGAAATCTGCAGTGTAACTCTAATAACCCTGCAAGAGAACGGCTCACAAAGAAAGGTTTGTAGTTTAAGAACAGGGGCTTCTCTAAGTTGTTTTAAATTGCTTTGGTGCCCGGTGAGCCTTAAGTTGACTAATTCCTGTTTCTCTCATTTTAAATTCTTTTTTTTTCTTTCCAAATGATCATGAAATCAATTAAGATGCTAAGTGGTTATCACTAAAGAACTTTTAAAAGGGTATCATCTTTTTACCCACAAAGAGCAAGTATTTATGACCAACAGACAAGGGGTGACATAACGAACAATGGAATCCTACAGTTTTTTAGAATGCTAATGATAAAACTAGGTGGAAATAAAGACCCTTGATTTGCATATAATGACACTAAAACCAGCAACAGATCTTTTAAAATGACTAAAGACAATCAGCGTGTGTAATAAATTGGTACTCCAAATGTAATATAATGAACTCACTTTCTGTGGGGGTAGTGAAGGGTCACTTGGGCAGAAAGTATATTATATGCATTCTAATTTCTAGGAGACGTTCGTCTTGGTAACAGTTTGTGCATCCCGGGAGTTGTGATGGTCACTTTTTAATGCAAGGAAAAAAATATAGTAAGAATCATTACTTAATCAGCAGCTGGTTATCTGCTCTGAATTAATTTGTCCATTTATTACATTGTATTCCCGCAAAAGCTACAAAGCAGATCATGGGTTCTGTGAGAAGCTCCTGCCCCTGAAGCAACAGAAACACCCAGTGTCCCATCTAGCCAATCCTCTGCGGTGGGTACAAAATGTCCTCTGCTGTAGCAAGGAGGGGGAAGCAGAGGTTGCCTCTTTGGGACATGTGTAATAAATATACATTCACACTTAGAGCGCGCACCCCTGCAACTTTCAAAGAGCCCCTGCTCATTCCATGTGCCCTGCGTTTCAAAAACAATAAGAGACAAAACCTGGTTTTTATGGACTAATTTGTTCTGTTGGCAAATAACTCTGAAGTTGTTGGGGAAGGAAGCTAGCGCGCACAACTAATACAGGAGCGTTTCAGCGGGGCTGGAAGGCTGTAATATGATTTCCAGGACTTCATGGGAAAGTTGAATGCTCAAGGGGAAATGACAGAAAGAACAGCTGAGAAAAAGTTGCCTTGTGGCACAGCAGCACGTAAATGGATTGCATTCTTCAGTTTTCTCATGACAGATCGCCCGCCCCCACCGCTGAGCCTGGGCAGCGGTCTTAATGAGGCAGACACATCAATGGGAAGTGTCATCCCAGGGGCTACCAAAGGGGACAGGGAGTGTGGACCAGGGGAGGTGGAGGAGGAGGAAGGAAGGAAGGAAGGAGGGGTGGGAAGAAAGGGGAGCAAGGGGGGAGGGGCAACTTGACGTTACTTATTAAGGCTAAGCCAGCAAGAAACCAAAGCACCCCAAGGTAGAGACAGAAGGCCAAGATGAATGGAGCGAACCTGAAGATTCCAGATCTGAAAGAGAGACGGTGTAAAATACAGAAGGGTGAGAGAGGTGGCCTGGCGGGGTGGGGGCGCCGTCCACACCAGCAAGGAAAGTAGCACGTTTTCAGCCGAAACTTTGTTATGTGGTCCCAGATCCTGTATTTGGAAATTTCCAAACTCTGTATAGACTTGTAACTCATGCACCAGAAATAAGAGACAGCTTGCCTGTCATTCTGAATGGTCTTATATCTGAAAATAGCAATCACCATCATCACCACCACCACCACCGTCATCAGTATTTAAATTTATTTACTCAAAGTTAGGTTTTTTTTTTTTTAAAGAATACTTTTCTTGACATTAAAAATGGCTCCTGAGGTATTTTTTTTTTCCTGAGCTACCAAAACCACACACATCACCACCTTCCAGTCAATATACACAGCCAGTGTTAGAGAGCTGGCGGTCCTCCTTCTATTCCAAGCTTCTAAGGAATTGTGTTTCTTATGAAATTCAATGCCATAGCTGCTTCTGAGTGCTTACTATATTTATGGCACTTAAAGGTATTTTTAAAAATAAGCCTAAAATACACGGAACACTTGAGTCCGAGCCTTTGAAAAGGGTGCTGTTTCTAACTGGATGGCTAACGACTGCTACCTCCTAATCCCTCAGACCCAATCTGGAACTGTTCTTCTAGATCAGCAAAACATACTAAGGGCTGGCTCACTCGGCAGTACAATCAACACTAGAAATGACACTAGAACTGCTTTTCTCTTCGAGGTCTTTAACAAGCAGGCCATACCCCAATGCTCATTGTAGCCTAAACGTGTTGGTCTGAGTAAATAAGGAGGCCGCGTACAAAAAACAAAACTACGAAATGTTTATATTCTTTAACTCGTGAAGAACTCTGCTTCCACACATCAGCAAAGCCGTTCATTGTTTCACTCAATTTCAACCAACAGGAGTTGCAAGATTCAGAATTAAAATGAAGGGGGAAAAAAAAAGTCCTAACCCATTCTATTGTGTGCTACAGTTCGTGTGGTATAGTTGCCAAGACCACCCAGAATTTGGAGAGGGCCCTAATGGAAGACTGATCAGCTTCTGTACCTAATGACAACGCCACATTTGAGAGTGAAGTGTTAACAGTCACCATCCTATGGGGGATAAAACAGACTGTTCGTGTTTCAAAGACCTCCTTGGCATTCATTCAAGCGCCTCACTTCTAATCGAGAACATTACTTATGGAAATAGGCTGAAAGTTTGAAGGTTGTAGATAAACATTAAGACCGGTAATGTTAAAGCACCTATTAGCAAGTATTTTAAATCGTCAACAGAAAATCAAGCAGTGTGCTCCCTATATCAAGCAATGACATATAATGGAACAATTATAAGCAGTGTTATTTTTTTTACTACTGTCCATCAGAGAGCCTCAAGGGTCTTAAAAGAAGAGGAAGGAACATACGTGAACATAAGACATTCGTCATGGAGGCCCAGGCAGGCAGAGCCTCAGTTTGCACTCTCCTTTCTTCAAAGGGAGATTTCTTTGGGTTCTCCTGTTTCATGTAATAATTCCTATTCCTCTCATCAATGTGACTATGTTCGTTTTAGCGTAAAAGACATTCCAGTCACTAGGTACCACGAACACATGACCTAGTTGCTTTTACCTCTTAGAGTGAAGCTAACGGCTCAGGAAGATGGAACAAGTTCTGTCCATCTTCTCCATAGGTCACATTCTCCCAGCCCTGCTTAGAGGGTGCTAGATTTATTTATTTATTTATTTATTTATTTATTATGTATACAACATGCTGCCTGCATACATGCCTGCACACCAGAAGAGGGCACCAGATCTCACTATCAGTGGCTGTGAGCCGCCATGTGGTTGCTGGGAATTGAACTCAGGAGCCTCTGGAAGAGCAGCTCTTGACCTCTGAGCCCTCTCTCCAGCCGCATGCCTCCCTCTTTCAAGCCAGGTTCAGAAAGAGGTGACAAGAAGAAGAAAAGAATGGAAGAACAATATGCCAGCGTAAAAGTGATTTGAAATGATAAATTGTTGATTTCCAGAACCTTGCATTTCCTAGTCCCTACTTCGGTAGAGCACAGACAACTGAAAGCATGCTTTCCAGACCCAGCCTTGTCTGGGTGAAGCTTCCTTCTGTAATGGGAGATGCTGTCCTGAAGTCCTGATGTAGACCCACACTGTAGATTGGGACAAGAAAGTCCCTATCTTGGCTTCTTGGGTTCTTGGCTGCCTGGTGGATCAGATGAGAGCAGAGGCTGAGGAATTTGAATCCTGAGATCATGAGACCAGTAGGCTGGGATGGGCACTCTGCTTCCCAGTCAATGGGAGGAGCTACTCAAGACTGAGGTGCATCAACCCTGGATTTTTAAAAATAAGTACCTGGGGCAAGCTGCCTCCAACTGTGTAGTGTAATAATAGAACCTGCTTACTGATGTCAAATATAGAGGGAAAAATTGCCCAGCTTGTGTTTCCTTTTGGTTTTTACATGTTTAGTAAAAATCAAGTTTAACTTAAAATAATGTCTTTATAAATCTTAATCGAGGAAGCCCTTACCTTAAACTTGTAATTCCAAGAGAATGTTGGAGAAGGAAACAAACAAATGATTGAAAATCCTTTTAAAATAAGCTCTATGTGTTGTTGTTTCTATTTAAAATGTTAATTTTTTTACAGTTCATCACTAGACTCCTGCTTAACTTTAGCAGTTTGGTTCTCTTCCCCTTCGGTCAACGTTGGGTTGAAATTCTCTTTCTAGCATCTGACTATGGACTTGTTTGCTCTTTGTAAGGCTCCGTCAATGCTCTCATCTTTAAAATACAAACTTCATGGGGTTTAGAGTGTGGCATTAAATGAAGAAATTCAGGTCAAGTGCTGTACATTATCAATGTCATTTCCCATTAATGTCTTCCCCACATCTGACAGTGGAAATGGTTGTTTCCATTAACACAGAAGAAAGCTGGTTATCAAGGTCAGATAAAGTCACGAAGGATAGGACACTGCAACAGGAATATAATTAAGCCCACTAAGCTTAATATTGTTCAATGCATTTCAAAACTACCTTCTCTGGGGCCAGGGGTGAAAGCTCAGTGGGCGAGAACACTTGCTCGGCAAGCATGAAGACCTGAGTTTGAACCCCCAGCAAGAGAGCATGCCTATATGATACTACCAGAAGATCCTGTTATAGCACTCCTTGGCATATACCCAGAGGATTCCCCAGCATATAATAAGGACACATGTTCCACTATGTTCATAGCAGCCCTATTTGTAATAGCCAGAAGCTGGAAAGAACCCAGATGTCCCTCAGTGGAGGGATGGATACAGAAAATGTGGTATATTTACACAATGGAATACTACTCACCTATTCAAAAGAATGAATTCATGAAATTCTTAGGCAAATGGGTGGAACTGGAAAATATCATCCTAAGTGAGGTAACTCAATCACAAAAGAACACACAGGGTATGCACTCACTGATAAGTAGATATTAGCCCAGAAGCTAAGAATACCCACGACACAATTCACATATCAAAAGATGTTCAAGAAGAAGGAAGGAGAGGCCCTTGGTCCTGGAAAGACTTGATGCAGCAGTGTAGGGGAATACCGGGACAGGGAAGCAGGAGGGGGTTGATTGGGGAACAGGGGGAGGACAGAGGGCTTATGAGACTTTTGGGGAGGGGAAAACCAGGAAAGGGAAAATCATTTGAAATGTAAATAAAGAATATACATATAAAAGAGAGCATGCTGATAAATCCCAGCCTTGGGAGTGGGCGCAGGCAGAACTCTAGAGCTCACTTGCAAGCTAGCTTAGCCCAAAGGGTAAGCTTCCACTTCAATGACTGATTTTATCTCCTGGGAATAAGTCAGATAAAGACCTATGGTTCCACATGTGCCTGGCCTGCATAGAGGGTCTACCTACCTATACACTCATATACAAGACACACACATGCAATCACATACATTTGCATGTGTGCAACACACACATATATGTATATGTATATACGTATATGTTTATATATGTATATGTGTATATATACATACACACACACAGACACACACACACACAGTCTTACATACACTGTTTTTGAGGAAAAGCAAAAGGTTTCCCTTAATTCCTGATCCCTCCTCTGCAAGCTCTCTCCCCTAAGCCACCATCATGATGCCCGGGCCAATGGACTGGACCCCTCTGGGATACTCAGAATGAGGCCTTAGTGGCAATTGTGTTTAAGGCCTGTACTGGCGAGCCTCACATCTCCCACCTCGTGTACTCTTAGGCTTAGTCTTCCTCTCACCTCTGGGCCATATGAGCTTTCCTGCGCATGCAGTAAGTTAAACTCCTTTCAGGTCCTTCTTTACTTCTCCCAGCTCTGCCAGCCTCCTCCACCTCCCACGCTACCTCCACCTCCCACGCTACCTCCACCTCCCACGCTACCTCCACCTCCCACGCTACCTCCACCTCCCACGCTACCTCCACCTCCCATGCTACCTCCACCTCCCACGCTACCTCCACCTCCCACGCTACCTCCACCTCCCACGCTACCTCCACCTCCCACGCTACCTCCACCTCCCACGCTACCTCCACCTCCCATGCTACCTCCACCTCCCACGCTCTCTCCACCTCCCACGCTACCTCCATCTCCCATGCTATCTCTACCTATCATGCTACCTCTACCTACCATGCTACCTCCACCTCCCATGCTATCTCTACCTCCCATGCTACCTCTACCTCCCATGCTACCTCCACCTCCCATGCTACCTCTACCTACCATGCTACCTCCACCTCCCACACTATCTCTACCTACCATGCTATCTCTACCTCCCACACTATCTCTACCTACCATGCTACCTCCACCTCCCATGCTACCTCTACCTACCATGCTACCTCCACCTCCCATGCTACCTCTACCTACCATGCTACCTCCACCTCCCACACTATCTCTACCTACCATGCTATCTCTACCTCCTGCACTATCTCTACCTACCATGCTACCTCCACCTCCCATGCTACCTCCATCTCCCATGCTATCTCTACCTACCATGCTACCTCCACCTCCCACACTATCTCTACCTGCCATGCTATCTCTACCTCCCGCACTATCTCTACCTAGCATGCTACCTCCACCTCCCATGCTACCTCCACCTCCCATGCTACCTCCACCTCCCATGCTACCTCCACCTCCCATGCTACCTCCACCTCCCATGCTACCTCCACCTCCCATGCTACCTCCACCTCCCATGCTACCTCCATCTCTCATGCTATCTCTACCTACCATGCTATCTCTACCCATCATCCTCCAGACACTCTGAACCACTTACTCTCTCACAATTCACTCTGCTCCAGTTCACTGGAGATTCTTCATGTTTCTTTTCAACTCTCCTTTGCGTCTAACCACTGCTCTCTGCTGCCAGACCCTCATGCATGTCACAGAAAGTCACATGTATTTCAGTGCTGATGCCACTTTCGCCCTGGATACCCTACTGCACTGATGACACTTGCACGCTTTCTCGCTTCCTCCCTATCATCTTGGGTTTTCATCATTGCCGCGTAGACTTGGGAATCATTTTCTCTGACATTTCGTCTTACATAGGAACTTGGACTCTGCTGTAAGACTCTTATTCTCTAGACCAAGAGAACAGCTGTTTCTTTCATTTGCTAGAACTATTTCATATATCCTGCCAAACCCTGAAATAGCCATTCTAGAACCATGTACTGGCCCATGGTAGACTTGGGACCCGCTGGCCCCTTAAACAGCACCACACACCTGGGTGGGGAGGACCCAGCACCGCACAGTAAGCACTATTGGTTTAAGGATTGTCCTTCAGTCTCTCTGCACATAGTAGGGAGTGCACCGCTTTGCTCTTCACCCACAGAGCTGCAGTCCTGAGTCTAACCACTGTTTTTCCTCTTGTTTACATTTTACCACAATGTTTTTTTTTTTTTTTTTTTTTTTTTTAGAGCGATCACTTTATCGTTTATGGTAGCAATATCCTTGTAGTTTTAGTTTATACCAAATAAATTATCATTCAAAGCTAAGTCCATACAACAAACATGCTATTTAAACACAAAGGGGTAGGTACTGTGCAGTTAGTATAAAAATCACGAGAGTAGTCAGGAAGAGGTGGACTTTGGTTTAGAAAAAAAAAAGGAAAAATTAAGACTTGCATATCAAAACTTCAAATTAGACATCGATGTCGCTTATTTGGATGTTTCCCGGACCCTCAAAATACAAGGTTTGCTTGAAATCAGCAATAAAGGTATTTTCCCTAATTATCTAGGCTTTCTTGATGCCATTTAAAAAGCAAGTATCTGCCCATTCTCTTTATCCCTGTCCCATTCTTCCTAAAAAACCATGAAGTAATTGTTCTGTGGACTATAGCACTCACGGGTGCGCCAAAAGGAAAAGAAAGACAAAAGAACCCTTCAGTCCTGAGATTGCCAGAGGCGCATGCAATCCTTGAGAAAGCAAGCTGGTGAGCAAGAAAACCGTTTTCATCACTAGCTCCAACCACCCGCCTCTTTCTTAAGAAGAGGATGAGGCCCACGGGATAATAAAAGGCGGCGGAACCACACAAAAGTTCCACATGTACAACCTCCTGAGTGGCCTTCAAGGGGGTAAGGACAGGGGGTGGGCGGAGGACAGGCTGAGAGCTGGGCAAAGCCCGGCTTCTGGACAAGCAGCTCACCTTACAAAAACAGAACTCACTCTCCGGGGGCCCCTGCTCCGAAGATCTTGTTATCAGAAGGAAACAACAACCCAATAATTGTAACAACAATAATAAGCTGAGCCCTAGCGGTCAGGGTTTCTGCAGTGACCCAGTGAATTGCAGGAGGGGGATTCTGTCTGAGAAGCGCCCTGATTCTGGGGGGAGGGGAGGGGACGGGAGGGGAGGGAGTCCGGCCCTTTAGTTTGTAAGTGGCTACAGCTGCTCTGGCTACACTTAGGCCAGGTCCTTCTCTCCCTTCACACCCCCCCCCCCCACCCCACCCCACCCCACCCCACCCCACTCCCCAGTCCAAAACCAGCACTAAGGAGCCAAGCTGGGGGGGGGGGGCGGGGAGGAGTTCATCCACAGCAAGCAAAAGAGGCTACCCACTTAGGAAGAAACTGGGGTTGGAGAGGGGAGCGGAGGCTGGGGGATCTGCAGGGAGGGAGGCCCTTCATTTTAATGCACCACAGACAAAGTGAGATCTGATACTGGCAAAGTTTCAAGGAAGATGGGGGCGAGGGGGGCCCCGGGAGGAGAAGAAAGGACTCTTTGACTGCTCAGTGCGACTGAGTTTTCCTGAGGAGGAGCATAAGGTCCAGTGGACATTCTGGGAATAATAATGAGGGACACACAAGCATCAAAACACCAAATGAGGCTGACTAAGGCAACGATTCAACCTTCCTCGTGCATCTGCGTCCACAAAACAGGACTTCAATTAAACAACCTTGCAGATCTGAACAGAAGAGAGAGCAGGGGGGATTTTTTTTTTTTTTTTTTTTTTAATGAACCAAGTCACTTTGGTCAAAATTAGGTGTTTGTCCTAAACTTCAGTTCTCAAGCGAGCTGTGAACCTGTACAGCCAGAGGGAGCTGGCCAGTTTCTTTCCAACAGTTTTTGAACCAGGGTCCTTCCCATAGCAAGGCACCTATACAAACTGTTCCAACCAGGCAGAGGGTAAGAGAATTCTAAATGAAGTGCTTTCTTCCCCCGTCTTTGTTTGGTTTTGTTTTCCTATTTCAACTGGCACAAACACATGGATATACACAGACCTTGTCTAGTATAACACCAAGACTGTATGTTTACAGAAACAAAACGCAAGCACACCCCTGTGCCTCAAATCAGGTCACACACAGCAAGAATATTTACCTACAGGAGTTTTTTTTGGTTGGTTGGTTGGTTTTGTTTGTTTGTTTGTTTTTACTGCTGCAGTGAACAGAAGTCATCTCGCCACTCAGATGTCCTTCGGCCTTTGAGCATTGGACCCATCAGATGTATTTACATCTACACTGAAGAAACACACGCACGCCCTTTAGGAGACACAGATTCTCTATTTTCAGACGGAGTCTCATAAGAAGCTTGGCCTGGTCTCTGCTTTGAAAAGAAAACGAGAAGAAACCAATGTCACATTTGAAAAGTGTAGGAGTTTATACAGCTCTGTGCTTGAACACACTCCCTCTCTCTCCTCTCTCCCCTCCCCCTCTCAGCTTCCTGTGTCCCATCTCCCCTTCCCCAGTTTCCTCAGATTCCTTCTATCAAGCAGTCTCAACAGAAATTTGGAGTGTCAGAACAAGAGTTTGAATGACCTTGGCTTCCAGCACGCCCTCCCAAACAAAGTTCCAAACAGCCATATTTGATACGTTAAGAGTTAAGTACTTTTTGAAATACAGGAGTTTTTGGGTTTTTTGTTTTTTTTCCCCTCAACCTGGATCTCTGAGAGTGATTTAAAAAAAAAAAAAAAAAACGTATTTAGCAAAACAAGAAAGGCACATTTACAGATTTGTAAGACAGGAAAATGAACTAACCCAGCGCTGCTTAGGGAGCGGAACTATAAATGAAGCTCAGAGAGCGAGGCAGGAGTTCAGGAGTGGGCGTGTGAAGCCGGCACGCCTCCCTCCTTGTCTGTTTTCCAGGAGGTTTTTGACAACTGGAGAGTGTGCAGCATGGGAGAAGTCGTACTTTTTACAAAGCATATGAACTTCGGTCAAAAATAAAGAGTTCCAAAGGGAATCGGGGCCAGGGACACTGGGAAAGACCAACTCTACCAGAGAAATGCAAGCACTGAGATCCTCACAGGCTTCCAGTAAAAACAAAACAAAACAAAAACTATGAAATAAAGAAAGACACTCTGAGAACTGGAGTCGGGCGGAGCTACCTGTGTGTGTGTGTGTGTGTGTGTGTGCACGCGCGTGTGCGTGTGTGTGTGTGCGTGTGCGTGTGCGTGTGCGTGTTATGGAGGAAGATAGGCTTCAAGTTCTCCACAGCCCCCCTTTGACAGTTCTACGAAGAAAGGACCAAGCCACGCTCCTCCTGCAGAGTGAGGCCAGGTTCCCCATGCACTCTTCACTAGCAGAAGTAGGAAGGCCTCACACTAGGAGGCAGGACTCCCACCTCCCAGGGTTGACTCCCAGTGTCCATTCAGAAATCCTGTCCTCTCTGGATCTTTGAGCTCATCAGCCTTTAGACAGCCAGAGAGATGTCAGCAACTCTTCAGATTCCCAAGGAGGCCAGAAGTGGAAGACACTTTGGCCCCGTGCAAAGGGGAAAGGTATGGGTGTGGGGTGTGTGTCCTTCCCCCCCCACACACTGTGGTCACAACCCCGGGAGGACACACCCAGCAGCTCCCTCATTCCCCTCGGAACCAGAAGTTGTTGTTAAGTGTGCTGGCGCTCCCCCAACCCGCCATGACCACACAGGAGGCCGGTGCTGGCAGCAGGAGCTTCCTCTGGTAGGTGGAAAATGGAGAACCAGGGTCGTTTCTACCCCCCATTCAGCTCAGTGTGTCCTCCACGCTGTCACTGCAAGAGTTTTCAAATCTTTCCACAGTAGTCCATCTCCTTTCAAACTGATCTTGCATTTGAAATACCACTCAGCATATACCGGGACTAGCAAGTTCATATTGTTACTCAGCTTTTACACGATTTCACCATCAGAAGGAAATATATCTGGATAACACCAAGTTGAATAAATCTTCCTTTAAAATATCTCAGAGTAAGTGATAAAATGATATACGTTGTGACACTCAATAGTACACAGACTATGAGGTCTTCCAGAGCTTAGGGTTCAAGAATCATTCTTTAGAGATAATTATTGCATCTGTCGAACAGGGTTTAAGATGCTCAGATTCACTTAACCACGAGGTCATTCCTGCAGCTCTTCACTGAGCACCGGCTTTGCTCTGGGTCTAGCTAGGAGAGCTCTCTGTGAGCGCATTCCTGGCAGCACTCAGTGCAGAAGACTTAATAGCAGCAATGCAACAGGACAGGGCAGTGCAGGCACGTGGGGAGGATGCCAGGCTGTCGGCAGAGCTGTGCCCACCTGGTCAGAGAAAAATGGGCATGCGCTGGGCAGCCGTTCCTCCTGGGCAACATCGGCAGAGGACGGAGAGCCGGGAAGGCAGCTCTTACCCAGAGACCCTGAGGACTGGAGTGTGGTTCTCAGAACCCACAGGAAAATCCAGGATGTGGTGTGTGCACTTAGAGTGCCAGGCCTGGGGACACAAAGACAGTGGATCCCACGGGCCGGCCCGTCGAAGACTCTGTCTCCCAAAGTTAGGTAGATGGAGTTTGTGGAAAGAGGCCAGAAGTTAAACTCTGTGCCCCCCTCCCCCCCATAGGGTGTGTGTGGAGGAGGAGTGTGTGGAGAGGGTTGTGTGGAGAGGGGGTGTGTGGAGAGGGTGTGTGTGGAGAGGGTGTATGTGGAGGGTGTGTGTGGAGAGGGTGTGTGTGTGTGTGTGTGTGTGGAGAGGGTGTGTGTGGAGAGGGGGTTGTGTGGAGAGGGTGTGTGTGGAGAGGGTTGTGTGGAGGGGGTTGTATGGAGGGGGTGTGAGGAGAGGGTGTGTGTGGAGAGGGTGTGTGTGGAGGGGGTGTGAGGAGTGGGTGTGTGTGGAGAGGGTGTGTGTGGAGAGGGTTGTGTGGAGGGGGTTGTGTGGAGGGGGTGTGAGGAGAGGGTGTGTGTGGAGAGGGTGTGTGTGGAGGGGGTGTGAGGAGTGGGTGTGTGTGGAGAGGGTGTGTGTGGAGAGGGTGTATGTGGAGAGGGTTGTGTGGAGGGGGTGTAAGGAGAGGGTGTGTGTGGAGAGGGTGTGTGTGGAGGGGGTGTGGAGAGGGTGTGTGTGGAGAGGGTGTGTGTGGAGAGGGTGTGTGTGGAGAGGGTTGTGTGGAGGGGGTGTGAGGAGAGGGTGTGTGTGGAGAGGGTGTGTGTGGAGGGTGTGTGTGTGGAGAGGGTGTGTGTGGAGAGGGTGTGGGTGGAGAGGGTGTGTGTGGAGAGGGTGTGTGTGGAGAGGGTGTGTGTGGAGGGGGTGTGTGTGGAGAGGGTTGTGGAGGGGGTGTGGAAGGGTGCTACCACACTCCTAGGTAATAATCCAGTTCATAGTTTCTTCTTCCTATTAGGGTACGTGATAGATTACATATTTTTTAACGTATTTGCCTCTCATTTGCCTTCCTGAGAGGGTTCGTTTCCTTGAGAGCCTTGCCATAGACGCACTGTTTCCCTTATCTGTGAATTGTTTGCACACCAGCCTCTGTCTAACCTCGGGTCACCAGTGAGAGACCAGTTAAGCTGGCACTTGTACATTTCTTCTCTTTATATATTCCTCAGAAGGAGAAATAGTAAACAATGTATCTATCACATTCTCGAGAACAGAGCAGGGTCATGTTTTCTCAAGATGCAGAGGCCTAGACACTGAGAACCCATGTGCTCTTCAGCTCCCATGAAGGGCCTTTTTGTTCACAGAGAATGATGGATTTAGAATTCCTCAGCAGAGTGCTGAGGACAGGCTTCTGTCTCAGGAAGGGGACAAATGACAGGCTCCTGTTAAAGGCTTCTCGGGACGCCACAACTGAGGTGAGACCAGAAGGCTTCTCGGGGTGAGAGACCACCAGGAGGTGAGACCGGGGCTCCCCCACAGACTTCTGATGTTGACCTCCAGCACACGTCTCCATTCACACCACAGTTTTACAGTGCTTCACCTCTGTCCGTCTGCTAATAAGCCGGACTGTGTGGCCACAGTGCTGTGACGTTAACATTCGCTGTCAGGTCTCATCGTGAGCTCGTACAAGGCCCTTGCCTCCGATTTCGCCATTCAAATACATGTTTCAGACCATCGCTTTCTGCATAGCGTGTTGGGTTTGTAGGACTAATTCCACTCTTCTCTGAAACAACTTTTGGGCTGGGATATGAGGGTGGTACTTTATAGCCCTTCTAGACCCGGGAACGCGATGTATCTTAAATCTCTTACATCCTAGCCTACCTCACCATGGCAGGAGATGTTCTGTCGATTTGTAAGTCCAGTACAGGACCCATGGTGGAAGTGGGGGACAGGGTTCCAGCATTCACACCTGTGCCGATTGTCCATATCCTCTGCTGGGAAGAAGGCTGAACTATAAGAAAGCCATCCCGAGACCAGGCCGGCTCTCCCTGTACTAGCAGTGGAGACATTGAAGCTCTGTGGATCCATTTTCCTTGTTTTCAGATTGAATGGCAAAGCCCTCTGGGGTCCTCCCAGGCTGCTAGGGGGCTTAAAGGGGTGAAAGTTCAAGCGGGGTGAGAAGTCTGAAGGGCCAAGCGCAGCACACAAGACCCTACCAACCGTGCACTCTATTCATGCAAGGACGTAGACCTGTCCTCCGTGAAAGGCAGAGCTCTTCCGCTCAGAAGTTAGGGAGGGTCTTGTGACATCATAAATGTGGACTCCCTGTGACCTCAGCACTTGGGAAGCAGAGTTGGGGAACCGGAAGTTCAAGGTCAGCCTTAGAAGAATCTCACCGGACAGAAAGTCCCGGTGTCACCTCGGCATCCCCGCCATCGCCAGTCTCTCTCTCACACTCCACCTGTTCCAGTATCACCCTGCAGTTGTCCGTTTTGGTGTTCTTCTCTATTTCTGTGTACTCTGAGTATATGAAACTTGATGACACACTTGTCCTATTCAGCTCAGAACCAATGGTTTCTACGGCGGTGCCCCCCACACGGCGGATACCTAAAAACCGCTTACAGAATCTGGCACCCGGATGATGTCCCCTGACAAGCGATAAAGATGCACATATAGGGGCAGCAGGCCACAGGGACCAGCAGCATCTCAGGGGCTGGGATGAAGCCTCTCCTCTATGGTTCAAGCAAAAATTCAACTCGATTCTTTTTCTGCTCCTATCAAGCTAATAAAAATTAAAGAAGACAGCATAGGATATTTCTGAAGTTCACAGAATTCCATTTTTCTCCTCTGTTTTGCATATTTTTTTGTCACAGAGTCTGGGACTCCAACCAAAGAGAACAAATATAAGCTGTCATAGGCCAGGCATCGTGAGGCGAGGGTGTTCACGGAAATGTAGAAAGTTTCTGACAGCCTCAGGGCCAGCTATCAGCACTCAACCCCGACCCCTTAGGGAACTTTCCCATAAACCTTTTCCCCTCTTGCTAGCCAGCCAGAAACTACCCTCACTGTAAATCTGTAGGTCTGTGCATCGGAGGTGGAGGTGGAGGTAGGCTGGAGGGACATGATGTCTTTGGGAAGCTGTTGTAAAACCTCTCTCTCTCTCTCTCTCTCTCTCTCTCTCTCTCCCTCCCTCCCTCCCTCCCTCCCTCCCTTCTTCTCCCTCCCTCTCCCTCCCTCTCCTTTGTCCTCCCCCTCCCCCTCTTTCTCTTCTAGCCTCACTTCTCATTACCTCATATTAGTATCATCCAAGGGAAATGTACCTTATAATTTATAGAGAAATTAAGACAGGATAACTGTTAGATAAGCAGCTATTTGGTCCCGCAGAAGACAAATCAGTCCTGTAGGATAAAAAAAAAATTGGAAAGGACAGAGATGTTTGGGCCACGGGGCTCCAGCAGTGGTGGGACGGAATCCAGATGCAGCCTGGAACTGGGTGTAGCCCAGGCAGAGGTGGTTTCCTCTGAGCCTGTGACTTAGGCAAGACTGGAAGACTCACAAGGCTGGAAATCAGTGCGGTTATTGTTTTTAAAGATGTATGTATTCATATGTATGAATACACTGTTGCTGTCTTCAGACACACCAGAAGAGGACATTGGATCTCGTAACATGGTTTTGTTACAGATGGTTGTGAGCCACCATGTGGTTGCTGGGAATTGAACTCGGGACCTCTGGAAGAACAGTCAGTGCTCTTAACCGCCGAGCCATCTCTCCAGCCCCAGGGTGGTCATTTTCAAGTAAGGCTTACTGGCTTCTAAGTGATGGTTAGCAGCACAGCCATGCCTCTGCTCCTGGAGCGCACACTCACCCCTGCACCCCCATTGCCCTTAATAAAAAGTGGCAGTTCACATCCTTCCAACTTCCAGCCTCAGCTGCTAGCTTTGGCAAAGCACATGGGTCTCATTTGGCGTGTTCCGAATCCTCCCGCAGTGATCCTCTAACAGAGCCCAGCTGCAGCTCCGGGGTGAGCACACTGTGACCAAGCTCCAACACAAACACCCTCCCTCTCTTGCTTAAGTTGACTTAAAGTGTTCCGTCTGCTATTTGGAACAGGTGATCCCTAGTACAAAATCTGAATGCCTCCTGAGGATGCTTAATCTAGTCCCGGTGCTGAATTCAGGGTTCCAACAGGAAAAAAGGAACCCAAACTCACACTCACAGTGCCTGTCAGGCACAGAAGTGACCACACCCTCCCTACAGTCATCCAGGAGGGAACATTGCTTAAAAAAAAAAAAAAATTGAACTTAGTGCCAGCACTTGGGAAGTGGAGAAAGAATCAGAAGTTCAGGGCTAGCCTGTGCTCCGTAGCAAGTTTGGGGAGCTCAAGTTATCACAGGAAGTAGCTGTGAGACCCCAGTACACCTGCTTCCCTGGTAACCCTGCCTCTGTGCTCACTGCTCTTCCTGGGGCTGTGGATGAGAGCTCCTATTCAGAAACCCTGTTTGCAAGCACAGATTATTCAGAACTCCAGGGGTGTGGAGGACTTGACATGTTGAAGGTTCAGATCCTAACTGTTGTGATCATAAGGAGAGAAAGAGGTGTAAGAATATGTTCCATGGGGTGTGGGAGAAGGGTGGGGCCCATGCCGAGGCATCCCTTCCCCCTGAGGGACCACACACACTATTCTATGGTGTAGAATAGAGATTATTTATGGCATGGGGAGGGGAGTTAAGAGGGTAGTAGAGGCAGAGAAAGAGAGAGGGAGAGAGTAGAGAGGTAGAGGCTGGCCATGACCACGTGGAGAGAGGGGGAAGGGAAGAGCCCAAGAGGGCTACAGAGATGCTAAGGGAGTAAGAGAGGCAAGAGTCTAGAGAGGAGGGGCAAGCAGCCCTTTTGATAGTGGGTCAGACCTACCTGGCTGTTGCCAGGTAACTGTGGGGCGGAGCTTAGACAGAATCCTAACACTAACTACCTTATCTGGGCTAGCTTGAATAGAATTGAATAGGCAGCTTTTGCCCACCTGTGTTAGAATTTACACCCAATGACTAATAGACAAAACCCTCTGGGAACTGATTACTTTAGCAGACCGCTAGATTCCCCCAACCCCAAAGCTAAGGATGCCCTCAGATAGCATCTAAGGCCTGTAGGAAACTGTCCCCTCTTGCTGTGACCACCAATCCTGGGTACCAAACAATGTGTCTTAAACGCCGCCTTCCCTGCTTATGACTTTCTTTGTTCTGTAAAATTATAAGACTTCACGAAACTCTTTCCATGTTGGCACATGGAATTTGGGGAAACCCAGATCTTTATTCCCAGGCCAGAGCCATTCAAATTTGGCTCTTGAACAAATTTCTTTCTCTTTCTCTTAAGGTGAAAGTTGCATTTTTTTTTGTTGTTGTTTTGCTTTGTTTGTTTGACATATGTCTTATAATACAATTATTAGAAAAGGACCATTATACACAGAGTACAATGTGCTAGGAAGCAAGCATGCTAACAGGGAAAACAGGGGCTCCGAGTGCTAACTGAGCCACTTCCCCAAAGGGCCACCCAGATCGCAGCTTCCAGCTTGGGATCTGGAGAGCTCACTGCTGCTTTTAAATCCTGTCCCTTCAGTGAGCCCAAATATATCATCGTTTCCTGATAGAAGCCTTCGACCACGAGCCTCCCCCCAATACGTTCAGAGCTGCAGACTGGAGGTGGAAATAAAATCTTCAAAGGCCTAAGCAATTTTATTGGACCCAGAGTAATGTTTAACCAAGCATATAATAAAACGTGGAAGGATCAGCGAAATACAGCCATCCCCAAAAAGAGGGCAGGGAAAGTGGCTCTAACTCACAACAGAAATTACTTTAGTTCTTTATCTGGGGAACCAACTGCTGACTCCAGGTGTAGCGAGTTACCAGGGCAAAGCCGTGGAATCCTCTCCTCTAGGGGTCTTCAAAATAGTAAAATTTTTCTTACTCTGAATGGCTTAGTCTGAAGTCTTTAGGGGGGGAGGATGGAATCAATCGGGCAGTTACAGAGAGATGCTCTGACCCCTGGAGTCCTCCCCTAGGCAGCCTCTGCACTGACGTCATCACCTGGAGGACCGGGGAGGTGGGGGTGGGGAATGGTCTTTGCCACACCTCAACTTTTCCCGTCTCCCAGTGCTCACCTACCTTAGTAATGTGTCAATCCACAGTGCCGCAGAAACAGTTGAAATATTTAGACATAATGGAGGAACTGTAATAGGGTCCAGTGGGAAATCCAGGTGTTTAGATCGGCTTAATAATAATAACCTCCGCCCCGCCCCCCTGCCCCCCACCACCAGGGGCCTTTCTATTCAAAATCAACTCTGCTTTTATTCTGAACCATAAAGGCTACCTCAGACAGGAAATTATTCACCTGATTGGTCTTTACAAGTGCTGTTGGGTTTGAACGGAGGGCTGTAGGGGTCATTAGTGGGCAGCTTGCGGTTAACCTTTGCTAGCCCCACGTTAACAGCTCCAATTATTGTCCCCTCTGTGTCCCGAGGAAGCTGTTTACTGACAGTATTAAAAATACATCGCTACAAATTCTTAAGGGCCCCCGTGTTAAAGAAGAAGAAACAAAACCAAACCAAGCCACTTCCCGACATCTTATGGCCGGCTGACTGGGGAAATGGGAACCCTCTAATTTGCTATAAAGGCTTATCATGAAACACGGTGTTTAGCTCAATGGTGGTACCTGACGCAGCTCTTTTCCTTCCATATCTCCACGTCGTAGTGACACCGTCAGAGCCTTAAAACCTCTAGGTGTATTTAAGGTCTGACCGCTGTTATTTTTGAAATTAAGTTGTATGTATGTCTGAGAGGGAAAGGAAGGGATTAGTAACAAGAAAGGGCCTTGAAGGAAACCAAGTCTTTGGGAGTGTAAAGGAGTCTGGAGTTGTAGGAAAGATCACTGTGAAGTAAATCAATGATTATAATGCCCACACCGCCCTAGATCGGTATGGTACCTTGGCAGACATTTATTTCCTAGAATGTATTGCACAAGAAAGATTTTACTGGCATTTTCCTCCACCCAAGTGTGCCTAAAACCTAAAGGATGTCATTCTTCCACGACCCCTCCCACTGCCCCTGTGACCTTCCTGCCAGAATTGAATGACCTTTCCATGACCCCTCCCCCTGCATAAGATAATGCTGTCCCCCCCTCCCCAAGCATTCTCCTTTTACTTTCTAAATGCCAGTGGAGAATTTAGCTACCTCTTTAAGAACAGTCTAGAGCGAGTCCCCCAACAACCCCCACCTGGTCAGAGGCAACACTGAGGGGAAGGGAGAGGGAAAGCAGGGATGATCCCCATAGTGCTCTGTCCCTTCCTGCTGCTGTAGAGACAGCGGCGGCACACAAAAGGAGAGGCGGCCGAGAGCCCACAGCCCACAGGGAGGCTGGACGCTTTGCTTTCCGGTTTTGATACCCTCTCTTAGGCCGATGTTTGCAGATTGTGCCACTATCAGCAGGCAAGGATTGCTTCTCTCAGAGAAGAGTATCAACCAGTTAATCTCCTTCTTAACAGGAGAAGCAGTACAGGATGCCGCTGCTGTCCCCTAGAACTGCCTCTTTGGTGTTACAAGGACCGCCATATCACCGATTGTTCCACAAACAAACAAGCGAGGCTGACGTCCACCTTAATCGCGCTGTTGCGACTTAAAACGCTTCGACTTCATGGTGGAAGGTGGAGGGGAGTTGTCGCCTGGATAAGACTTTGTGTTTCATGTCAAATTTTATCTGGAAGCACATTTTGAAAGTGGAATTATAACCCGCCCACCCCCCAAAAGCACGGATTTGATTTGAAAATGCCAAAATAACTTTAATTACAGGTTTGCTGGGGGTGTGACATTCAAATATCAGTCAGTGGAAAACTTCACATTGTTAATGTGACACTCAGAAAATCTGAAATCCGTGTTATACTATTACTATTTATTTGTACATTCCTGGTCTTTGGTGCACCTGCCTCCGAGATAAGAGCCACATCTCTGGAACCAGTTTTACACTTGCACATTTATTTTAAAAATCAAAATTAAATATACATTTTTTTATACCTTTGAAAATAAAAACCTCGGTTTTACTTATTGCAGTTTCAAAATTGGGCTGAGTTACACATAATTTTGAAAGAAAAATCTTAATCTGAACTCCATAGAATATGAAGGGTTTTTTTTTTTCCCCTATAAAATTCAAAAGAATCAAGTGACATTGGGAGACAAATCTGTAGTGGCCACTACTACTATTCCTTACCACAGACTTATTGTAGACAGTAATTGATTTTCTCTGCTCTCTCTCCCAAGCACGTTAAAATAAATAAATAAATAAATAAATAAATAAATAAATAAAAGAAACCGTGGAAACTGGGCCACCAAAAAGCTATGATTTTTTACCCTCAGCGGAGCTCTTGCTGGTCTTCGGAGGAATTTTTACACGTCCCTTGTTGACTAACTTTGCAGGCACCACGGTCTCTGCTGAACATCTGTCATCCTCGACGGCCATCCCTTGAATTCGGCTTAACCTCGTGCAGAAGAGGACTCAGAGCCGTCTTCGCCGGAGAAGGTGGATGGCAGGAACCAGCTGCACCAGTGTCCATCTCACCAAACCCAGGCTCGGGCCGGGCCTGGGACCAACCACAGCGGGGGTTTCCGAGCCCCGCCCTAACCACGCGGCTGTCTCTCTGTCACTCTGTGCAGCTCGCATTCTGTCCACGCTGCCGCGTGGTTCCAGCGAGTTGTCACCTACGTGTACAAGAGGGCGTATAAGGAAAAAAATACAAGTCTTGGAAGAAAAAAAAAGCAAATGTTCTATGTCTCATCTTAGACCTGACATGACAAATTTTCCCCTCCACAAAAAGCCCCATTCATTCATTCATTCATTCATTCGCTCATTCACTCATTTGTACTGTGAAGAGTCTAGAAAGATTCTAAATAAAGGTTAAACTTTACAAAATGATTGAAGGCCAATGAATATGGCTGATTTAGGAGGAAAAATGAAAAGAGCTGGAAACTCGTATTTACAAGGAAGTCCACCTTCTAGTTGCCTGACGCATGTGTCACTAGACGCGTCGCAGTCCCCCACGCTCCTCTCTGGGTGCCGAAGTACCTCGCTCTCAGACAGTAGCGGCAGCACGCCGCACGGGGCCACTCCCTTGCTTCTCCGCACACCAAAGCTCTACTAAGTCTTCTTGTCGCTCAGGTACATCGTGAGACAGACTCTTGCAGGATATTTTCGGCCCCTGCTCTGTTGTAGGGAAGCCGTACTTCCAACTACAGATAAAGTCTTCTGGGATATGTTAAATAAACAAACAAACAAATAAACAAACAAACAAACAACAAAAAGCACTATGTCAGTTTCCGAGTCACAGGAGAAAGTCGAAACAGAGCTTTGAGAGAGTTTGAGGCCTGGGGGGTCATTCTAAATAGTGGAAAACTCAAATGATGTCCCTGTGACCTGCAGTTGTAATTCATTCTTCCATCAACATCGACTCTGTAGTACCAGTTCAGCAAGACCTCTGGGGTTCAGCCAAGAACACGCCACCGAGTGAGTTATTGCGGGGACCAGCCTCAGCTTGCAGAGTCCACGTCTTTTCCTGTCTAAAGAACTACTGTAAGTTTCTCAGCCGTAAACCATATGTGCCCTTGGGTCCACAGTTTGCCCCTGTGACTTTCCCCCTCGTCTTGGTTGCTAAAGAGAGTCCCATTGTATGCCCCAGCACCGAGTTTCACTCGGGGACGGAAGGGAGTCAGAATCACACAGTTCTTAGGGCCGGACAAAATGCAAGAGGCCGTGTTGTATTTTTTTTAAACCATGAGAAAACTGCTGTCTGCATCTGGGGGTACAGTTCAAAAGAGACACATTTAAAATATATAACTCTGCCTCCCCCCTCCCCACATACGATAATGAAACAATAACGGGACAGGAAATTTTGCAACAATATTTTGAACTTGTAATCGTAGGCAGAATTTCTCTAATTTTGTATCACTTGAGCTGAACTCAAAATGGATTTAGAAAATGCAGTGCCTGGCCAAGGGAGAATAAATGGTGTTTCGTGTCTGGCTCCTTCTCTTTAAATTTAGAGAGATGGTTCAGAGCACAACAAAAGGAGAAGACAACAGATGACATATACGTACTTGTGTGAGAAGGGAAGGAATACCACCCACATGCATGCAGTACCACACACAGTCGCCTCAGGAACTGTCACATGCCATATAGGGGAACCGTTGAATATTGATGACATGTTTTTAACCCCACACAAATGGTTCCTGCCACGGTGCACAGGGCTCGTTTGGCCAGCATTTCCTTCCCTTATGCCGTCAAGAGCTATAGTCAGAGAACATCTGGAGGGGGTTCCTTACAAGAACATTTCCAGTGGCACTGCTTAAACACAACAGCTCACAACTCCCCCCGGCAAGCTAGCCTCTGACAATCGGGAAAGCACTATTGTAAAAAGGACGGCGAGCTTCTTCTAGGAAAAGTCGACCCCTGTTAGCAGGCGGGAGACGCTGAGAGGACAGGGTCCCAACTTGATATGGATTATCCACAAGGACACTAACTTCCTCTACCACAAGCAAGACCTGGGGGGGGGGGTGTCTAGGCATCTTAATCTTTCTAGAATAACTCTTCTTCAATTAGCTAGAGTTGATACCTTGAGAAACGTCGTCCTGATCCTTGGCATTTTGTTAACCCTACAAGGCAAATCATTCCAGTTTATTCGTATGCTTACCTTAAATAGCAGTGCCAACAAACTCCGCCCATTCTCAGCAGATATAGAACTGCATTGCAAAGTCCAGCGCTCCGGACTCCATCTTCTCCTTCCAATCCATTCCAAGCATTGACGCAGAAATTCAGCACATACTTATGGTGTACCTCACATCTGTCAGGCACTGTTCTAAGTCCGAAGAATGCAGCTATAGATAAAGCAGACAGAAGTTCCTAGGAATCAGACTGGAGAGATGGCTCAGCACTTGAGAGCCCTCACTGCTCTTTCAGAGGACCCGAACTCAATTTCCAGCACCCACATAATGGCACATAACCATCTATAACTTCATTTCCGGGGAATCCAATACCCTTTTCTAACCTCCTCTGACACCAGGCATGTATGTGGTACATATCTATCTATTTATATACATGCAAGCAAAATATTTGCACACATAAAATATAGATAAATCTTAGAGATAATTCCCTACAGTCTTTATCTTTTAGACTTTTATACCAATTGACTTCGCTCCTCCAATTCTTGCCGGACTATACTTTCACTGCTGATAGTCAATTGTCTGAGCAAGAAGGCACTCATGTTTGTGACAGCAGGCGTAAGTCTCCAACAATCATCCCCTCGATCCGTCAACAATTATTGATGAACATCATCCCAGTGCCAGGATTCGGCCTCGAGCCGAGGACAGCAAGATGAAAGATGGTTGTCTCCCGGCTTCAGGGACTGTATGTTTCTGTAATGTCTTTCATGTGTGCGAACTAGCAGCTGATAGTTTTAAGACCGAATTTGCATTTCTGAAACCGGCTGATAGCTGAGGGTTAGCTCTTCTGCCTTTTTCCCAGGCTAACTTTTCCTCCTGATGCACTTAAGCATGACTCTAGGGATAACTGCCATTCCTTGAGAATATGCTACTGCTCAACTTGAAAAGAGTAAGCGAGTCTTTGACGTGCATCTGAGTGTTCTCACTCCATTTTCCATCCTCACAACGCTTGCTATGGTTTCAATTAGCCCCAGTAACTGAAATTAATATTCCATTACATGGTTTTTGATCGTGCTTTAATTTAACCAACAATAATGATGGGGGCATAAAATAGCCAGGCTCTTTGTCTGGAGCTTGATGAATAGAACCATATGCCTGACCTCAACCCTTAGGGGAATGGACCTTCCAGAAGGAATTTTCATGGCCCCTGCACTTTTTTTTTTTTTTTTTTGTGATATTTTCCTGTTGCTTTTTCGGGCCTCTGTGGCTTTGTTTACTCGCTAACTGTGGGAGGCGAGGCCGGAGTGAGGGGTTTGCACTACGCCTAAAATTATGGCACTTGAGAATGGTGCTCCATTTGTCATCCATTATGTCTTCCTTCTGGTAAGTATTTATTCCAGAAGACTTTGGTCAAAGTATACACAGAAATTAGCCAATTTTCTTTGCTTTGGGGGAGGATAATTGTGGGGTCTGTGTGTCTATGCGCCTCTGTGTGTGAATTACCAGATACATAAATATGCATTAAGGGCTGATACCTCACTGTCTCGCATGGAGTAGAAGGCAGGCAAGTGTATTATCCAGATGGACGGTGGGAGGTTTGCGGGGCGCCGTGTCCGGAGCGCCTCACTCCTCTCCAGGTGAACATACTGCGGCGGCTTTGATCAGGGCAGGCGTTCCTGCTTTCCCTTCTTAACAGTGTGTGACAGGGGTGGTTACTTATTAACGTCTCTGAACCCCTCTCCTCGGCTAGACAACGGCAACATGGGGATTAAGAGAGAGCGCTCGGCAGAGTGGGACTCGGCAGAGAGCATCCGGCACATGTGATCAGTGATTGACAGGCGTCGTGAAGCCACCGGCGTCTTCTCGGCTCCCTTCTCTTCCTCTCTTTGCACCACACCTTCCATTTTGTTTTAGAGATCATCTTGCTTTCTCTCCTGCTCTTCCCTCACTGCCTTCAGTGGATCAGTGCGGAATGTTTCCATGGTGGATTTAAACGACACGAGTTAAAATTTAAACTATTAATTATCTGCTACAGAAGCATCCCTGTCACACTAAGGACTTTTGTCTTGCTGTCCTGGATGGATGAGTAATTGCCCGGAGAGTTCCAAAACTAACAAAGATATATACGTGAACAAGAAATATTGAAAAAAGGACACAATGATTGCCAAAAGGTAAAGCGGGAGACAGGGTCAACGGATGGACCGACACTTCCGGCCAGTCTTGTGGGCATTGCACCAACTTTTCTTTGGTAACCTCATCACAGAGTTATCATGAACCAAGACTTTGGATCTGCATGTTAAGTTCTTTTAAGGGGTCTTCATGGCTCTGGGGCTTTCTAGACTATGAGCCCAGTCCTGCTGTTGAAGGACCCCTAACCTGGCCTTTAAGGACTTAGGTTCTCAAGCCAACTCTGACATGGATTGTGAATCTTGAGCAAGGCACTACTCCTTTGCACGTCTCAATTTTCCTTTTCTGTATAACGGGTATGTTTCTCATAGCACAGCCATATACAATAAAACCTATTCTGACTAGTTACAAAGGGCAGTTTTACCTATATATGAATAACTTCAAATCATTAGAAGGGCTAGATGGCTAAGTCCATAGATAGGTCAGGCAAACAAAGAGAACTGAGGACGCAAGTTTACAGCACGAACAACGAGCCTGATTAAAAACCATATAAAACCCCGCATCCAATGACTTCTCAGATTAACAAAGACGTTTTTTACAAAAATTAAACAACCAGTCAGCCAGCCTAGCAAACCTCACAGACGCTCCTCAGAAAGAATGAAATCAGCTGCCACTTCCCCGGAAATTTTCAAACACATTTCAAATAATTAATGGCAAAAGAAAGAGAGACATCATAATCAAAATTAAATTATTGCACGACATTTTAAACGGGTCATGTATGAAAATCAATGTGTCACGACGAAGAAATTTATAGTTTCAAATTCTGACAGTGAAAGGAAAGGCTCAAGATTAATGGCTTAATCATATATATTAAGTCATGGACGAATTAAACCCCCAAATGCGTTCATTTAAAAGGCTGGTGAAATTGAGATTATCCTCATCGTGGTAATCAAGAAAACAGGGAATAGGCAACTTTTAAAGCCAAAGCAGTGCTCTGAAGATGCAGCTCACTGGGGTAGAGGGTTGCCCGGAGAACCAAAGCCCCATCCTCAGGGCTGGAAAAATCCTGGGCACGAGATGGCCTCGTCTCTGCAAGCCCAGCACTCGAGGGATGGAAGTAAGAGGAGGGCGAGTTTAGCATCGTCTCAGCTATAAAGATCAGCCTGGAGCCATAAGGTCCATTCTGAGACAAACAAGCCACACGTCAGTGAAGACTGTTTTCAAAAAATAAATTAAATAAAGTAAAATAAAATAAAATAAAATAAAATAAAATAAAATAAAATAAAATAAAATAAAATAAAAATGCCATGAGGATAGTTAGATTCTATACTAAGAAGAATAACTGTTACAAATCATCTACTACTAGACCATTTAAAGACAAAGAGAATAATGAATATTTTTAAAAGAAATAATAAATTCTGTATAGATATGCCAGAGCTCCATGAATATTGCCAGATAAACCCACTAACTGTATTCATCTAGCACTCAAGAACTTTACATGAGTTTGACTAATGCGACTCTGTTGTCCTGCTAAACCTTTCCAGGTCATTGTGTAGGCATCATATGTCCAGCTTGATCTTATTTGCTAAGCCTTTTAAAAACCTGCTTTCACACACTATCAATAGTCAGGAGAGAATTACAAAACTACACCTATAATATTTGGTAAAAAATTTTACCTTGAAGACAAGAAGTTTAATAAATCTTTTTTTAAAAGATTATTTATTTATTATACGTAAGTACACTGTAGTTGTTTTCAGACACACCAGAAGAGGGCATCAGATCTTATTACTGATGGTTGTGAGCTACCATATGGTCGCTGGGATTTGAACTCAGGACCTTCGGAAGAGCAGTCAGTGCTCTTAAACCGTTGAGCCGCCTCTCTAGCCCTGGTTTTATAAATCTTTCTTTAGCTGATAAGATAAAGGACCCACAAAGTCAAGGCCCTCCAATCATACAGCTATGGGAGATCCTCATGTAGAAAGAAGATAGCCTCATCCCCCGTCGTATAAAGCATGCTGTCTCTTTTATTCGCTGCCCCTGCTGCACAGTGATCTTAGAGGAACTTCTGTTCGGTCCTAGGACTGACAGCTGTCACTGGTGTGAGTACTTTCAATGAAGGACCGAGAAGCCAATAAATCAAGAGGATTTCCTTCTATCATTTTCAAAATCCAGCAGATGCAAAGGATGCTGCCAGGGACGTGAATAGAAAGACCTGAGATGATAAGCCATCAAGATAGAGCAACCTTCCAGAGCGTTGATTTAAAGTCATAGATACGGACCACCTCCACGAAGCAGAGGCCCTGCTGGGGGTCTCTCAGGAAGAAGAGAGGAAGTGGATGAATTAGAGGTGACCCCACCCACCTAACTCCCCACCTGTTATGTGGAAGACACATGAATGATAGCGGCTATTCCACGAATTTTACTGAGTTCTTCAAGGGGACCTCTTTAAGCAAAAAGAGTACACTACCCAGAAGGGGAGATCCCCCTCCTAAAAGATCAGGACCTTTATGCGCAGCAGCAGTGGGATGGGGGGAAACCCCTGTGTCATGTGAGAGAGATTGCTAAGGAGGCCCATGAAGGAGCCCTTGATGCCTCACAGAGATGTTTATTTGTCTTGGAGAGATGAGGGGTATTCTACTCAACAGAGCTAGTCAAGCAGAGATTATCTAGACTGTCGTGATACCCAAAATTATGCTCCAACACCAAGAGCTTATACTTAATACCAGTTCACATGATGTTTATCCATCAAGAGGCTATGTCGATAAATATGAATATGAATGGATTGCCACTATTCAGATTATCCAAGTAGAGGTTCCTAAAGGGATTCAGATGAGAGTTATGGTAACTCACACATGGCAACCCTTACATGAGGGCCACCTCAATCTAATGGAGGAGGCTCTCTTCTGCTCCTGCAGCTGTGGGTTAGATGAAAGCTCCAGTTCTTGGAGGATTCCTACAGCTAAAATCTGTAGAAAAGTCAAAGAGGTTCTGCTTCTGCCCTCAGGGAGCTTGGTGGAGTAAGAACTGTATACAGGTACCCTAGTGGATAGGCAAGGGACTGTGGAAGCATGCTTGTCTTCCCCATTCATGGAGAGGGGTGGCTTTCATTGTGGTATGTGTGAGGGAACGGGATGGGGGTCGGAACTGAACAATGGAGCCAACTACTCTCTTATAGACTATAAAGAAGAGATTTGGAAGGGGAGAGGAATGGGCAGGAGGATTGTGGGAGGGAATGACAGGGAGGGGGGTCAGTAAGGGGGATGTGAAATGATTTAGTAAAAATAATAATAGTAATAATAATGATGATGATGATGATGATGATGATGATGATGATAATGCATTGAACAATTATGCTGTAGAGTGACTAGAAAGTTGAAATAGAATTCAAATCCAAAACCCATCAGCAAAGGAAAATCCCACACAACCCCAAACCTTTAGTGTCCTACCCATTAAACAAACTCTTTACAAATTTGATCAAACCCTGAACATGTTTTTTTGGGAAAACATGACTTTTTTTTTTAATGAGATTTTTTTTCCCACAAGGATTGAGACTTTTTGCAAGATTTAATGAAAACGCTTTATTCTGAGAGAATCTGTACGATAATGGTGCAGAATTCCAGACCGACTGCAATACTACTGGCCCGAGCAGGGAAAAGCTTCCTGCAAAGGGAACATTCAAACTTGAAACGTTGGGCTTAAGCTCTGAACCTCTGAGATGGAGAAATGTTCAGGATACTCCGATTTCCTCTTGACTGGTTCACACACGTCTAGTTCCTTTCCTGACCTCCCCTGCGCCCTCTTTGCCTCCCAGAAAGTGGGAAAGGTCCCTTTTAAAGAGATCAAATGAAACGGAGAGAAACCATATATTTTCGTCTGAACTCTCCATCAGCTCAGAAAGGAGGCGGCATCGACCTCACTCAGCTCCGTACGCCTCACCTTTCAGATGGTACCTTTGTGCCGCCCTGGCTGATGCCAGCAACCCAGCCCCAGGTCTCCTGCTCTGCTCTCCCAGGCTTCTTAAAACTCAGACTCCCACAACAAAGGACAATTGAGGCCCCGTTGGTGCTCGGGTTTACCGAGAACTGAACCATAAGCAGATACCATCAAAACACATCCCACTTGTAGCCTTTCACAGCCAACGGATTGGAAGGATTCTCCTTTGCCGGGGGATTGAATTTAAAACGACTTCCCAGGAGTGAAAGGTCGGCCCATGGAATCATGATATCCAGTTAAACACAGCTAAATAGAACGTTTTAGCATGACAATAAATGGAGTTATATTTAGCTGATTTGAGAAACTATCTTGGCTGAGGAGGGGAAAGGAGGGGAAGAGAGAGTTTTCCTCTCCCACACCCTCCTCTCTGTAAAATCATAGAAAGCACAAAGGTGAAGAATTTCACCGAATCGGCCCGGTGAGACTGTTTTTGCTTTCCCAACATCCGCCATGTTGTGGGTAGGCCGTGTTGGTGGAGCTGCATAAGGACTGTATTGTTTTCCTGGTGCACATATACAATTCTGTTAGCGTGACTGGAGCAGGATGGACTCCAGAGGGAGACCATACCCTCGGATAACTCCCCAGGCGGCTTTGATTTCCAGATAGGGAAGAGGTGAAAGTACTTTTGCCAAACTGTCTTTGATAACAGACGCATTCTTCATTAACAAGGAAAGGCTGGAGGGTAAGAAAGGTTGCCGGTCCCACCCCTTCCCTCGAAATGCCCCCGTGTCAGTCTGAAACAACCTCATATTTTGTCGTTGTTAACTAACAGATGGTTTTGTTAGCCGGTGACTGTGTCTCTAAATAACTCCCAACAATGAAAGACTGTGACACATGAGAGCCAAATGGGGACCGTAAGTGGCAGCCTTTTACCACTAGAATCTTACCTTGTGGTCCATTCTGAAACCCGATGTGTGTAATTGCAGCCACTGGGAAGGTGTGGACTGTTACAGCATCAGATCTACCAGTCCTTAGGACAGATTACCGGGGAATGTTGCTTCTTCCAAAGGGGGAAAATGTATTTAATTGAAACCAATTTAGAAATCAGGATCTTGTGAGTGAGCAGGGAGAATATTTTCAAGGAAACACTGTCTTCTCCTGGCTCCAAGAGACCCGTAATGTTTCTCTCTCAGACTAAGGGCGCCATTTGATAGGGAAGCCGCTGTGAACGCCTTCCTCCAAGACCCTGTCTATTACACAGGGGCTGGTACACCGGGTAAGCACGACCTCACTATGCTTCAGCCACCACTGTGGATCTCAGCCACTCTGCATTTCCATCTCCGTTCAGTTTCTCTGTTGATATGGTCTTTTCCTTACAAAGTGCTCTTCTTCTATTTGATTTTTTTTTTAATTTTTATTTTCTATATTCTATGTTTACATTCCAAAGGATTTCCACTTTCCCAGTTCCCCCCCCACACCATATGTCCCATAATTCCTCTCCCCCCCAACTATTCCCCAATCATTCCCCCTACACACACACACACAATTTCTCTGTTCTGGGTCTACAAAACTGGATCCAATCTTTACAGGCCCAGGGTCCTCTCCTTTCTTCTTCTTGGGAGTCATTTGACTTGCTAATTGTGCCTTGAGTATTTAGGGCTTCTGGGCTCATTAATATCCACTTATCAGTGATTGCATTTCATGTGTATTCTTTTGTGATTGGGTTAGCTAACTTAGGATGATATTTTCCAGATCTAACCATTTACCTAAAAATTGCATGAGTTCATTATTTTTAATTGCTGAGTAGTACTCCATTGTATAAATATACCACATTTTCTGTATCCATTCCTCTTTTGAGGGATATCTGGGCTCCTTCCAATTTCTGGCTATTATAAACAAGGCTGCTATAAACATAGTGGAGCATGTGTCTTTATTGTATGCAGGGGAATCCTCTGGGTATATGCCCAGGAGTGGTATGCCAGGGTCCTCTGGAAGTGACATGCCCAATTTTCTGAGGAACCGCCACACTGATTTCCAGAGCGGTTTTACCATTTTGCAATCCCACCAACAGTGGAGGAGTGTTCCTCTTTCTCCACATCCTCGCCAGCACTTGTTGTCTCTTGAGTTTTTAATCTTAGCAATTCTGACTGGTGTGAGGTGGAATCTCAGGGTTGTTTTGATTTGCATTTCCCTGATGACTAATGATGTTGAACATCTCTTAAGGTGTTTCTCGGCCATCTGAATTTCGGCTGGTGAAAATTCTTTGTTTAGCTCTGTACCCCATTTTTTGATAGGGTTATTTGGTTCTTTGGGGTCTAACTTCTTGAGTTCTTTGTATATATTGGATATTAGCCCTCTGTCGGATGTGGGGTTGGTGAAGATCATTTCCCACTTTGTTGGTTGCCGTTTTGTCCTTCTGACAGTGTCCTTTGCCTTACAGAAACTTTGTAATTTTATGAGGTCCCATTTGTCAATTCTTGATCTTAGAGCATAAGCTATTGGTGTTCTGTTCAGGAACTTTACCCCTGTGCCCATGTCCTCCAGGTTCTTCCCAAGTATCTTTTCTAATAGTTTCAGTGTGTCTGGTTTTATGTGGAGGTCCTTGATCCACTTGGAGTTGATCTTAGTACAAGGAGATAAGAGTGGGTTAATTCGCATTCTTCTGCATGTTGACCTCCAGTTGAACCAGCACCATTTGTTGAAAAGGCTATCCTTTTTCCACTGGATGGTTGTGGCTCCTTTATCAAAGATCAAGTGACCATAAGTCTGTGGGTTCATTTCTGGGTCTTCAATCCTATTCCATTGATCTACTTGCCTGTTGCTGTACCAATACCATGCATTTTTTAACACAATTGCTCTGTAGTACTGCTTGAGGTCAGGGATATTGATTCCACCAGAAGTCCTTTTATTGTTGATAATAGTTTTAGCTATTCTGGGCTTTTTGTTGCTCCAGATGAATTTGAGAATTGCTCTTTCTAGATCTATGAAGAATTGATTTGGGATTTTGATGGGGATTGCATTTAATCTGTAGATTGCTTTTGGCAAGATGGCCATTTTTACTATATTGATCCTGCCAATCCAGGAGCAAGAAATATTGTTCCATCTTCTGAGGTCTTCTTCGATTTCTTTCTTCAAGGACTTGAAGTTCCTGTCATACAGATCTTTTGCTTGTTTGGTTAGAGTTACGCCAAGGTACTTTATGTTGTTTGTGATTTATTTTTAAATCACCTGATCTGACTGTTTCTAACTTTGTTACTTCCATCTTGCAAAACGGGATGACCCAACCTGTGTGCTACAACACTGGCCACGTTCAAGTCTACAACCCGTGAAGACCAAGAGCAGAGAGCACCACTATACTTGCAGAACTGATGCTTAGACTTCAACTCCTGAATATCTGCAGTTCTAAACTCTCAACCCGTGAAGACACGAATACCATCTGAATGGGACCCTTTATACAACTCAGTGAAGGTGTTCTATTGGAACATAGTGTGTTGAGGACACAACCCTCTTACTTAGTGGCTTACTGTTCCGTATTTACAACGTTTTTAGTCCCCTTTCTTCTTCTTCTTCTTCTTCTTCTTCTTCTTCTTCTTCTTCTTCTTCTTCTTCTTCTCCTTTTTTTTTTTTTGTTTGTTTAGAATTTTTGTTTCTTTATGGAGTGTTGACTTTTTTATGGTGGTGTCCTGGTTATTTTTCTCCGTTGAAACTCAGAAGGAAAGAGTTGATTTGGCTTACAGATGACAGTTTGTCATCTAGGAAAGCCAGTACAAGAACACAAGGCAGTAAGCTGGAGGTGGACGCCAAAGCAGAGGCTGTGGAGAAATGCTGTTGAATGGCTTGCTCCCCATGACTTGATCAGTTTATTATTTTTCAAATATGCTTCAGTTGAAATAGGATTACATAATTTTTCTCTTCAGCCTTCTCATGACCCCTTCCTACTCTCAGATCGATTTCCTCTTATTCTTTGATCATGATTGTTATATATGTAAGGGTGTGTGTGTGTGTGTGTGTGTGTGCACACACACGCAGTTATTTATAAATACAACCTGCTGAGTCCACTTTTGCTATTGCCATGTACATGGTTTCAATTCTTACCACTCTTCCTTGAATAACCAGTAGAGAGGACCATCCCCGGGGAGGCTCACTCTTCTTGGAGTCATCAGTTGCTTGTAGTTCTTTGTCTACGGGCGGGGGCCTTGGACGGTCTTTTTCCATGTCAACATGCCACTGATATTGCTGCTGCTTCCATCTATTTAGGCAGCCATTTCCGGAAGAAACTGTTTCACAGCGGACTTCTCCATGTTCCGAATCTTACAATCATTCTACGCCCTCTTCGGTGATGTTCCCTTAGATGCAGGAGCTGTGATGGAGGTGTCTCTGTTGGGGTTGGGCTCCTCACAATCTGTAGTTCTCTGGGTTTGGGTGCAGTTGTTTTCATGATGGTTTCCATTTACTGTAAAGAAAGGCTTTTCTTCCTTCCTTCGTACGCTCATTTCTTTGTCTCTCTCCCTTCCTTCCTTCCTTCCTTTCTTTCTTTCTTCCTTTCTTTCTTTCTTTCTTTCTTTCTTTCTTTGCTTTTCCTTATTTAAGAAGGTGTGGTATCCATACTTATCCAGGAAAAGTGACTCATGAGCCCAGTCCATGAGTGGTACCACCTAGAGAGGCTGGGCCCTCACACATCAATCATTAATCAAGAAAATGCATCACAGAATTGCCTGTAGGCCAGTCAGATGGGAACATTTCCTCAGTTGATGTTCGCTCCTCCCAGACGACTGTAGTTTGTGTCGTTGATAAAAAAAAAAAAATATCATGCACCATAGGGTGATAAAGGGTATTCTTACATAGCTCAAGTTGACCTTGAACTTGCTGTATAGCCTAGATTAACCTTGAATTCCTGATCGTCTTGCCTCAGCCTCCTGGGTGCAAGGTATCACACATGTGTGCTTCCATTCCTAGCTTCCCGCCTTGTGTTTCCTCCTCATGAATCACTGACCTCCTCATTGTTCCTCAACTAGTCTCTACACTGTGATGTATTATCTGCAGTGTCCAGAGTTCAGTGGGATCTGAAATGCCCAAGAGTGACTACATTCTTGTCCTACTTTTGAGTAACTCCATCTTCTCCTCACTCTGTCCCATCACCTCCTAAGCACTTCCTGATGAGCAGAACAGTCTCACACAGCAGCACCAGAAGTCCCTTATCTTACAACATGAAACAAATTGTCTTAACCTTTGAAACTTCTAGATCCCATGGCCCCTGCCCTCAGCCTGCTTCTGATATGACACAATTGTGGTTTATGGCCCCACCGCAGGCTGAGAGCTTTTTGACCAGAGCCTGTTCTCAGTCACCAGTTTGAATAAAGGAATTTTTTTTCCACTTTATATTTGAAGTGGTCCATAAATCACTCACGTGGGCATTTTATATGCAATGATTTAATCTTGGACCCTTGGTTTGAAGAGGTTTGAAGAGTTCTATTACAGCTTTAGCCTGGCATTAAAACTCTCATTAGCCATCTCCATCCTTCCTTAGAGATGCCCTACAGCCAGGTCTGAAGTCATCCATTGGCATTCAGATCCACTCCGCCCTGAACCTTCTAGAAGCAAAGCCTATCAGGGGCTTTCTTTTAATACAGCAATGTTCTCAGTGAAACAAAGAGGTCCCGGTGAATTAAGTTACTGTGGAGGCATTGTGGATCTCATATTTACACAATACGTTTGACAAGATCAGATGACTGTTGACAAAAAAAAATAGAAGGGGGACGAAAGCAAAGGGCACTGTCATTTTGTCTTAGAAAAACTATTGAGGAGCTAGAGAGAGAGCTCAGTGGGGAAATCACTTGCTATGCAAGCCAGGTGGACTTAAGTTCAAATCCCTAGACTCCACGTAAATAAGGCGCAGTAAAGTGCATCTCTAATCCCTACACTCCTTTGGAGAAATTGGAAGGCAGTGATAAGAGGTACCAAGGCAGTTCTGAGGCCAGCTAGGCTGGCACACAAAACAATGAACAACAGCAATAGACCCTTCTCAAATAAGGTGGAGCGTGAGTACCTACACCCAGCGTTGCCCCGTGCTACATCCATTTGCAAATATTATACGTTGGCCCCTGGGAAGGCTGGCCATGACTACAGTGAAGGAGTTCTAGACTGAGAAAAAACAAAAATTCAAAGCAAACAAACAAGCCGGGCGTGGTGGCGCACGTCTGTAATCCCAGCATTTGGGAGGCAGAGGCAGGCAGATCTCTGAGTTCAAGGCCAGCCTGGTCTACAGAGTGAGTTCCAGGACAGCCAGAGCTATACAGAGAAACCCTGTCTTGAAAGAACCCCCCCAAAAAAAAGAAAAGAAAAAGAAAGAAAGAAAGCAAACAAGCAAACACAACTCGTGTTTAAGAACAGAAGCCAAAACCGTAAGCCCAAGGTCCCCAAATAAACTCTAATGAAATGGAGATGATTACATTGAAGTTGTCAGAGATATGTGACCCAAGTCTTGGGAGTGTAATTCTCAAACTTTGGGCCTTTTGTTTTCTATGTAAATCATAAGCAATGGAGAGAAAGCTGTTTGGGAGACAGTGATGGGTCAGCAGTTGCCAGCCTCAGGAGCAAACTCAAACTAGATGCCCTTGTATGAGTGGGGTCTGCACTGGGCTCTGGATAGTTCTGAGCTTTCAGCAAAGACCAGTTGTTAGACACAGAGCCATAATGAACTCTCCATATAAATGTGCAGAACTGGAGCGGCTGTCATTTGAATAAGTCACTCAAAGTTGTGGGAAGACGACCGTTCAGAAACCACTGAGCTTTGGATCATGCATCCTTGTCTAGAAATGGTAACAGAGTCTACTAAAAACTTTGGTGGAAACAGAAGATATCTTTTGCAAAACCTTTAGTATATATCAGAGATCCGCCTGCCTCTGCCTCCCAAGTGCTGGGATTACAGACATGCACCACCACGCCCGGCTCGTTTGTTTGCTTTGAATTTTTGTTTTTTCTCAGTCTAGAACTCCTTCACTGTAGTCATTCAACCCAATGAACAGTAACCACTTGAAAAGCCAAATCTGAATGAAGAGGAGTGTGCCAAGGAACACAAAAGGCACTCATCCTACACTGTGGCCTCACGGTCACAGAGGATTGCTTACTACTTATCTAGAAAGTTAGCTCAGCAAAATCTAAGGTCACCACTGAACACAGGAAATGTGCACAGCCCTTGGTTGATGAGTAGAATAAAGCCTTCAGCAAGATCAAACCCTTTATGCCCTAAAGGCATCTGAAAAGAAGTCATATGGCTGGAGTCAGGCCACAGTCCTTCTGTTCAAGGACGCCATTATGGTCTGCCATTTCCCCATATAAGTAAACTCTTAAGAGTGAGTGTCCAGGCAACCCACTAGAAAGCCCCAGAAACCTGGGATGTGAGAGACTCCCAGGACTCACTGGGGGGGGGTGACCTTATCCAAAATGACCAATGGTAGGGACAGGGAACTCGAAGATACACCGGACCCCAAGTTGAGGGACAAAAAGAACTGCAGGGACAAAAAAATGGAGAAGAGACTGAAGGAAAGGCTGTCCAGTGACTGGCCCAACTTGGGATTCATCTCATGGGATGCAAGGTGGGGGTCACCAAGGCCTGACACTGTTAACTAATGCTATGATGTGCTTATAGACAGGAGCCTAACATGGCAGTCCTCTGAGAGGCCCCTACCAGCAGCTGACTGAGACAGATGCACATACTTACACCCAACCATTGGGCTGAGGTCTGGAACCCCTATGGAGGAATTAGAGAAAGGACTGAAGGAGCTGTAGGGGATGACAACCTCAGAGGAAGACCAAAAGTATCAACTAACCTGGAGCCCTGGGAGCTCCCAGAGATGAAGCCACCAACCAGGAAGCATACACCAGTTGGTCTGAGGCCTCCAGCACATATATAGCAGAGGACTGCCTGGTCTGGCGTCAGTGGGAGAAGATGTGCCTGATCTTCAAGAGACTTGAGGCACCAGGAAAGGGGGATGGGGTGAGAGGGTGAGCACCCTCTTGGAGGCAAGGAGGAGGGGTAATGAGATGAGGAACTATGGGAAGGAGGACTGGGAGGGAGGGGCAATAGATGGAATATAGATAAATAAAATAATTAATTTTAAAAAAGAGAGTGAGTGTCCACACAAATACATAACACAAATAACAAAGCAAGAATATGTCTCAAAAAAAGGCAACATGCTTTATTAATAAAACGACCCCCTACTCCATTACTACACAGAGTAAAGCCTTCTTGGTAAAAAGCCGACATACAGAGCTGATTGCCAATGCTTGTCTCAGTTCGAGGCAAGAGGGAGGGTCGCTCCCTGAATTATGTCTAAGAAGTATGAACACCCCAGAAAAACCAGTTGAAAAAGGGACAATCGTCCTCAGAGAAAGGGCCCACATAAAGAAACCAAGGAGCTGGATGTAGACAAAACAAGCCCACGAATTTCACAGAACCAGCTGGCAGGCCACTGGTCCCAACCAGAAATAATCTCAGGTTTGCAAAACTAATTTGTGAAATTTGATTCCTATTTTTCAAGCATCATGAAAAGTATATTATTAAACAAAATAAAAGACCTTAGAATCAAATCTATGAACCCTTTTCTTTTTAAGATAGTCCTTTCACCCCATTGGGGTGGTGTGTGTCTGTAATCTCAGCACTCAGGCAGCTGAGGCAGGAGGATTACAAATTCAAGAGCCACCTACATTATGTAGTGAGACCTTGTCCCAAACTAAAAACAAAACAAAACAAAAAGTCTTTCCAGCCCTGCATAGAAGCCATCCACCTGCCCAGGATGCGACAACATGGTGTGCCCACTTTGCACTAATAAATCATAGATGATGCTTTCAAAGCATGCTTAAAGGCACCAGGAGCTTTGAAGGTGTTTGACTTTGTGTCTTAAAGGCATGCAAAGTTAGGTTGGCAATGATCCAACCTGGGGTCTAAAAGATCCAAAGCCTCTTCAGAATGACAGGGGATGCACTAAGAACACAGTCAGTCCAAATGAAAGCACACCACGATAACGCAAATATTCAAAGTAAAGAAATATAATAATTATTTCAGCTGACTGTGGGTCCGTGTCTTACCCCGCTGCTGAGGTACTGGGCAGAAGAAGTTCCTGAGCCTCTCCCCCGTTGGGTGCTGGGCTCAAGGAAAGCGCCCAAACACTGCTGGGGGTGGGAAAACATAGCCTAGGATGTGGGAGGCTGAAGCTTGGGTTCCCAAGCTCCTGGGCATCTGGTCGCCACTGGAAGACTGCACAGAGGACTCAGGAATGGAGGGTCAGGGCCCAAGGGTCTGCAGTGAGGCCTGGCCAGGGCTCCCAAATTCCTGGACATCCAGTGGCAGGGAGTTGAGAATGGAGTTGGGGGCCCATGGGCTAGGTACAGCTGACAATAAGGAGCCCAGGGCTGTGGAGTGAGGGGGATGAGGAACTAATGAGGAACTCCGGCTTGGCTCATTTGTGATTGTCCTTAGCTTAGAGCTGGTTGTCTGGGAGCACAGAGGGGCCTTCTGCAGGAGACTTAGGCTCTGTAGGAGAAGGCCTTCTTCATGCTCCCACAGCATGTCTTGATGGAATAGACAGTCCTTGGTTCCAAGCTGTTTATTTATTGTACATTGTGGAAAATGGGTTCATTCTACCTCCTCAGGGTGGACCAGAGATAAAAGACCTTTGGCAAGGAGGCATGTTGGGGAAAGGAAGCTTACTGACTAAGCCCTCAGGGTCTCTGGATACCTCATTAGTGCTGAGAACTCTGTTCTGGGTCACATGCCCGACAAGGGGAATGTGGCACGTGTTCTGGGCCAGGAATCCAGTAAGGAACAAGAAGGCATCTACCATCTCAGATAGTCCCAGACCCGCTCTGACTTAGCAAGTTTCCTGGCATGGTCCACTGTCCCACAACTGATCACAATATCTGAATCTAAGGAAGAAGAGATTCATTGGGTCATCACAAAGAAGTAAGTTGATATAAACAGACACAGTAGAAAAATAGCATTTTAGTCTGTTTTAATAGTGAGAAGTTTCCAGAAGTTGTTTTCTGTTCTCATTCCTATGAGCATAATCATGTTTTAGAAGCACATATATATCCTCATTTCTCTCTGTGTGTATGGAAAAGGGTGAACAGAGGAAGTTAAAGAACAAGGGTAAAGTTAAAGAAATGGTAGCCACAGAACTTAGAGTGACTGTTTACCACTGGTACCTACATATATATGACCGCCACACAAACCTAGCAGCTGGTGACTTTCAGAGGCCAGACCGTTTAAAAGGGTGGCTGACAGAGTGTCACACAGTGAACAATCAGGATTAAAATCCCCCAAAGGAGAATTAGCCAAGCAAACTTGACCTCCCATTGTCTGTGCAGAAAAATCTCTAGGTGCATTTGGTGTACTGATGCTGACAAGGAGCAGCACCCTACAATGGTGGGGCAATCTCCATCATAGGCAGGGACTGTGCCAGATTCTGAGAAAGTACACTCGGATTTTAAGCCTCCTACTATTAACCACAGCACAGGAAACTCAACCATAAAAAAAATGGTTTCACCTTTATGATCGTAGCTTGGGTTTCATCCATTGGGCTCTGCTTTAATCTTGGGATGGGGAGACTGAGCCAGGGGAATTGAGGCTATAGAGTGAGACCCTGCTTTTTAAAAACAGTAAGTTTGGGTCCTGCAGTCTTATGTACCCTTTCCTCCTCGTGTCTCTTAATAGTTCTGCAACTAGGAAGATTGTTGCAATCCCAGAAATAGTTGCTTCTTACTTATGAAAACCAGGAAGGTAATCTTGAAGAAGGTATAAGATAAAGGTTAAGGAAAGGCATATAAATAGAGATAACGAGGGAAGGCATAAATGTGTTAGAACACTTGCAGAGAGGCCTAGTCACCAGATAAGCCTGTCACTATAGCCTTTAGGCTATAATTTTTGTGATTCTTGTGATCACAAAAAATGATGTTGTGACCACTGTAATATTTTCTATGCTTGGTTTATTTGAGAACATGTTTAAAGTATTAAAGGAATATTACATAATCATGCATGCAAATTTAATAAAATTAGATGTGATGAGATAAGTAATAAACATTATGTCTCAGAGTTCTAACTTTGATGAAGTCTTACACTTTTTTTTTCCACATTAACTAGTTCGACAGAGTGAAAATATTTAGACCACAAGTCAACATGCTTTTTTTTCTGTAAAGTGTGAAATAGTAAGGTTCTCAAAGACTTGAAGAGCAGACCCCTCCATCATCACAGGGTCCTTGGGGTGTAGCATGAAAGAACATGTGGAGAAAACCCCCATGGGGGGTGCACTTTCACTCCAATAAGTGTATTTACTCCAATTAGTAGTAGCTGGCCTTAGTCCACAGTCTTCTGACCCTTTGACAAGAGACCTGGTAATAGGTTTCTAATAAAAAGATCAGCTTAAAATAAATGCCAGGATGAACAAGTCAGGCTTAAACTAAAATACAAATTGCTAAGCATTTCTTCTGTCTCCAGAATTCACTGGATGATGAATGAAACCCATGTTCATGTTGAACCCAACCTGCCTCTGCCTGGGGATCCCAAGCCCTGATTTTCCCTTCCATCCTTCTGTTCTATAGCTGCAGAGAGTCAGCATTCAATAATGTTCTCCAAGATATGCTTTGATTCTTTACTTCATAAGGCCCAGCCCCCAAATGTACTGCAAGCTATAATGTCTCTTTATTAATTAACCGTGACAGAAGAAAGGAAGGATCTGATTTTTTTAATGTAAAAGGTCATCAAAAGGGATCTTTTGAGATGCAAGTTTCCTAAGAGTTGGGTAACATTCATTTAAACAATCTTTCTGAGATATTACCCAAGAAGAAAAAGCAATCATTGAGTATCCTTACCAAGGGAAATTCTACCTGAATAAGAATCTCTTCTGCTTTGGTTAATCCTGTGATATCTAGAACAGAAAAAAAAAGTGAGCAAAATGTGTGTCAAATAAATCATGGGAGTAGATGAACTCCTGGTTGTGGGCACTTGCTCTACCTTCGTCATCAAGTTTGGTCAATGTGATGGCCCCTGGAAGTTCTCCTGGTCCTGGGACACCTTGTCTGTCTCTGCTGGCAGGTAGAAGGACAAAGTAAAACACGCGCTCCATTGACTCAGAGACACCAACGGCTTGTACTTCTCTCATATACAGAATGAAGAGCAAGAACAAAATGACAGCCATCTGTGCCCAGAGCTGATCCACTGCCTCAGCACTCCATTAAACAAATACCACCAGTAAAGAGCTGGCCTCCCAGGAGTGCGGACACGCCTGTGAGCACATGTAAGACTACCACTTCTGTTCAAATTCTTGGCCCAAGAGGGATGCCCCGCCCCCACAGCCATCAGGACACAGGAACCAAGGAAGAGCTGGAGACAGGATCCCTCTGGATTCTGTCTGCACCCCAGAGCTAACCCCGTGTCACAGCTCTCCATACCCAAATTCCTCCTGGAGAGATCTGGTCTCCCAGGAGTACTGACACACAGGCTTGCAGTAGGGACAAGCTATAGTCAGAAACACCAAGACCAGCTAACACCAGAGGTAGCCAGAGTGAGTATATAAGCAACAGAAACCAAAGGTAATTAGCATCACCAGAACTCAGTTTGCCCACCACAATAAGCCCTGGATACCCCAACACACCAGAAAAGCAAGATGCTGATTTAAAAATGACATCTCATGATGATGATGGAGAACTTTAAGAAAACATAAATAACTTCCTTAAAGAAATACAGGAGAACACAGGTAAACAAGTAGAAGCCCTTAAAGAGGAAACACACACACACACACACACACACACAATCCCTTAAAGAATTACAGGAAAACACAGACAGGTGAAGGGATTGAAAAGAAAAACCATCCAGGATCTAAAAATGGAAATTGACACAATTAAGAAATCACAAAGGGAGACAAGCCTGGAGATGAAAAATCTAGGATCAGGAGTCATAGAAGCAAGCATCAACAACAGAATATAAGATAGAAGAAAGAATTTCAGGTGCTGAAGATACCATAGAAAACATTGACACAAAATGCAAAATGCAAAAAGCTCCTAACCCAAAACATGCAGGAAATTCAGGACACAATGAGAAGACTAAACCTAAGGATAATAGATATATATAGAAGAGAGTGAAGATTCCCAATTTAAAGGGCCAGTAAATATCTTGAACAAAATTATAGAAAACTTCCCTAACCTAAAGAAAGAGATGCACATAAGCATACAAGAACTCCAAATAGATTGGACCAGAAAAGAAATTCTTCCCATCTCATGATAATCAAAACACCAAATACACAAAATAAAGAAAGAATATTAAAAGCAATAAGGGAAAAAGATGAAGTAACATATAAAGGCAGACCTATCAGAATTGTACCACACTTCTCACCAGAGATGATGAAAGTTAGAAGATCCTGGGTAAATCTCAGACCCTAAGAGAACACAAATGCCAGCCCAGACAACTATACCCAGCAAAACTCTCAATTGCCATAGATGGAGAAATCAAGATATTCCATGACAAAACCAAATTTACACAATTTCTTTCCACAAATCTAGCCCTACAATGGATAATATATGAAAAACACCAATACAAGGAGGAAACTACACCCTAAAAAAAGCAAGAAAGCAATCTTCTTTAAACAAACCCAAAGGAAGATAACCACACAAACATAAAAATAACATCAAAAGTAACAGGAAGCAACGATCACTATTCCTTAATATCTCTTAACATCAATGGACTCAATTGCCCAATAAAAGACGTAGACTGGTCTTCCAGCCACCATTTGCACCAGGGAGCCAGGAGACTCCACAGCTTTCTGTGCATAGCACACCAGGAGGGAGTGATCTCCCAGGAGACTTTCACTTTTGAGCTCAGAGGTGAGATCTCTACCTTCTCTCTGGAGGGGATCCAACTACGAGCACACAGGGCCTAAGATCAGTGGAGCAGCTGGGACGGAGGTCTTCCTACCCACCACCACTTGCACCAGGGAGCCTGGAAACTCCACAGTCTTCTGTGCATAGCCCGCCAAGAGAGAGAGAGAGATCTCCCAGCATTGCTTTCACTTACTCAGAGGAGTAAGGACACAGACTTATAGGCCCACAGGAGGAACAAACTCCAGACAGAGACAACAAGACCAACTAGCACCAGATGGTGAAAGGCAAGCACAAGAACCCTCCCAACAGAAACCAAGGCCACATGGCAACACCAGAACCCAATTCTCCCACCACAGCAAGTCCCAGATACCCCAGCACACTGGAAAAGCAAGAGTTGGATTTAAAATCGTATCTCATGATGCTGATAGAGGGCTTTAAGAAAGACTTAAGTAACTCCCTTAAAGAAATACAGGAGAACACTGGTCAACAAGTAAAAGACCTTAAATAAGAAACACAAAAATCCTTTAAAGAAGTACAAGAGATCATGGGTCAACAGGCAGAAACCCTTAAAGAAGAAACACAAAAATCCCTTAAAGAATTACAGGAAAACACAAATAATCAAGTGAAGGAACTGAACAAAACCATCCAGGATCTAAAAGTGGAAGTAGAACCAATAAAGAAATCACTCTTGAGATAGAAAACCTAGGAAAGAATTCAGGAGTGATAGATGCAAGCATCAACAACAGAATACAAAAGATGGAAGAAAGAACCTCAGGTACTCAAGATACCATAGAAAGCATTGACACAAAAGTAAAAGAAAATGCAAAATGCATAAAGCTGGTAACTCAAAACATCCAGGAACTCTAGGACACAATGAGAAGACCAAACCTAAGGATTATAGGTATAGATGAGAGCAAGGATTTACATCTTAAAGGCCCAGTAAATATCTTCAACAAAATTGTAGAAGAAAACTTCCCTAACCTAGAGAAAGAGATGCCTATGAACATACAAGAAGCCTTCAGAACTCCAAACAGACTGGACCAGAACAGAAAGTCCTGCTGGCACATAATAATCAAAATACCAAATTCACTGAACAAAGAAAGAATATTAAAAGCAGTAAGGGAAAAAGGAAGCAACAATCACTATTCCCTAATATCTCTTAACAATGGATTCAACTCCCCAATAAAAAGACAGACTAACAAAATTTTTCTCATGTAAATCTTCAGTTTTATCAGAAAATGTTTGCAATTCCCCTTTTAATTAATTTAGTAATTTCTTTTATGTTTACCATTTTATCTGCATTATTTTTCATGATAATCTTCAATTTTAATGTCTATATACTTCCTCTATTTTATCAGAAATGTTTTCAGTGTAAATCTTTGATTTTATCACAGATGTTTCTAATTCCATCTTCAATTAATTTAGAAACAGTTTTTACATCAACAATTCCTTATGTAAAAATTTCCATGAAACAGTCAATTTTAATGTGTTTGTCTATTTATTTCTTGAATTTTACCAAAAATATTTCCAAGTAAATCTTCAATGTTATCTGAAAATGTTTATAATTCCACCTTCAATCAACTTAGAATTATCTTTATGCCTATCATTTTATCTATATAATTTCCATGATAATCTTTAATTTTAACATGTTTTTCTCTATATTTCTACAATTTTATCAGAAATATTTTCCATGTAAATCTTCAAGTTTATCAGAAAATGTTTATAATTCCACTTTTAATCAACTTAGGAATACTTTTAAGCCTACTATTATTAGATCTATATAAAATTTTCCATGATAATCTTCAATTCTGACATGTTTTTCTACATTTTCTACAATTTTATCAGAAATATTTTCCATGTAAATTGTTAATTTTATCATAAAGTGTTTTTACTTCCCTTTACTTCCCTTTTCAATAAATAAAAAAATTAAAATAAAAAGAAATGGAAAGAAAAAAAGACATAGACTAACAGACTGGATATGTAAACAGGACCCAGCATTTTGCTGCATACTGGAAACACACCTCAGTATCAAAGACAGACACTACCGCAGAGTAAAGAGCTGGAAAACAATTTTCAAAGCAAATGGTCCTAAGAAACAAGCTGGAGTAGCTATTCTAATGTCAGATAAAGTCGACTTTCAACCAAAAGTTATCAACAAGAATAAGGAAGGATACTTCATAGTTATCAAATGAAAAAAATCTACCAAGAAGAATTCTCAATTCTGAACATCTATGTTCCAAAATGCAAGGGCACCCACATTCATAAAAGAAACTTTACTAAAGCTCAAAGCACACATTGTACCTCACACAATACTAGGGGGAAATTTCAACACCCCATTCTCAAAAAAGGACAGATCATGGAAACACAAACTAAACAGAGACACAATAAAACCAACAGATGTGATGGACTGAATAATTTTAATAGATATCTATAGAACTTTTCATCCTAAAATGGAAGAATATACCTTCTTCTCAGCACTGCATGGTACGTTCTCCAAAATTGACCATATAATTGGTCACAAAACAGGCCTCAAACAGATACAAGAAGATTGAATTAATCCCATGCATCTTATCAGATCACTATTGACTTAGGCTGGTCTTCAACAGCAACAAAAACAACAGAAAGCCCACATACACATGGAAGTTCAACAACACTCCACTCAATGGTACTTTGGTCAAGGAAGAAATAAAGAAAAAATTAAAGACTTTTTAGAATTTAATGAAAATGAAGGTACAATATACCCCAAATTATGGGACACAGTGAAAGTAGTGCTAAGAGGAAAACGTATAGCTCTAAGTGCCTCCAAAAAGTAACTGGAAAGAGCACACACTACCAGCTTAACAGCACACCTAAAATCTTTAGAAAAGAAAGAAGCAAATACATTCAAGAGGAGTAGACAGCAGGAAATAATCAAACTCAAGACTGAGATCACCCAAGTAGAAACAAAAAGAACTAAACAAAGAATCAACAAAACCAGAAGCTGGTTCTTTGAGAAAATCAACAAGACAGATAAACCCTTAGCCAGACTAACCAGAGGGCACAGAGACAATATCCAAATCAACAAAATCAGAAATGAAAAGGGAGCTATAACAACAGAAACTGAGGAAATTTTAAAAAAAACCCAACATCAGATCGTATTACAAAATTTTATACTCAACAAAACTGGAAAATGTGGATGAAATGGACAATATTCTAGACAGATACCAAATACAAAAGTTAAATCGGGATGAGATAAATTATCTAAGCAGTCCCATAAGCTCTAGAGAAATAGAAGCAGTCATTAAAAGTCTCCCAACCAAAAGAAGCCCAGGACCAGATATATGCAGTGCAGGATTCTATCAGAACTTCAAAGAAGACCTAATACCAATACTCTTCAAACTATTCCATAAAATAGAAACAGAAGGAACACTACCCAACTCATTCTATGAAGTCACAATTATGCTGATACCAAAACCACACAAAGATCAAAGAAAGAGAACTTCAGACCAATTTCCTATATGAATATCCATGCAAAAATACTCAACAAAATTCTTGCAAACTGAAACAAGAATACATCAAAGTGATCATTCACAATGATCAAGTAGGCTTCATCCCAGGGATGCAGGATGGTTCAATATACTGAAATCCATCAATTTACATTTATGTAAATTTACGTAATTCACTATGTAAACAAACTCAAAGACAAAAACTACATGATCATTTCATTCGATTCTGAAAAAGCATCTGACAAAATTCAGCATTCCTTCATGTTAAAAGTCTTGGAAAGATCAGGAATTCAAGACCCATACGTAAACATAGTAAAAGCAATATAAAGCAAACCAGTAGCCACCGTCAAACTAAATGGAGAGAAACTTGAAGCAATCCCACTAAAATCTGAGAGGCTGCTGTCTCTCTATATATATCTATTCTATATAGTACTTGAATTTCTAGCTAGAGCAGTTAGACAACAAAAGGAGGTTAAAGTGATACAAATTGGAAAGGAAGAAGTCAAAATATCACTATTTGCAGATGATATGATAGTATACTTAAGTGACCCCAAAAACTACCACAGAACTCCTACTGCTGATAAACAACTTCAGCAAAGTGGCTGGATATAAAATTAACTCAAACAAATCAGTAACCTTCCTCTACTTTCTCTGCTGAGAAAGAAGTTAGGGAAATTACATGCTTCACAATAGTCACAAACAATATAAAATATCTTGGTGTGACTCTAACCAAACAAGTGAAAGATCTGTATGACAAGAAATTCAAGTCTCTGAAGAAAGAAGACCTCAGAAGATGGAAAGATCTCTCATGTTCATGAATTGGCAGGATTAATATAGTAAAAGTGGCCACCTTGCCAAAAGCAATCTACAGATTCAATGCAATCTCCATCAAAATTCCAATCAATTCTTCATTGAGTTAGAAAGAACAGTTCTCAAATTCATTTGGAATAACAAAAAACCCAGGATAGCTAAAACTATTCTCAACAATAAAAGAACTTCTGACAGGATTATCATCCCTGGCCTCAAGCTGTACTACAGAGCGATTGTGATAAAAGAAAAAAAACAAAACTGTATGGTATTGTTACAGTGACAAGCAGGTAGATCAATGGAATAGAATTAAAGACTCAGAAATGAACCCAATAGTCACTTGACCCTTGACAAAGGAGCTAAAACCATCCAGTGGGAAAAAGATAGCAGTTTCAACAAATGGTGCTGGTTCAACTGGGAGTCAACATGTAGAAAAATGCCAATCAATCCATTCATATCTCCTTGTACAAAGTTCAAGTTTAAGTTGATCAAGGACAGCCACATAAAACCAGATTAACTGAATCCAATAGAAGAGAAAATGGGAAAATTCTCAAACATATGGTCACAGGGGGAAATTTTCTGAACAGAACACCAATGATTTATGCTCTAAGATCAAGAACTGACAAATGGAACCTTATAAAATTTCAAAGATTCTGTAAGGCAAAGGACGATGTCAATTGGACAAACCCACAACCAACAGATTGGGAAAAGATCTTTACCAATCCTACATCTGATAGAGGACTAATATGCAATATATACAAAGAACTCAAGAAGTTAGACTCTAGAGAAACAAATAATTCTATTAAAAAATGAGGAACAGAGCTAAACAGAGAATTCTCAACTGAGGAATAGCTGAGAAGCACCTAAAGAAATGTTCAACATCCTTAGTCATCGGGGAAATGCAAATCAAATCAACCCTGAGATTCCACCTCACACCAGTCAGAATGGCTAAGATCAAAAACTCAGGTGATAGTAGATGCTGGTGAGGATGTAGAGATAGAGGAACACTTCTTCATTGCTGGTGTGATTGCAAGCTGGTACAATCACTGTGGAAATCTATCTGGTGGTTTTTCTGAAAATTGGACATTGTACTACCTGAGGACCCAGATAAACCACTCCTGGGCATATACCCAGAAGATGCTGCAACATGTAATAAGGACACATGTTCTACTATGTTCATAGCAGCCATATTTATAATAGCCATAAGCTGGAAACAACCCAGATGTCCCTCAACTGAGAAATGGATACAGAAAATGTGGTATATTTACACAATGGAGTACTACTCAGCTATTAAAAACAATGACTTCATGAAATTCGCAGGCAAATGCATGAAACTTGAAAATAGCATCCTGAGTGAGGTAACAGTCATAAAAGAGCACACACAGTATATACTCACTGATAAGTGGATATTAGCCCAAAAGTTTGGAATACCCAAGATACAATTCACAGACCAAATGAAGTGTAAAAAGAAGGAAGACCGAAATGTGTATGTTTCAGTGCTTCTTAGAATGGTAAACAAAATACTCATAGGAAATATGAAAGAAATATGGAGACAAAATGTGGAGCAGAGATGGTAGGTAGAAAAGGCCATCCAGAGACTACCCCACCTGTGGAGCCATCCCATACACAGCCACCAAATCCAGACACTATTTTGGATGCCAGAAAGTGCTGGCTGACAGGAGCATGATATCGTTGTCTCCTGAAAGGCTCTGCCAGAGACTGACAAATACAGAGGCGGATGCTCACTGCCAACCATTGGATTGACAGTGGGGTCCCAGATGGAGGAGTTGGAGAAGGGACTGCAGGAGTTGAGGGGGTTTCCAGCCCCATGGAGGGAGCAACAGTGTCAACTGGCCAGACGCGCCCCCTGGAGCTCCCGGGGACTGGACCACCAACTGAAGAATACAGATGGAGAGACCCATGGCTCCAGTCGCAGTATGTGGCCTTGTTGGGCATCAGTGGGAGGAGAGGCCCTTGTGCCTGAGGGTGTTCAATGCTCCAGTGTAGGGGAATGCCAGGGAAGAAAGAATGGAGTCGGGGGTGGGGAATTCCCTCATAAAGGTAGGGGAAGGGATGGGGGTTTCTGAAGGGGAGACCTGGAAAAGGGAAAAATAAAGAAAATATCCAATAATTTTTTTAAAAAAATTTAAAAACATGAAAGAAATGGCTACCTAAAAAAACAAAAGAATAAAAAAGACAGAGTAGAAAGTTTTATTTGAGGGAAAGGAGAGGAACTATCATGATAGAAAGAGGGAGGAGAGATGAGAGAGAGAATTTGACCAAAGCACGTACATACAGCAGGAAAATGTCACAATGAAACCCATTATTTGGCACAATCTAGTAAAAAAAATTAAAAAAAAAAATCAAAACCTCCCTTAAATTGTTGGTTGGGCAAATCAAAGAGATTCTCAAAATACCATGGGCTACTGCAACTGTCATTGGTGCCTTGTAGAACCTGAAGGAAAGTCCCTATTGCAGAAGACACCACACACTCTGGACAGAACTTGGAGGAATCTCGCTGCAACTCACCTGGATGCCTTCTCCCTGAGGCCTCGGTCTCATGGCATTAGAAGGAGTTGGGCGGGGGAGGGGAGCAACCCACAATCTCCACCCAACAATAGAACCTGTGAACCACAGCAATCAAAGCCGTGAGATAATCCCTAGGGTACAATGGTGGCAACCTAGATCATAGGCAAAAACAACATCCATCTAATTGGACTTCAGTTCTGCTCACTAAGAGAGCATACAAACAATACATGGCTGGTGAGTTCATGCACCTTAGAGGAAAACCCTTCCTAAACCGGTATAATTCCGAACTGCAGCTAAATACATATTCTTAGACCCACAGATAAGGGTAGCTCTCACCCCTCATCAGGAAAGCTTCTGTCTTAGTTAGGGTTTTACTGCTGTGAACAGACACCATGACCAATGCAAGTTTTATAAAAGACAACATTTAATTGGGGTTGGTTTACAGGCTCAGAGGTTCAGTCTATTGTCATCAAGGCAGAAACATGGTAGCATCCAGGCAGACATGGTACAGGAGGAGCTGAGGGTTCTACATCTTCATCTGAAGGCTGCTAGTGGAAGACTGACTTCCAGGCAACTAGAGTGAGGGTCTTAAGCCCACACCCACAGTGACACACCTACTCCAACAAGGTCACACCTCCTAATAGTGCCACTCCCTGGGAAAAGCATATACAAACCATAACAGCTTCTGTGTAGCAGACAGAGGATGTTTAAATGACAAAACAGGAACAGAGCCCAACTCACCATGAGGTGCCCAGAACCAACAGATCTATCTAGAACACAGTTCCTATTCCTCAGTCTCAGGGAACATCATGGAAGATGGGTAGGGAGATAAACAGCCAGAGGAACAGGGAGTCTGCTTGGAACTGTGTCTTCTAGGTTTGACAAGAAAATCTGTACCCATGAACTCTCAACAGTATGGTTACCTAAACAACACTTGCAGGTGACATCATCAGGTAGCTATTTAAATAACCACGTGGAAAAAGAAATTCCCATAAGGCTCTCACTTCGATGAAGACCTACAGAAGAATCAGTCATGTCCAGGGCATTAGGACCCCAGTGGTTTATTTAATCCCAAGAGGTCAACTCTAAAAGCACATACACATATACATACCAAACAGACCCAACAGGTTGTATTTATATATACACATATGTATATGCATATATTTATGTATATAAATGTGTAGCAATAATTCAAAAGACTAGGTCATGAATTTGACATGGAGTTGGAGGACGTGAGTGAAGAGAGGGAAGTGAAAATGATGTAAGCTCTGTGCTCATGTGTAAATTTTCCAGAGCAATTTAAATATTTATAAAGGGGAAAAACCAGAGAGGACAATAACGGGAAAGACTGATCAGACGCAGAGTAGAAAGGAAGTGGGTAAAGAGAGTGAAGACCGAAGGGTGGGAAGCTCAAGGGACTTTCACAGGACAGGGACAATCCAGAGGGAAGGTGTTGAATGGAGTCCTGCGTTGCCAGAGTTGTCTGGTTCTGCACCAGCTGCCCCACAGAGGCATATATAATATAATATAATATAATATAATATAATATAATATAATATAATATAATATAATATAGTATAATATAGTATAATATAGTATAATATAGTATAATATAGTATAATATAGTATAATATAGTATAATATAGTAGAATATAGTAGAATATAGTAGAATATAGTAGAATATAGTAGAATATAGTAGAATATAGTAGAATATAGTAGAATATAGTAGAATATAGTAGAATATAATATAATATAATATAATATAATATAATATAATATAATAAACAACATAACATACTTAATATAGAGTATATTTCAAAACATTTCAAGTTGTTCTTTGGCATCTAAGCTTTAAGTCTCAGGCGTTTTGGGCAAGCCACGCACTGTTAGGAGAGCTCTTATTACTGTCCATTCAGAAGTCTCATATCGAAAATCGTAGAACAACCCTAGAATAGCAAGGGCCCAAACTGAGGGTACCCCAGTAGCGCACAATCTGGATGCTGTTTGTTACTCTCACAAACAGGCTTTCCAGCAGCACTCTCAGGGGCACAGCTCGGGGCCACAGAAAACCACCCCTGCTCCTCAGGCGTGTGAGCCAGGCCCCCTCCCATCACTGCCTCTCCCGCTTCTCTGCTGCATGAGCTCTGTGAGCTTTGTCTTCTTGGATGCGAGAGAGCATTGCTTCCTTCCCACTCGAATGAAGGGATGGATTGAAAGCCTTTCACTTCTATGACAGTTTCTTTCTTTGAGTCGTCACGATAACCCACCCCATCATCCTTCCGATCGCTGCCGCTTAAGCACGGAGCTTTCAGCAAGTCTATCTGGCTTGGAAACCAAAGCTGGCATTTCCTTGTCTCCATACCTAATTCTGCTGGGCTTCTCCCCGTTTCTGACCCAAAGAAAAGGGATGAAATACATCTAAAACTAGTTGTGTGCTTTACAGAGATGCAGTCATAGAATATACAAAATGCACTACAGTTATGCTCTGCTTTACATCTTGAAAATCAAAATGAACCACAGGAAAAAAAATGTTGCAAATTTTTTTTAGAGAAAACAGAGATTACTTCCAGACAAGTGGGCCAGAGGAGCCCTGCCTTTAACCTAGGTCTTGAAATATGGATGAGTGTGGACCCATGGACGATGAGATAAATGGCATTGACAGGCAGAATCACGTGCACAAAGGCACGGAGCCAAGAAAGGCCAATCTTGTTAAAAATTATGTGAAGCAACACAACAGAGACAGAAACAAATGGAAAACCCCCACAAACCAGCTCAGGGCATGACATGTCTTAGGACAGGAGCTTTGAGCAATGTCCCTTTGAGGCAGCAGTTTGGTCCCACACGCACTGGCGAGTGAATCTCAATAGATCCACCGTTCTTACCATTTCTTCATAAGCGTCATGGCAGAAGAATTTCTCCAAAGCACAGACTTGAAGATGGTCTCCTGGTTATGTGGACCATTCTGCCTCAAGGGTAAATTTTATTAGCGTGTGGCACACACATTAGAACCCACAAAGTACAGCTCCTGCGTGGCAGGAGGAGTGTTTAAAAACAAGCCGAAGAGGTGTCATTAGTTCAGGTGGTAGTCTGACACTGCGTCGCTGCTCTAGGAACGGGACCGTTCTCTCTGTACATCGCTCCATTAGTGATTCTAATTGCACGCTAAGCTTTATAATTTGTTGCTGTCATTTAGGCTCGTGTACTGTACTAATATTTATTCTGCATATTATATAACACCTCATTAAGTTTATGGCCCGCTTTTTATAAACTTTTGCATCTGACTTGCACATTAGGAGCTAACTCACATATCAGTTAAAGGTAGGTGAATGTAAGCCCTCAGTATGATCAACAATTTTTACCTGGAAGAAAAATGAAGGTTTTGTTTTCCTAATCAGAATAGGTGGTAGATAGATAGATAGATAGATAGATAGATAGATAGATAGATAGATAGATAGACAGATAGATGATATATAGATAACTGACATAGATATCTCCAATTGTTTAATAGTTAGACTTGCATAACTACTAAATTCAAATAGCATCAAACATGAAAGGGTCCTTTTCATGCCCTCTACAGTGAGAGGATGGTCAATTGTCTTCAACTTGACTGGATTTGAAGCCTCTAAGAACACATACTTCTGGATGTGTCTAAGTGTTTCCAAAGAGATTGAAATGAAAAAGAGACCCCCATCTGGGCAGTGGTGGCGCACGCCTATAATCCCAGCACTCTGGGAGGCAGAGGCAAGCAAATTTCTGAGTTCGAGGTCAGCCTGGTCTACAGAGTGAGTTCCAGGACAGCCAGGGCTATACAGAGAAACCCTGTCTCCAAAAACCAAAAAAAAAAAAAAGAAAGAAAGAAAGGAAGCAAGGAAGGAAGGAAGGAAGGAAGGAAGGGGAAGAAAGAAAGAAAAAGAAAGAAAGAAAGAAAGAAAGAAAGAAAGAAAGAAAGAAAGAAAGAAAAAGAGAGAGAAAGAAAGAAGGAAAGAAAGAAAGAAAGGAAGGAAGGAAGGAAGGAAGGAAGGAAGGAAGGAAGGGGAAGAAAGAAAGAAAAAGAAAGAAAGAAAGAAAGAAAGAAAGAAAGAAAGAAAAAGAGAGAGAAAGAAAGAAGGAAAGAAAGAAAGAAAGAAAGAAAGAAAGAAAGAAAGAAAGGAAAATGAAAAAGAGACACCCATCCTGAATGTGAGTGGCACCCACTCGTAGCTAGGCTCTTGACAGAAAAACAAAGAAAAGGAGAGATAAGGGAAACATCAACTTTTATGTTCTGTTTCCTCACAGTCTCAGGTTCCTAATGCCATGTTTTTCCCATCATGATGGACTACACGCTCAAACCCTGAACCCTGATCCACTCCACTGTCCGTCCTCCATAGGCTGTTTATGTCAGGGATTTTCTCATAGCATTAAGGAAAGTAACCAATCCAGCTGACACGTGGAACCAGAATATGTCCCCTGTTTTAACTCACACCCAGAGTGACGGTTGCTCCACTCTCAGCGTCTAACGCAGTATCTCACACAGAGCAGATCGACAAAGTTTTATGGAGGAAGCAAAGGTGACATGTAGTAAAACTGTCTCTCTAAACATCTGTATCCTGCCAGATCACACGGTAAATCCCCCGTAAGCCGCAGGCGTGGTAGACCCAAATCCAGGAAGAATGAGGTAGAGTGGCAAACTCCCTACGCTTCCTGGCCTTGCTCATCTATTTCCTGGAATCCTTTGGCTCCATTTTTCAAACCCAGCCCTTTAATGCTCAGGCCCTGCTAAGATCTCCAATGTGCATAATAAGAACATATAGAAGGTTCAGAAGCCATTTCTGAAACGTCAGCTTTTCTCCTTCCCTTGCTGTCTTTCAACTTAAAAAAACAAAACAAAACAAAACAAAACATGAATATGTGTTCTATCTTCTACACTAGCTCAAAATTTTAATGACAGAGTTTTAGTTTTTATGGGCCAGAGATAGTCACTGGCCATGTGACTATTCTTTAAATGATTGTTGTCTTAAAAAAAAATACATGGGATTATTTTGAGGCACTGAAACAATGTCTGTTTTTTCCATGGTTCAGTGGATCCACAAAAATTATTGTCTCTCTCTTTGCTGATTCATTTTGTAAAGAAAGGTCCAATGGCAAGTAGATTGATTCACGTGAGTCCGCAGAAGCAGCACTATGGTGGCGCATCCTGAGATGCCACGCCCAGTGAGCTCTTTCTCGGCCTCACTGTGCCTCTGGCTCTTGAGCTGTTCAAAAAAGGAGAGCATGTACACACCAAGGTGACTGGTCAGGTTAAACAGAAATGTGTTTCCATAAAGTGTTTGACATAGAAGAAATACTCAATATGTGCTCATTATTATTTCTGAGTTGCTGCATTCCTTTTTCTTATTTTCACTCAGCACCTTTTAGAAAATGGCCTAGAATAAACTCTCATGCTCACGGGCAGTGAGAGCATTCCTAGCAGGTCCTTGACTCCTCACTGAACTCTTGGTACATGAGTTAGCACTCAGATTGGTGAGAGAGAGAGGCACCACTCAACAGAATTGAAGGAGAAGCCAGTCTGTCACAATTGTGTGTTTCTGGAGGTGAGTCATACTTTTTATAATAAAAAGCCCCAAAACTAAATAGTTAATGAATTCCTGGTGCTGTAAAATGCTGCTTTTGGTATTGTCTTAATTTTCCCTTCCTTTCTTTCTTTTTAAAAATTGTTTTTGCCTGCATACATGTATGTGGACTGTGTCCTGCATGCTTAGTACTTCAAGGATGGTCAGAAGAGAATGTCAGCTCTCCTGAGACTGGAGTTACAGATGGTTGTGAGCTGCCGCGTGAGTGCTTGGAACCGAACCCCGGCCCTCTGGAAGAGCATTAAATGCTCCTAACAGATCTTTGCTGGTTCGTTTTCTCTGACAGCTCTTGGGCAGAACATAGGAAGCAGCAGGAAATCTCAGACAGTGCATTCAGCAGCAGACAGAGTCTGCAGTGAAGGGAAGAGAACTGTTTATTGGAGGTGAGGAGACACCCAGCAGATGCTCAGAGAATTAGACCCTCCACAAAGTGGGAAAACAGTCTTTTCTCAAGGGCTGCATGTTCCAAATCTCTGGAGAGTTCCCTCTCCTGATTTAGGGTTGGTCAGTTTGAAGGAAGGACAGATAGTTGATTGGCCCAGAAGTACGGTGCAACGTGCATGATCCAGACCTGAACTTGGTGAACCTGTCCATCAGCAGGTGCCTGCTGGTGGGAAGCGGAAGCCTCTGAGGCCTTTGTTTTAAGGTGCCAGGCTTTTGTCTCAATTCAGGAGGGTGAGAAATTTACCAGCTATCTGCCTAGCCATGGCCCCTCTCCATATCTGTCTGCCTCCTAGGGAGTCTAACTCTCTTGTGTCTCCCTCACTCTGATCCCCTGAGCCACCTCTCCAGACCCAGTTTGTTTTGATTTTTTTCCCCTTACTTCCTATTTTGAAAGCTGGGCAAAAGAGGTAGAAGAAACAGAATTGATAGCATTGATAAATTACCCCCTTTTGTTTGTTGTTGAACAGCAGAGTGGGCAAGGAGACTTTGACAGTGAAGCTAACATCAAGACATCAGTATCTACACCTCATTAAAAATAACTCACCAAAAATATATCACAAATACATTCCTCCTTTCCAAGGAGCTTATATAGACTACATTAATTCCTTTATTAACCAACATAAAGATGTTCTACACAGGAGCAAAGGTTAACGTTTTATGTCATGTGCTGAACATATGGTCAGAGAGTTGAGATCTGGTTCCAAAGAATATTTCAAACCCAAGCACATTGCTACTTATAAACATGGAGGTTTCTAGCAAATGTGGTGTATACCAAGGCCATAGAGTCTCTTTTTGTACTTTTAAGTCTACCTGAAGTGACAGAGAGAAACGAACTTTTGGCCTGTTGAAATCACTATGAGTTGGTTGATGGTCCCGCCTTGCCTCTGAAGCAAAGAGAGGACAGCTAAATGATTTGGCAAAAAATAAGTAGCTACGAAAATCTCTAAAATGAGCCTTCCTTAATGTTTGTTTTGGTTGTGGTTCTTTCCCCACCACTGTTGTTTAGAAGCAAAGTTATTTTTTAAAAAGATGCCCAGGAAGATCTGAGAACCAGACCTCATCACAATAAAACACAATACCTTCAAAGAAGAACTCTCCAGCACACCTAACCAAACACCAAGGCTCATTGTCCCTGGGGTGGAGACATCCATGATTGTAAAGAAAAACCTGTATCCCCCAAGGCCAATGAACCCGAGGCACAAGCATAGCTAATGACTTGTTTGTACAACAAGCCCCTGCTTTTCCTTTTATCCCCGAGACCTTGGTCATCTTGACATTTCCATATTTGATGCTACCCTGGAAGCTATTAGGTGTTTTCAGATGGAATAGCTAAAGAAGAATTTTAGAATGGAGGCGCTACCACAATGAAGCTTTTAAATAGACTTTCAACTATTGTTTGATCTTCTTTGCAAGGAAAACTTCTTAGGAACTCTGAAGTGTTCTTTCATCTCTTGCATCTTAGGTGACCTTTTCATTTTACTTCTGCCTTTACCATGCATATCAATTGCCCAAAGTGTGTGCTTTATTTGTCTTACCAGATGCCGTGATACTTCATTGTGCGTTGGAGTTTATATTCTCCCTCATTTTATATGATGTCAGCAAGGCTCATTTGCATGCCCGGCCTGACTGGCGACCTGGGCAATTAGCCGTACTCTGCCCAAGGAAGTTCACATAAAAATGGGTTCTGAACTTCAGGGTAACATTTAAAAAGAAGAAATCCAGAAGGCTTCCTTCACCACCAGTCTTCCCATCTTACAGTCTTTTGTTGAGTCTTTTCCCTTTATATTTTTTTCTTCCCCCAGAAAAAGGGTAGCAACAACTCTGGGCATCCCACTGTCTTTTGTTAATACTGCAGCGACAAACGGCAGCCATTGACAGGTGAACATGAACTGTGGGATCCCAGCTTCTTCTGACCAGGGCCTGGCACATCCTGGCTCTTTGTTCACAAAAGTCCCTCTGGAAAATATAGATGTGGTTTTCAGTTCCACGTCTCTAACTTGTTTTGAGCTAGAAATCACTGTTTAGCGTGTGGTTATCAATATCAAAGGAGAGAATTGTGTGGGGAAGGTGTTGTCCTCTCCCTTAATATCTAAGAACACTTTCTTTCTCTTTCTTTCTTTCTTTCTTTCTTTCTTTCTTTCTTTCTTTCTCTCTCTCTCTTTCTTCCTTTCTTTCTCTCTCTCTCTCTCTCTCTCTCTCTCTCTCTCTCTCTTTCTTTCTATTGTTGTTTTTTGTTTGTTTGTTTTTTGAGACATGGTTTCTCTGTGTAGTCCTGGCTGTCCTGGAACTCACTCTGTAGACCAGGCTGGCCTCAAACTCAGAAATTCACCTGCCTTTACGTCCTGAGTGCTGGGATTAAAGGCCTGCGCCACCACCGCCTGGTCACTATTTTGTTTCTTCATGCCAGTTGACCAATTTTATACCACTGTGCCCCCCATTTTATTATACACAAGACTCCTAGACACTGGCCAAAGCCACCAGGACATATTCTTTGCCAAAGTAAGAAAAGACTTTTTACTGTTCAAGAAATGCTCGAGGTTAAGAACAGAGGCCCACCCACTGCTTCTAGAAAGGATTGGATGGCTATATTCCCTAGATTTTAATTCAGAACACTTTAGTTTTGTAAATTTGAATGAAAAATGTTTTACTAAAGATTATAGGAAATGCCTAATAAGTATATGGTACATTTTTTAAAAAAAATTCTCTGGTCTTATTATATTTTGCTTAATCAGCTTGTTCTCATATGATAGCATAAATAAAGTGATTCTGAGATTCCCTAGGAATATCCTATTGTAAGATATTCCCCTGTAATTTTTTGTCTAACATTTGTTTATTCCTTAACTATTTACATCTAATACTATCTATCTATCTATCTATCTATCTATCTATCTATCTACCTATCTATCTATCTATCTATCTATCTATCTATGTATCTATGTCTATGTCTATATCTATCTATATATGGGTTTATATATGTGTGCATGCTACTGCACACATATAGAGGCTAAATAGTATTCAGTGTGTGTGTGTGTGTGTGTGTGTGTGTGTGTGTGTGTTGCCACCATTCATTAGTGTGACTGTCATTGTACATTGTGTGTGTGTGTATGAATGTCACTGCACATGAGTGTGTGTTCCTGTCACTGCCCATGTGTATGCCTGTCACTGCACATGTGTGTGTGCCTGTCACTGCTTATCTATCTGTATACCTTTCACTATACATGTGTGTGCCAAACACGGCACATGTGTGTGCCTGATACTGCATATCTGTGTGTATATCTGTCACTATACATGTGTGTGCCTATCACTGCACAAATGTGTGCATGTCACTGCACATGAGCGTTTATGTCACTGCATATAAGTGTGTGTGTATATATGTGTGACTGTCACTGTACATGTGTGTGTGCCTGTCACTGCACATGTATATGCCTGTCACTGCACGTGTGTCATATCTGCTTTTGTCATTCACCCTTTTTATCTAGATTTTATGTTTTTCATACAAAATACTTCTTATTTTTAAAGCTAGACATAAGACATAAAATTTAAAGGCTGAAGGGGTGGGTCCTTGAGGACCTAGTTTCAAATCTCAGGATGCACATACAAAGAAGTTGCAGTAACATACTCCTCTAAGTCCAGTGCTCAGAGGTAGAGACAGGAGGATGACAGGGCCTTGCTAGTCTTGTCAAGATGACAAGCTCCAGGGTCAGGGAAACTTTGTCTCAAAATCTAGATAGAGAGCTACAGAGGAAGAGACCTGAAGTTTGCCTTCATCTCTATGTACACACACACACACACACACACACACACACACATTGGGAAGTGTGCCCACAGGCACACACACATGTATATTCAACACTCACATACAATATTAAAACAAAATTTTGAGCTATCAAATTACCATATTTACTAAGCAATGGGGGTTTCCTTCACCTTATTATATCAAATATTTAATACAATAAAGGCCAAGTCTAATCATCAGCAGGCATATTATCTACTTATAGTGACTCACCTAATATAGCCATAATAGTTTGGTTAGACTTCTTAAAATGCTAAAAAATGTTGAAGATGGTCCCCAATTCCCATTGATCCTTTTCTGAGATCTGAGAGAACCAAATGCCCAGCTTAAATAAAGTTGATTCAGTCAAATCTCCTGTTTCATATATTAGGAAAACAATTGTATCTCTATCGCTTGATCCTGTGTCCATGTAACAGACTGGCATTCTTAGTCCTCTTCAGAAAGGAAATGGCACTTAATAAACCACTGTGGTGGCTATGACAATGACAACATTAAAATGTTTAGAGTAAGACTAACGTTATTAAGTATTCCCATTTTAAAGGGATTAACTTGTATTAGCCAAGCCATTTGCAATCAATGGTGTCACATGACACAGATCAAATCATGCTCTTAGAGATTTCATTAGTCTAATTGGTAACAAATGACACTTATGATGTTTATGGGTGATTTGCTGTGGCAAGGAACCACTGAGGTCTACAAGTCACCCATAATTCTATGTGGATAAAAAAATTAGTAACTTTTGGTGAAAATGCCTTAATTAGTGTGTCTAGTTAAAGGCGTTTGGTCCTATTCACTAAAGCTAGGAGAGTGGAGTAGAAAAATGAAGCCACTAATCAGTTAATCATGCAAATGCCTGGGAGACACACAAAGAATAAAGCCCTGTGCTCATATTTATAACATTTATAAAAGATAATGAAAACCAGGAGATGATATGAGCTCTTTGGAGGACCAAGTCCATTGAGAACAGTATTGGTTCATCACAATGAAAGTTGTCCTGTCTGTAAAGAATCGTTATGAGACCAAAATATGAAGGTGATTCAGGAAAAGTCACAGGTGTATAACTGATGTATAATTGGGAAGAAGCAAAGAGGACAAAGACCAGAGAGAGAGAGAGGGAGAGATGACTCAGCCATTCAGAGCACTGGTTGCCCATCCTCGGAACCCAGGTTTGATTCCCAGCACCTACATGGTGGCTCACAACCACCTGTAAGGCCAGTTCCATGGAATCAGATGCCCTCTTCTGGTCTCCAAGGCCACTGAGTACCTGTGGTGTACATGCATTTGGGCAAAACAGTCATACACAGAAAATACTAAAAACAAGTCTTGAGAGATGCCATTTCCTCTCTTTTGTTGACAGAATGTTGAGAAACCACAGCTCCTCAGAGCTACCTGGAAGAAGAGACATCATGGAGGACAGCTGGTAGAACTGGTCCTAGAATGTCTGTACCCAAAGGCCACCTACGCCCCCTTTGTAACACTAATGGGATCGCTCTACCTCACTGAGCATCCGTTTCTTTATGAAATGACAGGACACCAGTGGTTTCCAGATGAGGCTATGGAAGGAAGCCTGGGGACTTTTGGTGGTGGTTTCTCAGAGTTAGTGGAGAACGGTTGAAAAGAAGCCGCGCTTATTCCCAGCTTCCAGCCAGGGAGTTAATTTCTCTCCCCATGACCTTCCATATACCATTGTTGTTACAAATATTTTGAAATCACTAATCTAACAAAGGTTCAGGAAAACCAATATGTCATCCTATAGCTGTGTTGAAGATTTGCACAGTCTAGAAAGCCCATGTGATCCTGAGACATTTAAAGACACCACTACCACCACTATTGCTACTGTCATGGAAAGATTCTACTGATCATATGCAGAGTGGAGACTTTGTGCTGGGATCCAGCCAAGGCACTGGGACAGCTCCAATAGCCAGGGTAGGCCCAGAAGTGTAGCCCCTGAAAAGGGGTCTGGGAAGATGGTCCAATCAGTTGAGTGCAAGTGTGTCCTCAAGGACACACACACAGAACAACACACATAAACACATACATGAGTATCTACATGCATGAGCATCCACATACATATAAACACACATTAACATGCATAAGTATATACACATGAGTATATGCACACATGAGTATGTACACACATATAAACACATGAATATACCAGCATGAATTCATATACTCATGAGTATGCACACATGAGCATCACAGACATATGAGTATGCACACATGTGATCTGGCACACATAAGAGCATAGAATACACATGAACACACACTAATGCACATGTGAGTACATTCACACACAAGCATTTACAAATGTGAGCAGGCATACACATGAGCATAACATGCAAATGTGAACATACATGAATGTACACATGAATATATGTTAACATATGAGAATGCACACACATGAGCACAGAATTCACATTTGAACACACATGAATACATTATTGAGTACACATAAGTATGCACAAATGTGAGCAGGCATACACATGAGCATGGCATGCACATGTGAACACACATTAGCATATGTACACATGAGTATGTACACACATATAAACACATGAATATACCAGCATGAATTCATATACTCATGAGTATGCACACATGAGCATCACAGACATATGAGTATGCACACATGTGATCTGGCACACATAAGAGCATAGAATACACATGAACACACACTAATGCACATGTGAGTACATTCACACACAAGCATTTACAAATGTGAGCAGGCATACACATGAGCATAACATGCACATGTGAACATACATGAATGTACACATGAATATATGTTAACATATGAGAATGCACACACATGAGCACAGAATTCACATTTGAACACACATGAATACATTATTGAGTACACATAAGTATGCACAAATGTGAGCAGGCATACACATGAGCATAGCATGCACATGTGAACACACATTAGCATATGTACACATGAGCATGTACACACATGAACATAGCATACATACAAAGGAACCCGAGGAATTGAAAAGAACATAACATATATACAAAGAAACCCTACCCAGTTAAAATTACTACTTATTTACTCTTCTTTTTTTAAGCTTTAAATTTTTTAGATTTATTTAATGATTTTATGTGTATAAGTGTTTTCCCTACATGTATGTATGTGTACCATGTGCATATCTGATGCCTGTAGAAATCCTCTGGGACTGAAGTTAGAGAGGGTTGTGAGTCACCATGAGGATGCTCAGAATCAACAAGGGGTTTTAATGTTAGAGCTGGCCAGTTCAACTTTTCTAACAGTTTAATTTAGCAATAATACATAAGCATTTCTTGTTAAATGTCTGTCTCAGGTGCCTAAGAAGACCAGGAAGTGTCAGTACATTGGAACAGATGATTGTGAAACACCATGTGGGTGCTGGGAATTTAACCTGGGTCCTCTAGAAGGGCAGCTTTGTTCTTGATCGTTGTGCCGGCTGGCTTTCCGACCCCTACATGTTGATATTTTACGTGCATGCTGACCACTAAAAAAACTGATCATTTCATCTACTTATTGATCATTTATGTCCAAGGAAGCACTGTGGAAATCGGGGACCAGGTTTCTGTTTATAACTGGCTACTTTTTTTTGGACCTTGTCTTAGTCAGGGTTTCTATTCCTGCACAAACATCATGACCAAGAAGCAAGTTGGGGAGGAAAGGGTTTATTGAGCTTACACTTCCTCACAGCTGTTCATTACCAAAGGAAGTCAGGACTGGAACTCAAGCAGGTCAGGAAGCAGGAGCTGATGCAGAGACCATGGAGGGATGTTCCTTACTGGCTTGCTTCCCCTGGCTTGCTCAGCCTGCTCTCTTATAGAACCCAATAATACCAGCCCAGAGATGGTACCACCCACAAGGGGCCCTCCCCCACTTGATCACTATTGAGAAAATGTCCCACAGCTGGATCTCATGGAGGCACTTCCCCAACTGAAGCTCCTTTCTCCGTGATAACTCCAGCCTGTGTCAAGTTGACACACAAAACCAGCCAGTACAGACCCCATCATCCTAATTTGATAAATTTCAATTCCACCCCACTCCAGAGTTGTTCTGAATGTTCAGGAAGATGATGGATGAAAAGGGGAGTTTTAAAGTTTATATTCTAGATACATGATTCATTTTACAGTTGTGAAAACGCACAGTTACTGAAGATTCTATAGCTGAGAGTTTTGTTAAGCAAAAGCTATGAGCTTGCTTAGTTCAAGGTCTGTCCCTTAGCCTCTCCTGGAGATACACAGAAGGCTCACCTCTTCACAGATCCTTGCCTAGGTTTGTAGTTTTGCCGTGCTGGGTCCGATAGAGACTTCCACTTCTCTGCTTCATCCATCAGTCACCACGACAATGGTGTCTGGTCACCAGGGACCAGTGAAGCATCAATCACCTGGCGAAGCAGCTGCCTTCCTGTTTACCTGAGTCAGAACCACTAATTAAGCGGCAGATTTGCCTTCAGCTATAAGTGCGATTTCATGCTTCTGAAGGTGACACAGCACTGACTCCCCTCTGCCTGCACCACTTTCATATCCCAAACTCTTCACTTAGATTAACTCATACTTCTATGAGACAAGGATGAGGACCTCCTCATCCTTGCTGTGTGACAGGGACTCTAGTACTACCCGCTCCCTCAGACTTTGTCAACCTCTACATGGGGATAAATTGGCTATCTCAGATGTCAGCCCTGCGATATAAAATGACAGGAGTCATGGTGACCTCTGCTCTTGATGTTCTATTCAACCCACAGTCCCACCAATGTCTTCAGACTGGGGAATCTCCATCCCCTTTTCAACGTCCTTCACATCAACTGTTCCACAAGCAAAAGCTTCATCCCCCCTCCTCCCCCCAGGGTACCGCCCACTGGTTTCTCTCCTTCCAGCACAGGCATTCACAGATTCATGTGAACCACTGAAGCTGTGTGTCCTACACTTTCGGGGGTCCTTCTTCCTTATGGATTGTTTTGACTGTATATGTAACATCTGGACTCCTTAAATCTGAAGGAGGCCCCACATTAAGAGTACCTAGTAGGCTTCAGGACCCATTTGCTTGGTGGTATTGCTGTAGACAGTATTAACTGAACTAAACTTTACATTCTGTGGTGTAATCACATTACTCCCCCTGAGTATTTTATGTCATTTACTTGCCAGGTTCCTCATTTTAACCAAGATCAATGTCACAACTCTTTTTTAAAAAACACTTTTTATAGATTCTTTGTGAATTTCACACCATGCACCCCAATCCCGCTTGCCTCCCCCCTCTTTGAATCCCACCATCTCTTTGCAACCTCCTCCTCGAAAGAAAACTAAAACGTTAAAACGAGTGTCTTGTCATGGAAGTGGCAGTGTGTACCCCACCGTGTACCCTTTTTATCTACACATCTTGATTGCGATGGGTCATTGGTGTGGTTCGAGATCTCTGGCTTCTGCAACACTATCAACACTGGATCCTTGCTGAGACTCCTTTAGGATAACTTGCTGTTGCCCTGTGCCTTGGAGATCCTCTCAAGCTCCAGCAGTTCTTACATGGATGGAGTCGATGTTGGTGTTGGCTATTTCAAAGCTCTGATCTAGGTAGGCCAGGATGGTGAGGGCCTAAGCTGGTCAGGCCTCTGTTGTCCCACTTCCACATCACCAGGGCCACACTGTATCTACTGGTGAATGCATTCAACCCAGCCATCACCTACTCCTAGGATGGTAAGGGTTCTGAGTTACAAACATGAAGGGATGGGTGTGAATTCTTGGAGTACATTAAGTAAATATAAAATAAGGCACAAGAAAAAAATTCAATTTCCCCTAAGTTGTGTAACCAGATGTGGACAACACAAGCCCACCAGGTCACATGGGAATGTGAGATCGTTCTGTGATCACGAGGTTTTGTTCCCCATGACTCTTCTGTTCAGCTGCCAAAGTTATCCTAGTACTGTGGAGAGCAGCGTTTTAGAGGCAAAAATCAACAGAAAGATCATTGTCAGCCAGGATTCCCAACAAGAAGCAAATCACAGTGCTCCTCGCAGTGCTCCTTATACCACACTGCGTGGGGCTGGCTCAGAGGTTAGAAATTCCACCACTATAGAGGACCCAAGTTCAATTCACAGCACGTGGCCCATCACCGGCAACCCCAGCACCAAGAAAACCTAGTACCTCAGGCCTCTGAAGGCAACTGCTGATATATGCCAGTGAGCCATACACACATGGACACATGCAGACAATTAAAAATAAAAATGAACCTTAAGGAAAAAAACAACCCTCCACCAGTGTGTGGGTGAATCCCCTTGGACAGCGCCAGCAAGGCTGCTGCTGTTGGGGGCTGGCGGTCAGCAGCTCCCACACTTGGGGCAGCAAAGGCTAGAGCATGGCTCCCATTGCTGAGAGCGTGGCTGACTGTGGAAGAGGAAAAACACATCAGAGTTCAGGCTGGAGAGGGGAGATGACGAGCTTTCCTGCCAGTCTCCTTAACAAACAAAGCAGCCAGTGCCTCTCACAGAGGCAACAAAGCCTTCTTCTATACAGCTAAGTGAGCTGTGCCTGGGATCTAAAAGCTACCTCGGATGATGGGAAAGTAAGAGGGGACTCTGGGAAGAGGGACCTGAGGAAAGCGAGCACAGACAAAAAGTAATGGGACTACAAGCTTGGTCCAAGGACACTGGTAGGAAAGTGTCATCATGGAGGGCATCACTCCGACGATAATTTTTTTTTAGAGCGACACGTTAGGCAGAGGTGGGAAAACGTTCAGAGCAATTTTGTCATTAGTGATATGGACAAAACGTCGGCATCCAAATCAACAACGGGCCCCTGGGACCTGCCAGGGAGACTTAGTCCTCTCTATTCTGAGACATAGTCACTAGACCCGTGGGTGGTAAGCAGGGGTTGCTGTCTGGCATGGCGTGGGTTGAACTTCTCCTATCCTACTGGAGAATGAGATGCATTTGTTGTCTTCCTGAAGCAGCACGCTGAAGAACTCTTACTGATGCAGGTCTATGGCCTTAAGAGGTCCTATCTGGGCCTTACAAATTACAATCCTTGTTGTCTGGTAGTTGGATTCACGTACATACCTCCACATATGGCTATTTACCACAGAAACAAAGAAGAAGCTAGATGCATTTTGATGTGACCTCTCGTTTTCCAGTGCACAGCACAGCAGAAAGAATCCCACTGAAGGTTTTATCTGCCTCTAAGGTAAAAGACCCTAACACGGACCTGCAGATGGCCATCGTGACTAAGTCCAGAGTGGCTTATTCTCTTCATGGTGACAAGCATTATGCCTGACTGCTAACAGAGGAGGGGCCAGATAAAGCAGGCTTGCTATTTCTGAAGGGAATTTTTATCGATATTATTTTGGGGGGGGAGTAATCCTCAAATTCTCAAGTTATTTCTCAACTGGTGTAGGGTTGTCTTTTTTTTTTAAATCTAATGTAGAAAGACAAAGTACAGGGGTATCTCTCTGAGACTGCTTTATGTAAAGCCACCACCTTAAAAGTTCAATTTAAATACTTCCAACGAGAACCAGCCCCACCATCAGATTCTGTGAATCCTTCTGCGCTCCCGCTCGCTCACAATGGGCCATATAGCTTGTCCTTTAATGTACATTAATTTGGCTCCAGCAAGATCGACACTGCGTATCTCAGCCCTCTACTTGAACAAAGAAGAAAGCATTCAATTCTCTTCCATGGCAAATTCAGCCTTGCACAAGTCTGTCCTGCCACTCAGGGAGGGCCCTGCTGGAGAAACTGCTTTGCAAATGTTTTGCTGGGTTTTGTTGCTAGGTGATGAGTTAGGAAACTTTGCAACTCCCCGCTGAGAGCTTTTTTTTTTTTTTTTTAAGTGCCTGTAACCACTTTCATATTAAAAAGGAGGGAAAAATAGGGCAGCCTGGCCTTGATTCTTCAAGATTTACTCCTTGCTCTCTATTCGGCTTAGCTGTCACAGAAAAACTGAGGGCTAAGAAAGCGGACTCAGTAGAACCAAGACAGCTAGCTGAGGAGCCGGGGCAAGCAGAGGAAAGGGGGAATGGACAGGACCAACCCCTGCTCCTGTCTCTCCTCTGCTGTACACGTGAGCAGACACCCTTTGCTGGAGAGCTCGGCCTGAAGCTGCAGTCAGCTTCAGAAACCTCAACCAACTTCCAGCCAAACAGCGGGGGTCCCTGGGAAAGCCCCAGGGCCTGTCTGAGGCCCATCCTGCGTCAATGATTGATGAGGACCAGTGTGAGGGGTGACACACTGTGAAATCAGACCGAGTCACAAAGAGTTAATCCTTGGGCTTCTTCCAGACCAGTCTTTTGAGGAGAAAACATAATATTTATTCCTTCTTTTGTTCATTTTGGATGGCCGAAAAGTCATCTTGATATTTCACTAACCAGGCAAGAAGCCTTCAGGAAACACACACACACACACACACACACACACACACACACACACACCACTAGTGGCCGTGGCTCTTTGTCCTCCTGTTATCGTCCCTAACTTCTTTGGAACTGCTGATTTAGGACGTTCTGCATTGCAACCAGTAGAGAGATGGGAAGGGTTGTTTCTGAGAATAAACTTCTTTTCACAAATTTTAAAACTTACCTATCCATTACAAAGGAAGAAGAAGTCCTGGGGGGGGGGAACCCTGCAACATAGCACTTTGGATTCTTTCTTCTCCCAAGTTTGGAAACAGCTTGGGAGTGTATGTCCTTTTGTGTCCTTTACTAACTGCTTCTCTGGGGCTGGGCCCCTGCTGGGCCCTCTCCTGGCAGGACACGGAAGGGCATATGTGCGCTGGACTTGGCTACACAGGCCGAGTTTCTTGTGCTTTCTCGTCCTCCACAGCAGATGCCCAAACTTTAGCAGAGTCTCTTTAACACTTCATTAATTATTGAGCAGTGCCCAAAGTAATTATTGGGCTATGCCTGGAGTCCTTTTCTCCCACATCAGTAAACAGTAATTTAGAGAAGGGGGGTTATAACCGTAGGGCGAGAACCATTTCCCCCCACAGCTGTGTGGCGAGGGCAACAATGATGCGTATGTCTCAACAAATGAGAACCCTCAGCCCGGCTCTTGGGCTCAGCAGGCTCTCAGGCGGGATCACCCCAGTTCTCTGGCTCAGCCCAGCTCTCCCCCAGCTCCGCTAGCTCTCGGGCATGCATGTAGGGAAGGAACAGCCAGTCATAAAGTCCACCACGCTAATCGTGTCACGCAACTTGGAATAGCTCATTTGCCAACATGTCTGTTCTGACTTTGTGCTTTTGTCCTAACTTAATAATCACAAAAGAACACCTAAAAAACATCAGGAAATACGCTTCCAGGATACCCTGATATGTCTGCAGTGGAGACCAGCTAACTTTCAAATAACACTTTCTCTTAATTAGTAAAGAGTTTTTTTTTTTTTCTTTTGTCATTGCCCCAGGAGACATCAATTCTTACTCTGTCGTCAACTCTTGGACATTGTTTTCATAGTCACTTGAGACCCTAAGTGACTCCGGGACTTGGCAAACCAGGAGCCGGTTGCCTTATAGTTTCAAAGCCAAACAAAGAGAAAAGTCTTGCTGGAGCTGTGTTCGTCTCATGTTTAGGGCGGGCAAAGCCGTATTGCTTGCCCTCACGATGGCAGGCACCAGAGGTTGGAGGATTGCATGGTGCAGCTGTTCCTATATCACAGGAGGCTTGAATTCCCTCCAAGAACTTCCCCTAAAGTGAGTTGTTCCGGGACTACTTCCACAGAAGACAGCTCATCTCCCTCAAAAAAGCAACTCCCTGTTCCAATGTGGCCAGTGTTTGGTGGTTTAACCTAATATGAAAATTCGTATCACCCCAGCTTCTCCTCACTGGCCTCCCCAAAGAGATGCAAAACCGTGTGATAAACAGTTCACGGAAACTAGCAATTTCCTAACTTGCCCCTCCTGGTAAGAATGTAGATTCCAGAACTGCAGGTCTACAGAGATTTGATGTTAGGGTGGCTTGAAGAGGAACCAGGTACCACCGTGAGAACCACAGCTCTGAGATGCCCCTTCCCAGATCCAGATGTCTTTGGGCTTTTATTTTTGTTTGTTTATCTCAGTTCTGATAATAAAGGAAAGATTGCTAATAAGCTTCACAGCTCCGAGCTCAGTGTCAGTTGCTCTAAGTCTGTCATGATGACAGACTTTATAATACATATATTTCTCATAAAATGTATTTTTGTCTTCTCTAGTAAGACAGACAGTGATATCTACCATCTCCGTAGAGCTTAGTGACAGGCACTCAGATGAACCTGTGTAAATCAGAGCAGCAGGCCAGAGCGTCTTCACGTGGCCCACAAAGCTTGCTTCTGCCAAATCCCCTCGCGGGTTTGAGGTGCACCCAGCCAGGAGAGTGCACCCCCTTTTCTGAAGACGGGACTTGTATAAATGAGACATTGCTTCCCTCCTCTGTGGCCACTGTGCCTCTCTGTTGAATTGAGTCACTGAATTGGGCCAGGATTTGCTCCAGCCTATCAACATCATTCTGGATACTAATTCCGTCATCAAGTGCACTGCCATTTCAATGGCTCTTCTGCGGCTCGTTTTCTCCTCCTGTTGACCCATTTCCTTGCTCTAATCATTAATGAAACACACAGGCTATGAAAGGCCAAGCGAGGCAACTCTGTTGACTGTGTGACTAACCTGTCAAACAATTATGTTCGTCTACATCCTTTTCGTCTATGTAAAATGATAACTAAATAAGATTATACAGTATCTAGAGCAGCATCTTCATGTCCAAGCCAGAGTTATTCTAACACTGGGCATGGAACAGACACTCAATAAACTGTGACCCTGTGACACAGGTCCTCGTGCAGTGATGACCCCCAACCATACAATTATTTTTGTTACTGCTTCATAATTGCAATTTAGCTACGTTTATGAACTGTAATGTAAATATCTGATATGCAGGATATCTGATACGTGACCCCAAAGAGATCACTACACACAGGTTGAGAACCACTGGACTAGGATAAGACACCGTCGATGAGACAGGACCCGGAAGTTGCACATCGGTGCCATCGACCGTCCATCCACTAGACGTCGTTGCAGCTCAGTCACGTGCTTGAATGGCTACGGTTGAACCTGCTGGCCTGTCTCCATTTTCTTGTTTGCTTGTTTGTTTTCTCTCTTAATTTCAAGAGAAATCCAGGCCTGGTGGTGGTCGCTTGTTGCTGCAGCGCTTGGGCAGGAAGATTTTGAGTTTGAAGCCAACCTGGAATCAGTAGTGACCCTGTCAAAATAAAAAAAAACAAACCAAAGCTCAAGAGAGAAGCCAGCTTGTCTATGGATGAGAGGGTCCCGTGCTCGGGGCTGGCGCGATCTCCCTCCTCACCCAGGGAGCACGGAGCTTCCTTTCCATGGGTTTACAAATCATCCTGCTATCCAGTACGGACGGACGGACGGACGCCCGGTTTGTCGTTAGGCCAGCTGTCCCTCTCTGTAGCTCCCTTCGTGCTAACCCTATACTGTTTTCCTTGGTGCCTGTGAGAGGTGGCGCCGAGCAAGAAACCAGTACTGCGTGCTGCCTGCCGCTGGGATGCTGGCTTGCAAATTTTCCATGCTGCTCGGAGGAAGAATGCCCCCAGTGCTCCACGGGCCAGCTGGATTCGCGACTAAACAAACAAACAAACAAACAAACAAACAAACAGTTTTACACTGACTCTTGGAAAACATGGATGAAAAACTGTCCCAAAGTCCCTACCACTCTGTCCTCTTTCTGTCACATTTCAAAGCGGGGAAGGCAGAAGGCCCCTTTCTGAAAAAGATTCCGTGGGATTCCTTGTTCCACTAAGAGCCAGGGCATAACGCCACGCTGCCAACGTCAGTAGGACGACTCATGCAAAGGCAAGGCATTTCCCGTCTGCCTGGGGACCCATCCTTCTAGACCCAGGCTTTCCTTAACTGGCCACTTACCAGGAATTCCTTCCATGTTGGTTTTCTCTCTGAAGAGCAGTAGGGCGCTCTTGTGAGTTCTCATGACTTCTCATCCATGCCACATTTCAGGGTTCGGTCTGACATTCTTTCTTTACTTCGAGAGTCTCGAGTACAGAAATTGCAATTTGTTTGTCTTTACATTAAAAACCAATTAATCTAAAAATGGTATGACTAACCGTGTTTTTGTTTGCACTAAGTGAATGTCTATAAATCACGTGGAGGAGTTTCCTTGATTGCTTTAAACAGTTCATCTTCATTTATTTGGTGAAATCTTTCTTTATGTACAATTCAAAAAGTGTATTTTCTTTCGGGATTTTCTGAATTATAGTAACTGTTGGAGGTTCGTGGGATACCACTGGCTAGATTTGATTTATTTATTGTGGCTTTTAAAATATGTGTTCATTTAGCCTCGGGTCTTACCACCAAAGCATACAAATTCTTCAACACTTTGAAAATTAATTAAATGAAGTAGAGGATGAAAAATGTTTTCCATCACCATGTGGTAGCTTTTTTATTCTTTTTAATAGATTCGACTTCGATAGAAAGTAGTCTTGGGGCCAGAGAGATTGCTTGGCAGTTCTGAATATTTACTGCTCTCTCATATACTCTGGTTTGGTTCCCAGCACCCACATGGCAGCCCACACTCATCTCTAACTTCAGTTTCAGGGGATCAGAAACCTCTTCTGACATTCAAGGGCTCCTGCCTACTTGTGGTGTATACTTGGGCATGCACATACATATACAATTAAAAAATAAATATTTTTCCTTTTTTACTGGATATTTTCTTAATTTACATTTCAAATGTTATCCCCTTTCCCAGTTCCTCTCTCCCCAGAAACTCCTTATCCTGTCCCTCTCCCCCTGCTTCTATGAGGGTGCTCCCCTACTCACCCACCCACTTCTGCCTCCCCACCCTGGCATTCCCCTACACTGGGGCATTGAACCTTCCCCAGACCAAGGGCCTCGCCTCCCATTGATGCCTGACAAGGCCATCCTCTGCTACATATGCTGCTGGGGCCATGGGTCCCTCCATGTGTACTCTTTGGTTGGTGGTTAGTTCCTGGACTCTTGGGGGGGTGGGGGACGGGTCTGGTTGGTTGATATTGTTGTTCTTCCTATGGGGTTGCAAACCCCTTCAGCTCCTTCAGTCCTTTCTCTTTAACTCCATTGGGGATAATTTGGGCATTTCATTGTTACTCTCCAGACATAGTCAAAGTCACTTTACAGGAACTATTCCTACACTGCTCAAAGCCTGCATATCAAGGTAAGGTAAATACAGCCTGCAGACATGTGACCAGTCAGGTCCACCCAAAACACTAGTCATATCCTGAATGGTACTGAATGGCTTTTTACTATTGTGCTTTGGGTAATTTTATTCATTCTAAAGTCAGAGAGATTGCTGCTAGATTGTATTCCTGCTCTCAACCCACCTGCAGATTCCTTATTTGAATCAGGAGATAAAGAATTGAACAGAAGAAACAGTATTGAAATAAACCTACATTCTTGCATTCAGTTGAGTATTGACAAAGGATTAAGGAGGACAAAATGGGAAAACAACAGTTTCTTTAATAAATGGTGTTGGGGAAACCAGTTGCCTTCAAGCAGAAATAAGAGGTTGGTTCCTTATCATTCACTATATTAAGAAATAAATCTCAACAGCTTGGAGTGCACAGGGCATACGTTCAGTGGAGCAACTGGAACAGGAGCCTTCCAGGTGCCATTTGCACCAGGGAGCCAGGCTGCTCTACAGCCTTCTGTGCATAAATCCTGCCAGAAGAGAGTTGGTCTCCCAGGGGTGTGGACACAGGCTTACAGGCCCACAGAAGGGACAAGCTCCAGCCAGAGACAGCAAGACCAACTAGCACCAGAGATAATCAAATGTCAAAAGGCAAGTTCAAGAACACTATCAACAGAAACCAAGGCTACTTGGCAATATTTGAACCCAGTTCTTCCACCACAGCAAGTCCCAGATACCCCAACATACCAGAAAAGCAAGAGTTGGATTTAAAATCACATCTCATGATGCTGATAGAGGACTTCAAGAAGAATATAAATAACTTCCTTAAAGAAATACAGGAGAAAATGGGTCAACAGGTAGAAGCACTTAAAGAGGAAACACAAAAATCCCTTAAGAATTACAGGAAAATACAAACAATCAAGTGAACTGAACAAAACCATCCAGGATCTAAAAATGGAAGTAGAAACAATGAAGAAATCACAAAGGGAGACAACTCTGGAGATAGAAAACCTTGGAAAGATATCAGGAGTCATAGATGCATGCATCAACAACAGAATACAAGAGATAGAAGAAAGAATCTCAGGTGCTGAAGATACCATAGAAAGCATTGGCTCTACAATCAAAGAAAATGTAAAATTCAAAAGGCTTGTTACCCAAAATATACAGGAAATCCAGGACACAATGAGAAGACCAAACCTAAGGATAATAGGTATAGGAGAGAGTGAAGATTTACAGCTTAAAGGGCCAGTAAATATCTTCAACAAAATTATAGAAGAAAACTTCCCTAACCTAAAGAAAGAGATGCCCGTGAACATACAAGAAGCCTTCAGAACTCCAAGCAGACTGAACCAGTCCTACTGTCACATAATAATCAAAACACCAAATGCACTACATAAAGAAAGAATACTAAAAGCAGTAAGAGAAAAAGGGCAAGTAACTTATCAAGGCAGATCTATCAGAATTACATCAGACTTCTCACCAGAGACGATGAAAGCTAAAAGATCCTGGGCAGACCTCATACAGACCCTAAGAGAACACAAATGCCAGCCCAGGCTACTATAACCAGCAAAACTCTCAATCACCATAGATGGAGAAACCAAGATACTCTATGATAAAAACCAAATTTACATAATATGTTTCCACAAATCCAACCCTACAAAGGATAATAGATGGAAAACACCAACACAAGGAGGGAAACTACACCCTGGAAAAAGCAAGAAAGTAATTTTCCAACATTTGTAAATATTTACACCACTGAATATGTATGGGAGGTAATAAGTATGTTGTGGCTTAACATAATCCTTTCAAAATATATACATATATCAAATGATCACATTGTACCTCACACATACATTTGTAAGTCATTTTTTATTGCTATAAGCAGATACCTGAGGCTGGATAATTTATAAAGAACAGAAGTTTAGGGGCAGTGAGAAGGCTCAGTGAGTTAAGGCCTTTGTCTCCAAGCCTGACAATCTGAGTTCAGTCCTCAGAATCTGTATGGAAAAAAGAGGGCACTGACTTCATGTTGTGCTCTGACTCCACACATGAGCTATGGCACCTGTTTGTGCACATGCATGCCCACACACATTAACTAATTGATCTTAATTTAAAAAAATAAAAATGTATATGGCTCATGGTATAGAGTTCAGAAGCCCAGAGCCTGCTACTGACATTGCTTGGCACCTGGTGAGACTTGTTGAACCCTAGCTATGAAGAGAGAGTAAGGAACCACAAAGAAGATCCTAAGCACAAAAACCACTACAAACAAAGCAACTATTAACCCATAAACTGAGGGACTTATTCAAACACATTGTGATTATTTGCCAAAAGAAAAAAACTCTGACAAAGAAAAATCTATTAAAATTTATGTTTTCATGATAATCACAGAATTTGTGAGAAAAGACATCTTGTTCAATTAAACCAAACTTAATTTAAGCAGAAAGTTTATTTCAGATATTTCATATTGTCCTTTAAGAATTTTCAACATAGTTCAGGTACTTATAGTAATATTGTACATAGAATCAATTTCTTTACAGTTCTAATTGCAACTTGAAAGAAATTCTGCTTTCATATATCAAAATGATTTTTTTTTTTTTGGTTTTTCGAGACAGGGTTTCTCTGTGTAGCCCTGGCTGACCTGGAACTCACGCTGTAGACCAGGCTAGCCTCGAACTCAGAAATCCACCTGCCTCTGCCTCCCAAGTGCTGGGATTAAAGGCGTGTGCCACCACCGCCCGGCTCTCAAAATGATTTTTTTTAAAAAAGGTTTCTACAAACCTTCGTTTTTAAAAGATTTATTTATTTATTTTATGTATATGAGTACACTGTAGTTGTACAGATGATTGTGAGCTTTCATATGGTTGCTGGGAATTGAATTTAGGATCTTTGCTCTCTTTGGTCAACCCTGCTCACTCTGGTTAATCTTGCTCGCTCAGGCCCAAAGATTTATTATAAGTACACTGCAGCTGTCTTCAGACACACACCCGAAGAGGACATCAGATCTCATTACAGATGGTTGTGAGCTAACCTGTGGTTGCTGAGATTTGAACTCAGGACCTTCGGAAGAGCAGTCAATGCTCTTAACCGCTGAGCCATCTCTCCAGCCCCTCTACAAACCTTCTTAATGAAATCTAAGGGGAAAAAATGAGCATGTGATTCAGAACTATAAAATTTTCCTCTCCTAGTACCTAATATTTTAAATGATTAAAAATAATAATTTAAGGCTGGTATTTTGTGTTTAAATAATGTTGGCTTTGTATCTCTTGCCAGTCTCTCAAATATCCTCACTCCTCTCTTCACCCCCAAATAATGTTTCCCTGCATTTTCTTTAGGTTTGGTTTGCTAAGTTCAATTCTAAAGTATGACATACTCTGTATGGTTTCATAGTTGTTTTTACTTTTTTTTTTCCTGTGGTGGTGGTGGTTTGAATATGCATAGCCCAGGGAGTAGCACTATTAGGAGGTGAGCCCTTGTTGGAGGAAGTGTGTCACTGTGGGGGCGGGCTTTCAGAGACCTTCCTCCTAGCTGCCTCGAAGCCAGTCTGCTCCTGGCTGCCTTTGGATAAATGTGTCCAACTCTCAGCTCCTGTGCCATGCCTGCCTGGATGCTGCCATGCTCCTGCCTCAATGATACTGGACTGAGCCTCTGAGCCAAGAACACAAATGAAACCAAAAATCAACAACACAATGATCACAATAACATACACATTTTGATTATAATATGAATGACCTCAATTCTCTACTCAAAAGACTCAGGCTGACTGGATCAAGAAACAAAATCCATGTACCTTTTCTCTACAAAAGAACACATCTTAATTTTAAATATAGACACTGCCTTTAAGTGAAAGGATAGGCAGAAGTTCTCTAATCAAGGGAAGAGGAAGCAAGCAGGTTTCATTATCCTAATATCTGGCAGAATAGACTTCAAACTAAAATAATCAGAAGAGATTAAAAATGGACACTTCATTCTAATCAAGGGAATAGTTAACCAGAAAGGTATTACATCTTAAGCATACAAATTCAAGGGGGACCAACTTAATGAAAAGTATGTAACTGGAATTAAAAATAGAAATTAACATCAATCCATTAATAATGAGTTATTTCAATAATCCACTTTCTCTAATAGGCAGGTCATATGGACACAAATAGAGAAACATCAGAATTAACTGATATATATATATATATATATACATATACATATATGTATATATATATATATCAAATGGGCATAACAGGTATCTACAGAATATTATTCTCAAATACCAAAGAATACACATTCTGCATGAGGGTACATGGAAACTTTCCAAAAATTCACCACATCCTGGGATGCAAAAAAAGTTTACATATTTTGAAAAATATTAAAATCATTCATTATATCCTATCTGACAACAATAAAATATATCCTAAAATTGATAGCAAATAAACCTTTAGTAAATGCATAAAATTCAGGAGATTAAACAACTCAGTCATTACTGAATAAAGAATGGTCTAAGAAGTCAAGAAAGAAAGAAAAATTTCCTGGAACTAAATGAAAATAAAACCACAACACAACACAACACAGCACAACAAAATCTCTCAGACACATTAAAAGAAGTCCTATGAGGGAAATCTATACCTCTAAGTGCCTACATTAAAAAAAAAATCAGAAAGGAAGAGGTGGGTAAAATTCAGACAATAAAGATATCTGAAAAGGCCACGAGCAATCAGATCATTAACTATTCACTGAAAAATGTATACTATATGTAACTCCATATACTTTTATGTGCATAGTTTTAGTGAACCTTTCATATCTGGGCTGGCAATGCTTCCTCCAAGAGCCAAAGGCAATCTAACAAAAACCCCATACCAGACATGAGAAGCCCCTTTGAGTGGTTGGCCAGGGATGTTGAAGAGATTCCCGAACAGAACAGCCTGTGACTGCTGCCCTTGGTTACCCCGCAGAGATGGAAGGTAAATCCCTAACATCGAAGACACCAGATGCTTCAGACACAGGGTCCAGAGACCCCTGAGTCGGAACGGACCTGAAAGCTGCTCTCCTTGAGGACTAGTTTTCATAGTTCTAGAATTTACTGTGCAAGCTTCCAAAGGGGAGGAAACCGATGATCCTACCTGGCTATGATGCCTATGAACTAAGTCAACAGCCAACAGGCACCAGAACCCTAAGTGTGCAGTAGTAGCATCTTGGTGGTAATTAAAAGGTCTCTAATGGGATTCAGACACACTCCACAAGAGGGAGAGCATGCCTGCTACTGGAAACCTAATTAAATTCCTAGTGCTAGTGGGTGATTACTGGAGGAGAATCTAATTAACCAAAGCAGCATAATTTCTAACACCAATCGGTAGCATTTGGACTTTTATTTTAACTGTAGATAAGTGCAATATTCATCCCTCATGAAGGAAACGCCTCTTTGCAACAGAAAGAGAGCACTGCACAAACCCATAACCAATCAAAATGCAGAGTAGTGAAGGCCAATCCCAACGGATGCATCCGGTCCTGCATGTACGGTTTAGGGAATATTGTGGAAGAGGGAGAAGAAAGAGTGTAAAAGCCAGAGGGCAAGGAGCTTGCACTGAAATTGTATCTCCAAAGGCTACACACATAAAGTCTCACCAACACTTCTGCCTAAACAACGCTACTGTTGATGAAAGAGAACGATAAATAGGCTGAGGTGGATGGGGCAACCCCTCAAGCCCTCGGACATTCACAAAGAACTACGAGCAACTAAGGAATGCCGAGAGCAGAAGAAATGGTCTTCTCCAGGGAAGAGCACGCTAACGGATTATCCGATGCCAAATGGTCAGCCCTAAGAACATACATACAAACAACATTATGCAGAATGAGCAGGTTAGATCTAGAAATATACATGTATATACACATATATATGCATATAATAACAATAAATAAAAGAGGCTATGAATTTGGAAAACAGTGAGGAGGGACTTATGGGAGGGTTTGGAGGGAGGAAAGGGTATATGATGTATTATATGATAATCTCAAACAAAAAGAAAATATATTTAAAAAAGCATGATGAGAAGAACAGTCTGAAGACTATTGAATAACATTCTGGAAGCAAAGGAAACTAAAGTAGAAAAACTACCCTGAGAACTCTCCAGGAAGAACACTTCCTGGAAAGAGTTGTTTTAACACCCAGGACCTCAATCTACTAAGGAATAACTAACCTAGCAGCCATGGCCAAGGGTCTCTCCAGTGAATGTGTACCCTCAGCAAGATGTAATACTGTCTCTGGAGAGACCCTGGCCTTCAGGAAATAGAGTACGAGCATTAAAGAGATCTGCGGCCTCCGGCAGTCGGGCCCCGTGGAAGTACGTGCAGTACAGGCAAGGTCTTGCCTGAGGAGAGCGAGAGATGCCATGGGTGGAGAGGTATGATGTAAAGGAACATCCAGAAGATCTCTCAGAGGCAAGCTGAGCTTTACCATGCCTTTCATGGGTGGCGGGGGCAGGGATAATTGAATCCACAGGAAGTGTGTGCAGTAGGAAAAAAATAAGTAAACAAATGGCGGCTAAACATCTTTGAAGTAAAAGCCAACTAATAAATACAGAAACAAGATAGAGAAAATAGATGCTAACACTGGTGGTCGAAAGTTTGATATCTTATAGAATATTAATTAAGCTCAGGATATTTCAGGTCAATACAGCTAGTGATGAGAGAGAGAGTGTGTTAGTGGGTTCCACACCCGCTGAAGAAATTGGGTGTCACTAGCATTGGGACAGATAGACATCTGCCTGTGAATTCAGCCCACCAAGAAAGACCACTACATGGGATTGTTACAAACCATAAATAAACACTAGAAAAATCCAAAGGGAAACACAATCTGAACCTAACCATAAATAAACACTAGAAAAATCCAAAGGGAAACACAATCTGAAAAACACTGACCTGCATGTAAATCTCAAATTTATCAAGATTGGAAAATACTAAGGAAAGAGCCTTTTGGAAGTGCACAGGAAGTGAAATAAAAGAAGTTTGGGGATTCATGTTAGAGAGGACTTTTAATTCAGCTGCGTGCCTAACAAGGTACTTTGTAGAAATGGTTGCAAAATCCTGAATTTTGTTTTTCTAAGTAGATATTTTCGAATGCTTGTCACGACTAGGCTATTACTGTGAATTTTTTGAAGGAAGAAAAATGAAAAGATTCTGATGTAATGTCATCTTTATTTCATAAAAAAGATAAGAACGCTAATTGTTAAGACTGACAAAGAATTAATTTCTAGTTGCATTGAGAGGGAAAAAATTAACAGACTAACAAAATTATAACCTTAACATGATTGAACTCATTACTCTTGAAGTGTGGTGCAGATACGGTGTGTTGGTTTTTAGTTTGTTTATGGAACTGGAAAAGACTTCAGCATGCTAATACTTCATCAAATTAAAATTAATATTATTATATTTAGAGAATCAGGATGTAAATGCTGTTCTATATGCTAGAGCACACACACTGTATTTTAAAATTATATATATATATATATATATATATTTATCAAAATTTCAAGCAGTTTGAAAAGTACAAAGTAATAAAATTTTGGGGGGATTAACTCATCAGTAATCAACTTCTCATCACAGGTTTATGGAGATTGGCAGGACTGATAACCAAAGCAATAAAAACTCATAATATGGAGAAATAGTTATAGATGGATGGGACCATTCTCTACCAGCTAGTTAGTACATTTTGCTTTTCTGAGTGTAAATTATTTTTTACATGCACATAAATTTAATAAAAGTAAATGTTTCGTTTATGTTTTTAGCTTATCTTGACTCTTTGTGATTAGCGCTTCATGCACTCCAAACCCATTCATCTCCCCATTCTATGTCCCCGTTCTATGCCCTTGCAACCTCCCCCCAAAAAGAAAACAAAAACTAAACACAAATAATAAATAATGGTAAAAACGTCTTACCGATGACACTGTGGTGTGTCAGTGTGTCACACAGTACACCTTTTCCCAAACAGCTTTACTTGCAAGTAAGTGTTCTTTGCAGTGAGTCATCGGTATGGTTTGAGGCCTCTGGCTTCTTCTACCCTGTTAATACAAGATCCTCAAAGAGCCTCGTCTGGGATATCCTGTTGTTGCCCTGGGTCGTGGAGATCCTGCAGCTTTGGATCTGCAGGACTGGCTTCTTCACGTGCTCCAGCAGCTCATAGGATTGTAAGGACTTGAGTGTGTGCCTTGCACCCGCTAAGCAAGTGCTTGGTCATTGCCCCTCTAACTTACCTTCTAGAACCAAATGGTGTGTGTGTGTGTGTGTGTGTGTGTGTGTGTGAGAGAGAGAGAGAGAGAGAGAGAGAGAGAGAGAGAGAGAGAGAGAGAGAACACATATGCTTACAACTTTATTAACTGATTTCCTGGTTCAAATGCTTTTATCTTTTTTGTTGCTTATTTTTGTTTCGTTTTTAGTTTTTTGCACTACTTTTAGTAGTACTTCTGCATACTCCAATGTTGTACAAAGTTACAGTCCTCATTTGCCCAATTTCTCAACTTTTAATACTTTATCCATTTTTATTTTCTGTACATTTTGCATGACATCATTTCCCAAATAAGTGAAAATGTCCAAAGAATGTGGAGGTTCATACAATCCCAGGACAATTTCATTTTTAATCATTTTTCTTTTACGATTTTAAATTATATGTATATCTATGAGCTTGAATATTGGTATGTGCTCATGAAAGGCCAGGGTGTCAGATTTCCCAGGAATTACAGTTCACTATAGGTGGTTGTAAGATGCACAACTGGGTGCTGAGAAGCCAACTGGGGTTCTTTGAAAAAGCAATGTGCTCTTTTAGCTACTGAGTCATGTCTCCAATCCCCTAGTGAAATTTTCCAAAGCCTAACTTAACATTAATAAGATACCATTTATATGCATTGTTTTAGTTTTTAAAACATGCTTCATATATTGATATCTTTTTCCTAATATTGAATAATCTGGGATGAAGTCGTGTTTAATTTTCTGGTCTTTGTAAACCAGGAACAAGACGAGGTTGCCCACTTTGTCCACACCTATTCAATATAACAGATGAAGTCTTAGCTAGAGTAACAATGCAACTGAAGGCGATCAAGGGAACACAAAAAAAGAAAGGAAGACATCAAAGTAGCCTTATCTGCAGATGATATGATTTTATACATAAAAGGTCCTAAAGACTCCACCAAGAAACTTCCACGGCCGATAATCACTTTCAGCAAAGTAGCAGGATACAAAATGAAACAGAAAATTAGTAGTCCTCCTAAATACAAATGACCAAGAGTCTGTGAAGACTGCTTATTTTTCATGATATCCCCACAAAATATCTCATGCTTACTCTCACCAAGCAAGTCAACAACTTGTAAAATAAAAACTTTAAGTCAAGGAAGAATGAAATCAAACTAGAAAGCAGATGATAGAAAGTGTTTGTAGCCGGGCGGTGGTGGCGCACATCTGTAATCCCAGTACTCTGGGAGGCAGAGGCAGGCGGATTTCTGAGTTCGAGGCCAGCCTGGTCTACAGAGTGAGTTCCAGGACAGCCAGGGCTATACAGAGAAACCCTGTCTTGAAAAAACCAAATCCAAAAAAAAAAAAAAAACAAAAACAAAAACAAAACAAAACCAGAAAGTTTTTGTATGGAATGCCCTATGGACGTCTGTTAGGGCCAATTGACTTATGACATTATTTAATTCTAGCATTTCATGTTTACTTTTTGTCTGGATGACCTATCTATTGCTGTGCTCAAATCTTCCATTATCACTGTGTGAGAGTCACTATGTAGGTGTAGATCTAATCTCTGATTAATTTTGGTTTGAAGACTATTCTGTGAGACATTACATGAGCTACAACTGCTTCCTTCTAGGCTCCATTTGCTGGAACACCTTTTCCAGCCTTTACCTACACATGATATCTACCCTTGATGTGGATGTGTATTTCTTGTGTGGAGTAAAAAGGTGGATCCTGTTTTCAAATTTAATCTGTTAGTCTATAGTCTGTGGTCTGTGTCTTTTTATTAAGGAAGATCATTAATATTAAGCTCTATTATTGAATGGTGTTTATTGATTCCTGTTTTGTTGTTGAGGTATTTTTTCTTCCTCTTTTAATTTATCTTTCTGAAACTATTTGTTCCCGTCTGCCTTCTTGGGGGTAGTTATTACTCTTTCATACTTAAGTTTTCTCCTACTATCTTCTGCAGACCTAGAGTGGTAGACTACATTTGGCAACAAAATTAGTGTCTAAATTTGTTTAAATCATGATTTTTTTTCTTTCTCCATTCATTGTTACTCACCCTTTGGTGGGGAATAGTAATCTGGGCTGGCATCTGTAGTCTTTCAGTTTGTAGAAGATCTTTTCCAGGCCCTTCTGGCTTTCAGTGTCTCCACTGAAGTCTGATGGTATTCTAACGAGCCTGCATTTATATGTGACTTGGTCCTTTTCTGTTGCAGCTTTTAATATCCTTTCTTTTTCCATTTGATCTGTTCAGATGTCCATTTGATAACTATGTACAGAGTTTTGTTAATATTCCTTCCTATTTGGTGTTCTGTGTTCTTCTTGCATCTTGATGGACGTCTCTTTCTTTAGATTAGGAAAAGTTTTGTCAATGATTTTGTTTAAAAAAAAATTCTGTCTTTGATTTGGGTTTCTTCTACCTCTACACCATATTTATATGTTTGGTTTTTGATACTGTCCCAATTTTCCTGGATGTCTAGAGTTTTGGCTTAACATTTTCTTTAATTGAATTACTCATTTTTTTCTTCTTTTTCTTCAAGATCTGAAATCCTCTCGCCTATTTCTTTTGATCCATTGGCAAGACTTACCTCTGTTTGTTTGATTTCTTGAGTTTTTGTCATTGCTATCTGGTGTTGCCCATGTTCAGGTCTTCAGTTGCTGCTATCCCCATTGAACAGGTTATAGACCAAAAGAATGATGCTTGGTTTTCAGTCTTATAGTCACTTTAGGCTAGAGGGTTAAAACTCTGAATTTCTAGTTGTAGCTCTAGGCTCATACACCAAGCAGTGCCACACTGGTGCAGAAAATGGAGTGGGTTATGAGTTAGCAGGTAAAGAAGGACTCTGGAGTTGTCTCAAGCAGGATTTAAGATCTAAATCCATTTAGAGGAGCAGAGGCAGAACTAGGGGGTCACCCTGGCTCTGGCCAAAGAAGACAGTGAGTTCAAAGAAGATGGAGTGGACTAGGAGAAGGGGAGGAGGTGAGCAGGCAGCACCAGGTCGGAATGCTCTAGAAAGATCAGAATGGAGAAGGGAAAGAGGAGGGTAAGTAGGTAGATGACATGACAATCAAATGAGGTGGCAATGGGAAGTCACAATAGAATGGGGATGGGCTAGAAAGATTGGCCGAAGAAGATGGTGAGAGAGAACTGGCTCATGCCTTTGAAACCTCAACTCTCCTTACTCCGCTTGGACATGCTTCCTCCAGAACGGCCACATCTCCTAATCCTACCCAAACCATGCATCCTTTTTAGGATTAAGTATCCAAAGGGCCAATACAACAGGGGACATCTCATTCAAACTACCACAACACTTGAACTTATAGACCCTTGTAGTGCTTGGAGTGAGAATAGCCCTCCATGGGCTCATGTGTTTAAAGACTTGGTCCTCAGTTGGAGGAACAGTTTGACAAGGATTAAGAAGTGTGGTCTTGTGGGAGGAGATGTGGCACAGGAGACTAGCTTTGGGGTTTCAAAATCTCATCCTAAGCCGTCCTACCTTAGCGTTCTGCAGCGTTCTGCTGCCTCTGGAATGCAGATGGAGAAGTAAGTTCTTACCCACCACACTGAGCCCCATGCCTGCATGCTGCCATGCTCCTTCCGGTGGCCATGCACTCTAGCCCTCTGGAACAGTGAGCCATAAGTTAAATCCTTTCTTTGATGTGTTGCCTCGGCCATGTTTTTGTATCACAGCAGTTGAGAAGTAACTAAGGCAATAGAGAGAAGGACCCTCTAAGCAATACACCAGGAGCATGGTCACTACGACCAACAACTGGCAAATGGGGCCAAATGAAACTAAAATGGTCTCTGTAGCAAAGAAAGAGATCATTAGAATGAAGAGGCAGCCTACCGAATGAGAAAAAAATCGCTAGCCATAATCTGATATAGGATTCATACCTAAAATACACACACACACACACACACACACACACACACACCAGCTAAAAATAAAACAAACCAAAACCAAACGTAAACATCAAGAAAACAAAATCCCAATTAAAAACCTGGAGGTGGTACTAAATAGATTTATCAAAGTATAAAATACAAATGACTGAGATTTGTAAGCATTGGGGAAGTGAAAATTAAAACAACTTGGTGATTCCTTCTTTCCCCAGCCTGAGTGTTTAAAAACAAAATACAAAAAACAAAAACAAATGAAAGCGAATTTTGGCATTGATATAGGGAAGGGGAAACACTTCCTGCTGGTGAGAGTGAAAACTGAGGGAATCACCAGAAACCTGTGTGGAGAGTCCTCAAAAGACAGACACAGATATGCCACATGGTCCTGCCATCACACAGGCCTGACACACCACTCTTTGGTATATTCCCTGAGGCTTCTGTATCTTATTATAAAGACACCTGCACATCAGTGTTCATTGCGTGTCTATGTCCAAGAAGAGGGAAATGGAAACAACCCATATGTCCATCAACTAATGGATACAGGAAATGTGGTACATTTACACAGTGGAATATTACTTACCTATTATGAGATTGACATTAAGTTTACAGCGTAAATGATTAGAGCTTGAGGCAATCATCCTGCATGAGCTAACCAAAAAGAGAAACATTACATGTCTTCTCCCCCATGTGGATGTTAGCTTTGAACCCTTAGATGTGTATGTAGGGAATTAGCTTCTTTTTGCAGACCCACAAGTGCTTGACCCATAGAGAATAAAGACTGCATCCTGCTCTCCTCTAAATGGGACGTCTGTGTCATAACGCTCCTCCAGAGACTCAGGGATCTTCATGGAAAAACACTGAGATTGTGAGAACTAGAGGTTCTCAAGACAATACTGTTTTCTGGACACAGTAGGGCAGCTGCACAAAAGAACTTAAAACAATTGTGACATCATATACAATGTGCACAGCTCTAGCCACACAGAATCCCAGCGTGGAATCAGGGATGTGAGCAAGATCTCTCACCATGGTTTGAGGAGCTATTGGCTTTCCATAGCTGCTGTACGAGAATCACAGTGTGACCCCCGGTTGATTGAACATGATCAAGGGCAAGATCCACACCCAAGAGACTTTGGGCGATACAAATTAGACTTGATGAATCCACACAAAAACATCAAGTTGGGTAGCTAGGGAGGCGGGGGTTCTGGAAGGAGTTGGGGGCAGGGATGAATATGATCAAAATCCACCGCATGAAATTCTCACAGAACTAATAATTTCATTTCTTGAAAAGCATGGGTGCTGAATATGTACCTGGACAGTAGAGTCTTAGTGTGCATGCACACGGCTCTGGGGTTGATCCTCAGCACTATAAATAAAACAGTATTAAAAAGGCTTAGGCTTATATACAAAACATGAAATTAAGGTTTAATTGAAAAAGAAAAAGGAGGAGGAGGAGGAGGAGGAGGAGGAGGAGGAGGAGGAGGAGGAGGAAAGAGGAAGAAGAGGAAGAAAAGGAAAAGGAAGGAGAAAGAGGAAATTGAAATAGTAGACCTGTTTCTTTTTATGACTTTGAAAGTTAGAGGTTGCCAGTTGTATGCACTTGGGGACCCACTGAACTTGTGGACTCTTGTCTGTCCCGTGTTTTATACTGCTGTTGAAGTGCTGGACATGCGTTTTATACTCATCAGAGCTGTCTTCACTTTGGTGGCTTTCCTTCTGTCCACCACGGAGGAGGACTGTGCTGGTGACATTTGGCTGCTCAGTGTCTGGGGTGGGCAGGTTCTCTCACTTCCAGGGACTCCTCGGGTCATACCACCGAGGGCCATTAATGTTTGCATTAAGACTGTCCCCAAGAGCGGTCAGAACGGAGCATAGGCACAGCACTGAGATACACACAGGCAGAGGACTGACGCCATGATTTCCGGGTCTTCTAAGTTAATCATCCTGCTGCGGGGATGCACTTCAGAGTTCTCGGGCTCTGCAGCAGCACAGGACACACAGGAGGCTCTGTAAGGTGCTCCATCCACTGACGTCTGGCTCAGAGCTATGAAACTCCCGGGTTGTTCTCGGTTGATGGGGCTAGCCCGCTACCTCCAACAACAGGACTGTGAGCCCTGGACCTCCTGCAGCCTGCACTGCCAGCTGGCCTTCCTGATCCCCACAGCTGTCTTCCTGTCCTGTCGGGGGGTGGGGTGGGGGTGGGGTGACCGGTTAAATTTGACCTCTTTGAATTTTAAGTTTTTCCCTATTCTCGAGCCCTCAGAATAGTTGTTTTAAAGTATAAAATCGTTCAGAAAATGAACAGCTGCCACTGTTCTCTGAGTGACACGCAGTAGGATTCCGTTCCTTGGAGAAATCACTGTCTCACCAAAACCTGGAGCTGGATTGGAAGCTGTGGGTGTGGCCCGCGGGGAGGGTTTGTCAGTCTCCTCTCACAGGGCTTCTTTGAGACGTTTGCTTCACCCTGGGAGGAGTCTCTCAGCCCGGTGCATTGTTTGCTTTCTTGTGTGCCTCCCGGGTCTTTTTTCTCAGTGCTTCCCAGCACTGCCTTGTGAATTTCTTCTTTCTCTCTTTAAACTACTCCACTCATGCCCATAGAAATCTTCTCTTTAATGGAATCTCATGGAGTGAATTTCTAGTCTGTTGTTTTACCTGCAGTTCAGAACTTATTAGATACTTGCCTGTGGGAAACTCTGACAAATAACCCCAAAATCTTCACCTAATGTATTTGTCTTTGGTAATCAATACTGACTATGAACTTGGCCATTCTAGTCTGCAGTTGTTGGTTTTATCCCTGGATGTTAAATTATTAGTCCCCTATGACATACCTCGCAGTGGTGTCTCCTCCTGTGCTGTCCGTTATGACTCCCCCCCCCACCTCCCCAACTCTGACCTTTTCATCATGACCAAATCTCCTGGGTCTTTCTGAATGTGCTCTGGGAACTAATTCTCAGCTCCTAGTTTACATGCCCCCTGTGCCTTTTGCTGTTGTTGTTTTGTCTATTTGATTGAGTTTTAGTTTTTTGATACAGGGTTTCTCTGCATAGCCCTGGCTGTCCTGGAAGTCAGAGATCTGGCTACTTCTGCCTCTGGAGCACCCCTACAAATTATTATAAAAACATATAAATAAAAACTAGAAGATAGGAAAAGATCATTTATATGTAAAAACTAAATATATGTTTGTTTAACATGTACTCATTCTGTATGTGTTAGGGTGTGCACAGGGATGGATGTGTGTGCACGTATCACAGTGTCACCACAGCGGAGACCAGAAGACAACTTGCAGGGTGCCTGCCTGTCATCTCCTTCGTTCATATGGGTCCTGAGCTCAAACTCAAGCTGTAAAGCATTGGTGGCAAGGGCTTTTACCAGCCCCTAACTATGTCTGTTTACATGCTGTTGTTGTTGTTAAAAATAAGGAAAATTAAAACAGTGGCAATGGAAATGTCCCCTTCCAATCAAGAGGAAGTACCAAGACCTACATAAGCCTCTGCGAGAAACAACTGAAGAAGAACACAAAAGAAGAAAGGGGGTAAAATAACTGTAAAGATGTCTGAAAAAGTTGTAAGAAAACATACTATTAACTATTTATAAAAACCCCTAAAATACATGTACGTCTATGTATAAATATATAGTCTAAATAAATTTTCTCATCTGGGCTGACAATGCTTTCTCTCAGAGCCAAAGACTACCTAACAAAACCCCCAATGCCACACACAAGGCTTCTTTTGACTTGTTGGTCCAAGAGACTCCCCAAACATACAGTTTATTGCTGTTGTCCCCAGAAGTGGAAGGTAATTCCCTATTGTTGAAAATGTCATGCACTTCAGAACTGAAAAGGCCCAGAGGATCCTGAGCTAGAACTGACTTGAAAGCCTCTTCTCTGAGGACTAGTTTTCATGGTAGTAGAATGTGACGCATGTGAACCATATCCGTGACCAGTACAGCGTGATAATCATAAGAGCGCAGTAGTGGCACACATACTGTGGCAGTAACCAACAACTCTATAATTAGAGTTAAGACCACTAGACCATGAAAACCATAACTAATACTGGAAACCTAAGTACTTAATGCTTGTGAACGCGTGGTTATTGGAGAAAAACCTACAACCACTACTTTATTAAACCAGCATAATCCCTGACAATCTAAACATAAGTTCTTGTGCCCACAGAACTTTATCTTCAGCTCTCGTCAAAGAAGCATCTCTTTGCAACAGTCAGAGGACACTACAGAAAGCTACATGTCAAAATGCATAGCTATGGAGCTCAGTCCCAGTGTATACCTCTGCACCAAAGGCTCAGGGAACCTTGCAGAACAGGGAATGGAAAGACTGTAAGAACCAGACTTAGGAACTTCACTGAAAGATTGTATCTCATATGTATATATCAGGCTATTCTCAAAAATATGATAATTTTGTATAAGCATGTCCACACACAAGTGGCTCTTAGTCCTTGTATTGGTCATTTGTACCTTGTTTTATTTCCGAATCAATCTAATTACAGTGTTCCTAATTTGTCAGGATAGTAAGGTCAGGAGCCACACCCCTAAAGTCTGTCCAACATGACTACTTAAACATGCGTTGAACAAGAATGTTGCCAATAGACATGCCAAAGTGGAGTGGGAAAAACAGTGAACGCTCAACCCCATAAAAAAACTGCAGGCAAGTGAGGAACACTGAGAGTCGGGGAACACTGAGAGTCGGGGAACACTGAGAGTCGGGGGACACTGAGAGTCAGGGGACAATGAGAGTTGGGGGACACAGAGTTGGGGAACACTGAGAGTTGAGGGACACAGAGTTGGGGGACACTGAGAGTCGGGGAACACTGAGAGTTGGGGGACGGAGAGTTGGGGGACACTGAGAGTTGGGGGGACACTGAGAGTTGGGGGACACAGAGTTGGGGGGGACAGTGAGAGTAGGGGGACACCGAGAGTTGGGGGGATACCAAGAGTTGGGGGACACTGAGAGTTGGGGGGACACCAAGAGTTGGGGGATACTGAGAGTTGGGGGACACCAAGAGTTGGGGGACACTGAGAGTTGGGGGGACACAGAGTCGGGGGACAGAGAGTCAGGGACACTCTTTTCCAGGGAAGAGCACAATGGTTTGGTTTTCCAAACTGTTTGGTCAGCTCTGAAACATTTTTGAATAACATATAGGCTGAATAACATACAGGTTACTTTCAGGAGTTTGTGTGTGTGTGTGTTTGTGTGTGTGTGTGTGTGTGTGTGTGTGTGTGTGTGTGATGCGATGCACAATTAATGTTGTTTTTTTTTAAAAAAAAAAAAAGGCCATGAATTTGTAAGCATGTAAGGAGGGTCTAAGGGAGGGCCTGGAGGAAAAAAGGGAAGGAAAAACGTTATAATTATGTTATAATCCCAAAGACATTAAAACTAAAAAGGAAATGTCTTGAAAAGAACTGAAATAACCGTGTATAAAATAAGGAGATAAAAGGGCAAATTGAAGTAGGCAACTGTTTAAGGAAGTGGAAAGGTAATCTACCATAATTTGATAATTATATACTGAACATATTCATCAAATTATCACTCTTTGTTCTATAAACTTATATAATGCAAATAATAGGTTTTAAAAACACCAAGTGGTCAGAATAAAAGGAATAATAAAGAAGGTAGAAATAAATTGATTGAAAACATTTAAAAACAGAAAAGCAAAAGAAACAAAAATGTGGCTGTTTTTAAAAGATTGTTGAAATTAGGAACACTGTAATTAGATTGATTAGGAAATAAAACAAGGTACTAATGACCAATACAAGGACTAAGGGCCACTTGTGTGTGGACATGCTTATAATCCCAGCTTGGTGAGACAGAGACAAAATTATCATATTTTTGAGAACAGCCTGATATATATATATACATATATATATATGATATGTATATATCTTATATATATTCTGTTTCAAAATTATATGAAATATGATATAATGAGTGATACAATGGATAATAAAAAGATAAACAGAATGTTATAAACAACTTTGCATCAACGAATTCAATTTATTATATGAAATTTTAAAAATCCTAGGAAACAGTCAAAATTCATTCATTAAGAAACAGACAACCTGAGTAGTTCTGCTCTATTAAAGAAATTAAACTTATTGTTTAAAATCATGTCACATTGACATCTCCAGGCTCAGAAAACTATACTGGTGAACTCTACCAGTCATTTAAGTAAAAAGTAACATCAATTCTATTCAAACTCTTTTAGAAAATTGAAGTGAAGTTAATATTTCTGTATTAATTACCTGAGGCTAGTATTGGCCTTTTGTGTAGAATGTATTGAAACATAAAATCATTGCAAGATAGGAAAATGACAGAGCAATTTCTCTTATTATGATAAATTAACTATTCATATGATTTTGCACATAGAAACAATATAAACAGAATGGCTAACATCATGGCAAACTAGGGTAGGTTTGTTCTATGAATAGGAGACTGGTTTACCACTCAGAGTCAATTACTATAAGCTCTTACCTTAAAAAACAAGAAGACCACATGATGATCTCAATAAATGACCCTCCAAGATAATTTGAAAACTACCAAATGTGTGTTATTAATGGAAAAATAAGCTATCCGAGAACTGAAAATAACAGAAAGTTTCAAATTGAAAAAAATAATTTACAAAAAGGGTGAGCTGGGAGCCAGCTCGGTGGCAGAGTGTATGCTTGGACGGTGTGAATCTGATGGTTCAGTCCCCAATATAACAACACCCGGGAACACAGAGTTTCCATCTCATGTAATGGTGAGCGGTTGAACATTTCCCCTACAGATCAGGAACAAGATAAAGATGCTTATGGTCTCTACCCTCAGCCCACTCTGAACTCGAGATGACAGCATAGCAGGCCAAGAAACAGATAAAGGGCACCCTCACTGCGATGGGCTTTAGGAACAAAACAACTAGAACTAACAAATTTAGTATGGTTGAATAGCTTAAGGTCAGTGTATAAAACAAAAGCAAAACTAAAAGACATAAAGAAAATCAGGAGCTAGAGGAAAAGCCGCATCATATCGCTTTCCTGTTTTTGTTGTAACAAAATACCCAAAACGTAATACACGGTTTATTATAGCACAGATTTATTATCTTAACTCCAGCTTCAAAACCAATAGGCAATAAGAGAACTAAGCCCTGCCTCACACTCTCAGGCTCAGCTTTGGTTTATATCATCCTAACCTGAGGCAAACTAGAATCTCACATCAAACATACAACCAAAGAAAGAAGTCTATATGTACACATATAGGTTATATCATAAAACACACACAATGGGAAATGTCAAAACAGTATGTGCTTCTCCAAACCTTTAGTCCATTGAAATGTTTTCCAATAAGAATTAACCTAGATGAACCCTATCCCACAGGATTTAAAAGAACAATCATGATGAACTTGATCCAAGATTTCAAGAAATTAATGGAAGATGGAGCAGAGGGGGTGCGGGGGAGGGGGCGCGAGGAATCTCTGTGAACTTAATGAGGCAAGCTGTAAGCTCCTGTATGATATCCAAGGAAAGACAAATACACTACTGAATGAAGTGTCAAGGACAAACTGAAATTTAAAAACAGAATTCAAGCCGGACAGTGGTGGAGCATGCCTTTAAGATTAGCACTCAGAAGACAGAGGCAGGGAGATCTCTGTGAGTTCAAGGCCAGCCTGGTCTACAGAGTGAGTTCCAAGGCTACACAGAGAAATCCTCTCTCAAAAACGATGGGGGGTGGGGGGAGAAGGAAATTAATTGAATTTAGTAAAGAGATAGGAACGTTGAAGAGAGCTCAACCTTCAAGTTGATATACTTGAAAAGCACCCATGACCTTTGAACATCTGATCTGAATGATTAGTAGCCTAACACTCCGTGGGAAAAAGTGAGTCTGAGATGACCACCAGGCCCAGACAGGCTCCCAGACAGGAGCGAGCGAGCCTGGGAAAGACAACCCTCACAAAGGGCCTCCACGGACAGAGACAGGGAGCTAGCCTGGCATGACCACTAGTCTGGTGCCCTGCAGGCTGGACGCAGCGAAGGGCAGACCACACCCTGCCTAGCCTCATGGTGCCCAAGCAGGGCATAGCATTCCTGAGAACACTTCTGAGCCAACCCCAGACACTCAGAGTTCCCAGCCGCCACTAAGAGAAGCAAATAAGTGGTGGTGACCCAGAAGAGAAAGAAACAGAAGGATGTGGGCACAATACGGAGAGGCGGAACTGGAGATTCAAGAGTAGTGAGGGGTTGCTGTGATATCACCTGGGAGCACGGTGGCATCCCGGCCTGTGCTGCCACTGAGAACCGTGCCTGGGTTTATGGTCCTGCAACAGCAGGAATCTCTTTCCCCCAAAGACCAAGAAGACATTCCTGGTCTGATCTTCCACCTAGGGGTATAGTGATGTCTGAGGGCTGTGCAGAACGGCCTCATGCCCTGCCTGATCATCGTGGGAGAGCAGATCCTGCAGCCTGAGACCAGAAGAGCTGACCTTCCCGGCTTTCGCCCCCCCCATCCCAACCCCGCCCCCTTCCCGCCAGCTGCTGTACTCCGGAGAGTAGATCTTGTGCATTGTGGGAGTTGCGGGTGAGCTGGCCCCAAGGGTACAAGCATGGGAAAGCTGGCCCTACCACTTGTCTCCTGCACAGTCACATGGACGAGGAAGAAATACCATCCTACCCCCTTGCCCCTCACTGCCTGCGGCAGGTGGGAGACATGCCCCTAGAGTCACAAGACCAGGAGAGCTATCCCTACCCCTCACCAGCCGCAACACCTGGGAGAGCCAGCCCTGCGTGCCTCGTCTGGGCAGCAAGTAGTGGGTGTTGTAGGTGAGCTATGCCATCCCGAGGGCATAAGTGTGGGAGAGCTGGCCCTGCCTCTTGTCTGCTCTGTGTTGGCATTGTCATTGTCCCGGAAGCGTTCCCCCCCTCTCCTTTTTGCCCTTGCCATCAGCATGGGTAGGAGAGCTGGCCCCATGGAGTCCTAAGAGCAGGAGAGCTAGCCCTGCCCCTCACCTGCCACATCTCTTGAGAGAACAGGCGTGGCACCACATCTGAGCAGCACAGTAAAGCCGGCCCTGACGTCAGCGGTGAGCCATCCCAAGGGTATGACATGGGAAAGTCAGTCCTGTCACTGGGTGGTGGTGCCAGATGGGAGATGTCATCCTTCCTCCCTCATCCCTCGGCATCGAACACAGGTGGGAGAGCTGGCCCTGCGGTCATGACACTGGGACAACTGTCCATGTCTCTCTCCAGCTGTAACACTCGGGAGGGTAGGCCCTGCACCTTGGGAAGAGCTGGCCCTGGTTGCAGGATTTGCTGGTGAGCACGTACAGAGGGCATGAGAGCAGGAGAACTACTGGGCTGATCAGCTCAGATTCCTCTCAGGCTCAGATCCAGAGCCTTGGGTTGGCCCACTTAAGTATCTGGCCAATTGAAGTGCTGAAATGAAAGGAGGGCTCGGTCCGACAGATCCAAAACTGCGGGATATCCATGACGCAGGACAACAACAGGACAACTGAGAGGAGTCCCAGTGAGGACGCAGATAGAGTAGAAGAAGCCAAACCAGCAAGTCATTGCAATGTACATTTGCAAGCAAAGAAATGTGGACACACTGGGACACACTGACACACTGCAGCTTCCACAGTGAGATTTTTTTCCCTTTGTTGGGGGGAGGTTGCAAGGATGTGGGATAGATGCAAGGGGAAGAGCAGATGAATGGGATTGTTGTATACAATGTGAAATTCATGAAGAACAAATAAAACATATTTTAAAAATGGAATAAAACCTATTGTTCTATTATCTATAAGACATTCATCTTAGCTTCAATGATAAGCCCCACCTTATAGAGAAAGGATAGAAGGAGTTTCAAGGAAATGAGACCAGAAAAAACACAGGTATCATCACCCTAACATCTGACAAAATAGAATTCAAAGTAAAAGCAATCCGGAAAGACAAAGGATACTTCATTCTAATGAAGGGAGCAATTAATCAAGAAGGCATCACAATCCTAGACATATGTGCCCTGAGCTCTTGGTGTATCTGATTTCATAAAAAGCATACTACTAAACTTTCACAGATTAACTCCAGCTCAATAGTCAGTAGGTGATTCTATCACCCCACTTTCTCCAATAGACAATCACCAGGACAAAAAAAAATACACATAGAAAAAACACAATTAAGTGACATTATACACCAAATGGGCTTGGTAGATACCTAAGAATATTTCACACAAGCACCAAAGAATATGCAGTCTACTTAGCAACCCCTGGAAACATCTGTAAAATAGACCAAACACTAGGACACAAGATACATCTTAACAAATTCAGAAAAAAGGAAATAAGTTTGCATATATTATCTGACCACTATGCAATAATGCTTAAAGAGAACAGGAGAAAAACTCTCTAGTAAGAATAAAAACTCACGGGGATTAAACAACACATTACTGAATGGCAGATTGGTCACAGAAGAAAGCAAGAAAAAAAAATTTAATTCCTTGCACTAAATGAAAATGAAAACACAACACAGAGAAACCTCTGTGACACATTAAAAGCAGTTCTCAGAGGCAATTTAAATAAATAAGTGCCAGCATTAAAAAAAAAAATAAATCAGAAAAGGTGCAAATAAATGATCTAAAAATGCTACCTAAGATTGTGAAAAAAGACCAAACTAACCACTGCCCAGAGACTCCACCACAACTTGGCTGTAACCCACGCTGTGCCCCTCCTGTGGACCCTTTCAGACCTTCCTTCTAGCCTGGGACACAGTCAATTTTCTCTCTCCATCCTGTCCTCTACTGTGCGTTTTTTCTCTCTCACCCCAGCCCTGTAGCAGCCTACATAGAGATGCCTTTTCTCCTACTAGTCTCCTCTAGCCTCAAATCCATGTACCAGAGACTAGACATCAACACCAGAAGCATCTCAAGTATCAGCTCCAGATACCGAGGCACCATAGCAAAGCCACTGTCCACCAAAACAGTAAGACTTTACCAGAACCCAGTAGCCCTTCTGCAGAAGACCCTGAGAAATATAATATTGCTGAAGCTCAAGAAAAGGACTTTAAAACAGCAATTATAAATATGTTCAAGGATCTTAAAGACAATGTGAATTAATCCTCTGATGACACCTTGAAAACAAACATTTGAATGAAGTAATAAAAAGTGTACAACATGAAAATATAATTTATTAAAGAATGCAAATTGAGATAAAACTGGAAATGAAAACTTCACAAAGTTAAACAAAAACATCAGACCTAAGCCACAAGCACAGAGTGTAAGACATGGAAGAAAAAAAAATCTCAGGCACTGAAGTCAAGATAGAAGAAATAGATAGTTCAGTCAAAGAAAATGTTAAATCTGAAAATTTTCAGGCACAAAACATTCAGAAAAATTTAGTACAGTATCAAAAGACCATATCTACAAATATCAGGAATAGAAGAGGAAGAAGAAAAAACACAGGTCAAGTCCACAGAAAATATTTTCAACAAAATCATAAAAAATATCTCCAACCTGAAGAAAGAGGTATCTACCAAGATTCAAGATGCATGTAAAATATCAAAACACTAAACAATAGAATGAAGAAAGAATATTAACAGCTTCAGGGGGAAAATGAAATATAAAGGAACATAAATTAGGATAACACCTGACTTTTCAGTAGAGACTATGAAAGCCAGAAAGTCCTGTGTATATGTTCTAGAAGCTCTGAGAGACCACAGATATCAGCCCAGACTATAACATTACTAGTACTGCTACCAATCCAGCAAAAGTACTAATTGTAGTAGATGGAGAAAGAAAAATGTCCTATGGCAAAATCAAATTTAATCAGTATCTATCTTCAAGCCCAGGCCCACAGAAGATGCTAACAGAAAAACTTTAAATTGAAAAGGTTAACCACACTGGGCGTGGTGGCACATGCCTGTAATCCCAGCACTTGGGAGGCAGAGGCAGGCAGATTTCTGAGTTTGAGGCCAGCCTGGTCTACAGAGTGAGTTCCAGGATAGCCAAGGCTACACAGAGAAACCTTGACTCAAAAAACAAAACAAACAAACAAAACAAAACAAAAAAGAAAAGGTTAACCACACTCAAGAAAATGAAAGGAATAAATAATCATAGATCATTAAGTCAAATAAAGGGAAGGACCTACATCAACGCAAGATGACAGAAATTAATAAATACCTCTCATTGGTACCTGTAAATATTGATAGTCTCAATTCCACAATAAAAACTCAGAACAAACAGTAGATTAGAAAACGGGATATATCATTTTGCTGCTTACAAGAAATACACCTTGCTAAAAAGGATAGATACAATGTTAGAGCAGAAGAATGGAAAAGACATTGCAAAAGGAAATGGATCTAAGAAGCAATCAGGTATAGGCATTTTAATATTTGACAAAAGAAACTTAAAACTGAAGAATAACCCCAAAAAATATATGGAAGAATACTACATACTCATCAAAGGGAAAGAAAATCTGCCAAAAGGTTATTGCAATCCTAAACATTTACTCACTAAAATGAAGGGCATCCAAGTTCATAGAAGAAACATTGTTAGATCTAATCTAAAAGCATATGCTGCCTCTCGCATAGTGATGGTGACTCCACTGCAGCACTTTCCCTAATAGACAGGTTACCCGGGGAAACACTAAACAAAAATGCTAGAGTTAAATCATATCATAAATTAAATGGACCTATCAGATATTTACAGACTATTTCACTCAAACACAAAAGAATATAATTTCTTCTTAGCAGCTCATAGAACTTTCTCAAAAATAAACTACATACTTGAACACAAAGAAAGTCTCAAAATGTAGAAGAAAATTTGAAATAGTACATTACATCCTATCTGACCACACAATTATTTTTCAGTTTTTAAAATCTATTTGGAACATTAAATATGACAGTAGAAAAAAATCTCTTATGAAGTCCTCTATGAAAGGAAATTGTGACAGGTTTCTGATTAGACAGAAACCATTTGATTTCCAAGGGAGAATATACAGGGTAACTGTGGCTTCATAGAATGAACTGGGTGATGTTCCTTCTGTTTATATTTTGTAGAATAGTTTGAAGAGTATTGGTTTAGGTCTTCTTTGAAGGTCTGATAGAATTCTGCACTCAAACCATCTGGTCCTGAGCTCTTTTCAGTTGGGAGACTTTTAATGACTGGTTCTATTTCTTTCAGGGTTATGTGACTGTTTAGATAGCTTAACATTTAACATTGGTATTTGGTATCTGTCTAGAAAATTGTCCACTTTATCCAGATTTTCCAGTTTTGTTGAGTGTATGCTTTTGTAGTAAGATCTGATTTTTTTTTTAATTTCCTCAGTTTCTGTTGTTAATATCTCCCTTTTCATTTCTGATTTTGTTAATTTGTCTCTGTGCCCTCTGGTTAGTCTGGATAAGGGTTTATCTATCTTGTTGATTTTCTCAAAAAATTAGCTCCTGGTTTTGTTGATTTCTTTGTATAGTTCTTTTTGTTTCTACTTGGTTGATTTCAAGACTGTGTTTGATCATTTCCTGTATCTACTCCTCTTAGGTGTGTTTGCTTCTTTTTGTCCTAGTGTTTTCAGGTGTACTGTTAAGCTGCTAGTGTATGCTCTCTCCAGTTTCTTTTTGGAGGCAGTCAGAGCTGAGCTTTCCTCTTAGCACTGCTTTCATTGTGTCCCATAAGTTCAGGTATGTTTTGCCTTCATTTTCATTAAATTCTAAAAATTCTTTAATTTCTTTATTTCTTCCTTGACCAAGTTATCTTTGAGTAGGGCATTGTCAAGCTTCCATGTATAGGTGGACTTTCTGTTGTTTTGTTGCTATTGAAGAACAGCCTTAGTCCAAGGCGATCTGATAGAATGCATGGGATTATTTCAATCTTCTTGTCTCTCTGGAGGCCCACCTTGTGATCAATTATATGGTCAATTTTGGAGAACGTACCATGAGGTGTTAAGAAAAAGGTGTATTCTTTTGTTTTAGGATGAAATGTTCTATAGATATCTGTTAAATGCATTTGGTCCATAACTTCTGTTAGATTCAATGTGTCCCTGTTTATTTTGTGTTCCCATGATCTATCCATTGATGAGAATGGGGTGTTGAATTTTCCCACTTTTATTGTGTGGGGTGCAATACATGCTTTGGACTTTAGTAAAGTTTTTTTTTTTTAATGAATGTGGGTGCCCTTGCATTTGGAGCATAGATGTTCAGAATTGAGAGTTCTTCTTGGGATATTTTTCCTTTGATGAGTATGAAGTGTCCTTCCATATCCTTTTTGATAACTTTTGATTAAAAGTTGATTTTATTTGTTATTAAAATGGCTGTTTTGTTTCTTGGGACTGTGTGCTTGGAAAATTGTTTTTTTGGGACCATGTGCTTGGAAAATTGTTTTCAAGCCCTTTTACTCTGAGGTAGTGTCTGTCTTTGACACTGAGGTGTGTTTCCAGTATGCAACAAAATGCTGGATCCTGTTTACATATCCAGTCATTTGGTCTATATCTTTTTATTGGGGAATTAGTCCACTGATGTTAAGAGATATTAAGGAATAGTGATTGCTGTTTCCTGTTATTTTTTTGATGTTAATTTTATGTTTGTGTGGCTTTCTTCTTTTGGGTTTGTTGAAAGATTACTTTCTTGCTTTTTCTAGGATGTAGTTTCCCTCCTTGTGTTGGTGTTTTTCATCTATTATCCCTTATAGTGCTGGACTTGTGGATATTATGTAAATTTGTTTTTATCATGGAATATCTTGGTTTCTCCATCTATGGTAATCGAGAGTTTTGCGGGGTGTAATAGCTTGGGCTGGCATTTGTGTTCTCTTAGCATCTGTATGACATCTGCTCAGGATCTTCTGGCTTTCACAGTCTCTGGCGAGAAGTCTGGTGTAATTCTGATAAGTCTGCCTTTATATGTTACTTGACCTTTTTCCCTTATTGCTTTTAATATTCTTTCTTTGTTTTGTGCATTTGGTGTTTTGACTATTATGTGACAGGAAGAATTTCTTTTTTTTTTTCTTTTTCTTTTTTTGATTTTTTCTTTATTGTATATATTCTATATTTACAATTCATTTCCCTTTTTCTGGTTCCCCACCCCCAAAGGTCCCACATGTCCTTTTCCCTCCCCCTGCTCCCGCATCCACCCCCTCCCACTTTACTGTTCTTGTACTCTCCCACAATGATGTTTTGGTCCATTCTAGCACCAGTGTCCACTCCTTTCTTCTTGTGAGACATCACTTGATATGTGATTTGTGTCTTTGGTGTTCCAAGTTTCTAGGCTAATATCCACTTATCAGTGACTGTATACCATGGGTATTCTTTTGAGACTGGGTCACCTCACTTAGTATGACATTCTCTGGCTCCATCCATTTCTCTAAGAATTTCATGAATTCATTGTTTCTGATGGCTGAATAGTACTCCATTGTGTATATATACCACATTTTTTGTATCCATTCCTCTGTTGAGGGACATCTGGGTTCTTTCCAGTTTCTGGCTATTATATATAAGGCTGCTATGAACATAGTGGAGCATGTATCCTTATTGCATGCTGGTGAATCTTCTGGGTATATTCCCAGGAGTGGTATGGCTGGGTCCTCCGGAAGTATCACGCCCAGTTTTCTGAGGAACCGCCATACTGATTTCCAGAGTGGTTGTACCAGCTTGCATTCCCACCAGCAGTGGAGGAGTGTTCCTCTTTCTCCACATCCTCGCCAACACCTGGTGTCTTCTGAGTTTTTAATCTTAGCCATTCTGACTGGTGTGAGGTGAAATCTCAGGGTTGTTTTAATTTGCATTTCCCTAATGACTAGTGATGTTGAACATTTTTTAAGGTGTTTCTCAGCCATCCGAATTTCTTCAGGTGAAAAGTCTCTGTTTAGCTCTGTACCCCATTTTTGGATAGGGTTATTTGGTTTTCTGGGGTCTAACCTCTTGAGTTCTTTGTATACATTGGAGATTAGCCCTCTGTCGGATGTGGGGTTGGTGAAGATTTTTTCCCAATTTGTTGGTTGCCGATTTATCCTTTTGACAGTGTCTTTTGCCTTACAGAAACTTTGTAGTTTTATGAGGTCCCATTTGTCTATTCTTGCTCTTAGAGCATAAGCAATTGGTGTTCTGTTCAGGAATTTTTCCCCTGAGCCAATGTCCTCAAGGGTCTTCCCCAGTTTCTTTTCTATTAGTTTTAGTGTGTCTGGTTTTATGTGGAGGTCTTTGATCCACTTGGAGTTGAGCTTAGTGCAAGGAGATAAGAGTGGATCAATTCTCATTCTTCTGCATGTTGACCTCCAGTTGAGCCAGCACCATCTGTTGAAAAGGCTATCTTTTTTCCACTGGATGTTTTCAGCTCCTTTGTCGAAGATCAATTGGCCATAGATGTGTGGGTTCAATTCTGGGTCTTCGATCCTATTCCATTGATCTGCTTCCCTGTCACTGAACCAATACCATGCAGTTTTTAGTACCACTGCTCTGTAATATTGCTTGAGGTCCGGGATATTGATTCCCCCAGAAGTTCTTTTGCTGTTGATGATAGTTTTAGCTATCCTGGGTTTTTTGTTATTCCAGATGAATTTGAGAATTGCTCTTTCTAGCTCTATGAAGAACTGAGTTGGGATTTTGATGGGAATTGCATTGAATCTGTATATTGCTTTGGGCAAGATTGCCATTTTGACTATATTAGTCCTGCCAACCCACGAGCATGGAAGATTTTCCCATTTTCTGATGTCTTCTTCAATTTCCCTCTTCAGAGACCTGAAGTTTTTGTCGTATAAATCTTTCACATGTTTGGTTAGCGTCACTCCAAGATACTTTATATCATTTGTGGCTATTGTGAAGGGTGTCATTTCCCTAATTTCTTTCTCGGCCTGCTTATCCTTCGCGTATAGGAAGGCTACTGATTTACTTGAGTTGATTTTATAGCCAGCCACTTTGCTGAAGTTGTTTATCAGTTGCAGGAGTTCTCTGGTGGAGGTTTTTGGGTCACTTAAGTAAACTATCATATCATCTGCAAATAGTGATAGTTTGACTTCTTCCTTTCCAATTTGTATCCCTTTGACTTCCCTCTGTTGTCGAATTGCTCTAGCTAGTACCTCAAGTACTATATTGAAGATATATGGCGAGAGGGGACAGCCTTGTCTAGTCCCTGATTTTAGAGGGATTGCTTCGAGTTTTTCTCCGTTTACCTTGATGTTGGCTACTGGTCTGCTGTATATTGCTTTTACTATGTTTAGATATGGGCCTTGAATTCCTGTTCTTTCCAGGACCTTTAGCATGAAAGGATGCTGAATTTTGTCAAATGCTTTTTCAGCATCCAATGAGATGACCATGTGGTTTTTTTCTTTGAGTTTGTTTATGTAGTGGATTACGTTGATGGATTTCCATATATTGAACCATCCCTGCATCCCTGGGATGAAGCCAACTTGATCATGGTGAATGATCGTTTTGATGTGTTCTTGGATTCGGTTGCCAAGTATTTTGTTTAGTATTTTTGCATCGATATTCATAAGAGAAATTGGCCTGTAGTTCTCTTTCTTAGTTGGATCTTTGTGTGGTTTTGGTATCAGGGTAATTGTGGCTTCATAGAATGAGTTGGGTAGTGTTCCTTCTGTTTCTATTTTGTGGAATAATTTGAAGAGTATCGGTATCAGGACTTCTTTGAAGGTCTGATAGAATTCTGCACTAAAACCGTCTGGTCCTGTGCTCTTTTTGGTTGAAAGACTGTCTATGACCCCTTCTATTTCTTTGGGGGTTATGGGTCTGTTTAGACGATCTATTTGATCCTGGTTTAATTTTGGTATTTGGTAACTGTCAAGGAAATTGTCCATTTCCTCCAGATTCAGACAGGAAGAATTTCTTTTCTGGTCCAATCTATTTGGATTTCTGTAGGCCTCTTGTATGTTTATGAGCATCTCTTTCTTTAGGTTAGGAAAGTTTTCTTCTATAATTTTGTTGAAGATATTTACTGGCCCTTTAAGTTGGGAATCTTCACTCTCTTCTTTGTCTATATTCTTTAGTGTTGGTCTTCTTATTGTGTCCTGGATTTCCTGGATGTTTTGGGTTAGGAGCTTTTTGCATTTTGCATTTTTTTTCTTTGACTGTTGTGTCAATATTTTCTATGGTATCTTCTGCACCTTAGATTCTCTCTTCTAGCTCTTGTATTCTGTTGGTGAGGCTTGCATCTATGACTCCTGATCTCTTTCCTAGGTTTTCTGCCTCCAAGGTTGTCTCCCTTTGAGATTTATTGTTTCTATTTCCCTTTTTATATCCTGCAAGGTTTTGCTCAATTCCTTTACCTGTTTGGTTGTGTCTTCTTGTAATTCTTTAAGAGATTTTTGTGTTTCCTCTTTAATGGCTTCTAGCTATTTACCTGTGTTTTCCTGTATTTCTTTAAGGGGGTTATTTATGTTCTTCTTAAAGTCCTCTATCATGATCATGAGATGTGATTTAAATCGGTGTCTTGCTTTTCTGGTGTGTTGGGGGCATTCAGGGCTTGCTGTGGTGGGAGAACTAGGTTCTGATGATTCCAAGTAGCCTTTCTGTTCCTTGTGTTCTTGCCCTTGCCCCTTGCCATCTGGTTATCTCTAATGTTAGCTGTACTTGCTATCTCTGACTGTGGCTTTTCCCTCCTGCAAGCCTGTGTGTCAGTATTGTCTGGGAGGAATTTGGGTATGAAGAGTTATGGCACAGGATCAGCTCCTGGCATAAATGTAAACCAGAAGCCTGACCACAAAATTAAAGCTGTATACCAATAGCAGAAAGTATAGCAACTCAGGGAAACAGTATAACTCACTATTGGATGAAAATTGGTCATGAGAGAAATGGATGAAATGAAAAATTCTAGGATTTAATAAAAATGAAAACAAAAAACACTCAAACCTATAGGACATGACAAAGGCAGATCATAGCACTAAGTGCATAAACAAACTGGAGAGGCCTCCTATTAGCAACTTAGCAGCACACCAGAAAGCTTCAGAATGAAAGGAATAAATAATAGTCCAAAAGAGTAGATGATAAGAGTTAAACTGGGAGTTCAAATCAATGAAAAGGAAGCAAAATAAATGAATAAACAAACAAACCAATGAAATCAACACAGAGAATCGTTGAAACAAAAATTTGGCTCTTTAAGAAGAGCAACAAGACTGAAAAACTCTTATCCAAGCTAAATACAAGATGGAGAGAGAAGATCTCCAAATTAACACAGACATTAGTAAAGATAAGAGGAGCTAGATTCATCCAATCTACAATTTAAAGCTAAGCAGGATGAGAAACATAAGACCAATACATGTGCTCAGAGGCCTCACTACAGATGAATGCACCTAGCATCACCCAAAAGATTCTCAGGTGACATTGGGCTCTGTGTGTTTTGTAAAATAACTTCTTCCTTGGTGCGTAGGGCCTTAACTTGGTCCCAGGTAGGCAGACTTGATTTCCAATGATATGCTCCCTATCCCTTTTTAGCCCTTAGCATGAGGTTTGCTATTTTTCAGGTGACTTCTACTGGCTTCTCACCCTCCACCACTGTCCTTCACGCCCTGGAGCCAGAGAAACCAGAGAGGAATCCGTAATGTTTCAGTGGATCTATTTGCAATGACAGAGTCATACCTCTTCCTAGTAAATTTCTTTGGGAGAAATAAAAAATAGGGTAGGTTAATGCATCAGCTTGCATATTCCCTTCTGGAACTAATGCAGCAGGGGTTAGAGTGTGCGTATGAGTCTAGCTAGAAACAGTCCTACAACATAAGCAGCATTTGAAAAAGTATTTAATGGTTTATGAATTGAGATAATAGACAAATCAAAATACTTAGTTTCACATGTTAAGCTGAAGAAAAAAAGTATTAATAGATTGATGAGTATCTGGACCAGGAATTCCTCCTATCTCATTAGATGAGCCATTAATAAAATAAGTATCTTCCTGTGGAATGAGAGAAGATTGGACAATTTTTCAACCACAAATTCAGCTCCTATAAGAAAATCCCATAGTTTACTACCTGGATAATGCTTTCTATTCTTTCATAGTGATCTGTAAATGAAAATTTAAAATCCATAGAGTTTTGTAATACTTTTGAAAACCGATTGTTAAGTAAGGATAATATAATACAGCAAGGGTCAAATCCATATAATTGTTGACATTGGGTTCTCTCCTGATTTATTAATTGAACAAGAAGAGTAAGGTAAGCAGTTAGTATTCTATATCCTTATAGTATAAAAGATACATTCCAAAGGTTTATCCTCTAGTGCTAGAATACCTGTAGGAGAAAATTTAGTAGGAAAAATAAATAAGTTTTAAGGCAATGAAAGATCCAGACAATACATATATACCTCTTTTAGTCTGGATTTAAGTAGCTGCATTTCTTTTCTTGCTGGTCGATATAATATGTGAAGCCTAATGCCATCTTTTTTTTCTAGTGTTTTAAATAGATTGCTAAGTGCATATAAACACTTTGATTTTGTTGAAATTGCACACAAAATACCAAGCACACATCATGAGGCTGGGGGGATCGGAAACAAAGTCCACTTCCCTGTCATGTTCTAGTTTTCATAGGTTATAAACTTAGCATGTTCATGGGCTCTCCTAAATTCCCATCAGGAAATTGGGAGTAAGTGTAAGACTAGACTGCTTATTAAAATCCTCACCCCATGCTTCAGGGTCATTTTCAGGTATTGGAAGTTATTACTTAACATAGGTTCCAGAAAGGAAGCTATGAGTGGTCACTGATACACTTAAACACTGGCTGCGGCTTTTACTTTTGATTTCACCTGAATAGAAAAAAGTCTTTTTTGGCCCCTTTTCTTGGTTTTAAGGTTTTATCATCTAGTTTGTTTTCATTCAAGGAATTAGTCATCTCCTTATCATAATTAATATCCTTATCTTCCTTAAGTATTTTAGTAACAGTCCAAATCAACACCCAGGTGATCCAAAACTGCATGGGGATCTTTCCCCTTGCTTACATGCCTTTTCAATATTCTTTCAGACTATGTCCCATACATCTTTTTTTTTTTCAAGACAGGGTTTCTCTGTGTAGTCCTGGCTGTCCTGGAACTCACTCTGTAGACCAGGCTGGCCTCGAACTCAGAAATCCACCTGCCTCTGCCTCCCAAGTGCTGGGATTACAGGCGTGCGCCACCACGCCCGGCCTTTTTTTTTTTTTTTTTTTTTGTCCCATACATCTTAAATTAAAGTTCCTTCTGGAGATCCGGGGATTATAATCATGAGCAGCTTGCAAGCAATTTAATAGTGTGCTTTTCATACTTGTGTTCTTTTTTTCAAAAATTAGGCACAAGCTCAACATAGCATGAAGCCTTCCTTAGTTTCTGCCCCATTGTTCTCACTAACCACCTTCTGTGAGGATCCCCAATCTCTTATCGCATAGGCAACTTCAGACCCCTGTTGCAGGCACCACTTGTTTACCACAGTGGAGGCAACGTGGCCTGGGAGAATAGAGCCAATAAACAAGTCATACTAAAGTCTCATGCAGCAGCCAACTTTATTCAGAGCATCAGACAATGTATACTCCGAGGGTTAAGAGGCGTCACATGAGTACAGCGACAAGAATAAGCCCCATATGGTAGACGCGCTGCATATGGTGGACATGTTTTTCTATAAGGCTTATTAAAAAAAATAACAATAGCCAGTTGTAATGAATATTTTGGAGTAAATTCACTCCTGTCTTTTACATTTGGGAGGGACACAGAAGCATATTCCAAGAACAACTCCACAGTTTAAAGAAAGTGAGTTCAGAAGGCTTTTGCTCTTAGAGCTTTCTTGCAGCACTCAGAATTCCCCTAGCACTGCTCCATTTTTGGACAGTGTTCTGACACTTCGGTGATGGGATCAGGCTTTATCTACTTGAGTCATTGGCCAAAGGGGCCCATTGAAAGCAAAGCTCCCACACATCCCAGTCTATTGCCAAAGCTATTGTTTTCCCTCTTCAAACTGTTGGTAAGCCCTGGTTGCTGAACACAGCACTTACAAATCTCATGGAACACAGAGAAGTCAAGCTCATACTTAAATAGAACCTCCACCTCTACAGACTACTCTTCATAGTACTGAAAGGCATTCTACCTGCTACGGGAAAAGTAACCACCAAAACAACTACAAATCTGCCATCTACAACAGTGGCCTGTCTGCATGACACGCTGGCACAAAGGTGGCACAAAGGCTATGTGAATAACCAACCACTTTGTGATTGGATTTAAGGCCTATTCCATGAGATGACACCAATGCTTAACACTGCTTAAGTGACTATGAACCTGAGACTAGATAGTCTCTGAGCTTACAGGAAGCTGAATACTACTTTTCTATTAAAGGAACATTATAATAAAATGACTCCTAATGACATGCTGCTATTCCCATAGATCAGTGGTTCATTCACCATCATGCAGAGATCCCATAACTAGACAATGTGTGAAGAGCCAGAGATTTTGTAGCACTCAGTCTTAGGTGGGGGTGTCTCCATCAACCCTCTCCCCCCCAGGGCACAGAAAGCTGTGTGGAAGAAGAGGCAGAAAGACTGTAAGAGCATGAGCCAACTCAACAGAATCAGGACTGTCTAAAGAAGAAAACATTACAACAGACCTCAGAGAACTTCAGAATAAGTGACTACTTCTGAAACCTATACTCAATACAGTATAAGATATAAATAAAAAGGATACAGTTCTAGATTCAGACAAACTATCAAAATTAAGGCAGAAGGGATCATCAACCTAAACAGACCCACATCAAAAAAGAGATGGAAATATAATAAATAGCCTCCAAAATTAAAATACGCTGAGGCCCAGATGGATTCTCAGTAGAATTCTACCAAACCTTCAAAGATCATCAAGCAGTACTTTCTAACTACTCAAATAAATAGAAACACAAGAAACATTTTAAAGCTCTTTTTTTTTTTTTTGCAAAACTGGCATAACAAATAAACACACACATGCACATACTAAATAAAAACCTTGCAAGTCAACATCCCTGATGAATGGAGATTCAAAAAGCCTCAAAAATACTTGCAAACAGAATATAGACATACATAAACAAGATTATACAATGGGACCAAGTTGGCTTATACCTTAAATGTAGGGATGGTTCAGCATACACATCAATAAATGTAATAAACCACAAAAAATGGACTCATGACAAATGTCACCTCATCATCTCAATAGAATCAGAAAAAAAAACTTTGATAAAATTCAATATACTGTCGTGATAAAAGTTCCAGAAAAAGACTGGAGGGAACCTATTTCAGCATAATAAAGGCTATATATGGTCAACTTAATAGATAAGATCATCCTAAATGAAGAAAAACTCAAACAGTCCCATTAATATCAGAAATCAGAGAAGACTGTCCATTATCCCTGCTGAGTGTCAGCTTGAAGTACTAGCTGAAACAATAAGACAAGAGAAGGAGATTAAAGGGATACAAATAGGAAAATAGGACGCCAGAGTATCTCTTTGAAGATTATATACATAAAAATTACACCAGAAAACTTTTAAAATCAATCAATAGTTTCAGCAAAGTGGCAGAATACAAACCATACTGCCTTTCTATATGTCACTGAGAGAAAGAGAGTATGCCTATAGAGAGACAGAGAGTATGGCTATACTCTCATTCCTTCACCATGGTCTCTAACAGAATAAAAAATCTGGGAATAAAACTTAGCCAAGGAGATGTAAGAACTTTCAATGAAAATTCTAAATCTCCAAAAAAAGAGATTGAAAAAGACATAAAAAGATTGAAAGATTTTCATGCTCATAGATTGGTAAAATTAATATTGTTAAAAGACCTTTCTATGAAAAGCAATTTATAGACTCAATACAATCCCAGTCAAAATTCCCATAACCTTCACATAAATAGAAAAAAAAATCCTGAAATTCATATGGAACCACAAAGGACCCTGAACAGCCAAAAATAACAATGCTAGAAGGATTAGCATTCTAGATCTTAAGATATAAAATCAAATTAATAAAAGCAATATGTTACTGGTACAAAAACAGAAATGTAGAGCAATAGAACAAAACCAAAGGCTCAAACATGATTCATGCAACTTTAGCCAATTAATATTTGACAAAGGTGCCAAAAATATGGGCTGGACTTAAAAAAAAAAAGGCATCTTCAACAGATGGTGCTGGGAAAACTGGATGCCAACATGCAGAATTAAATTAGATCTGTATCTATCACCCTGCACAAAATTTAATGGATCCCATTCCTCAATGTAAAACCTGAAACACTGAATCTACTAGAAGAAAAACCAGGCAGTGCCCTATAAGATATAGATGAGGAAAGAACTTTCTGAATAGGATCTCGTTGGTTGACAATTGGCAAGTAGGTCCTCATGGAACTAAAGAGCTTCTGTACAAAGAAAATAATTGACAGAGAGAAGATGAAGTCTACAAGGTAGAAGAGAATCTTTGTTAGCTATAAATCTGAGAGAGAATTAAAATCAGAGAGTCAAGGGAACAACAGACCCAGTTTTAAAACAGGCTGTGGATCTGAACAGGGAGTTCAAAAAATGAGAAATAAAACTCACTAAGAAACATCCTAAAAGTGTTTAACATCCTTAGTAGTCAGTTAATGAAAATTAAAAATACTTTGATTTCTCCTTAACCCAGTCAGAATGGCTAAGACCAAGAAAAGAACTGACAACTGTTAGCAAGGAAGAGGGGGGAAGGGGAACAGGCTTTCATTGCTGGTGGGATTGCAAACAAGTGCAGTCATTATGGAAATCAGTAGAGAGAATTTTCAAAGTCACAAATAAATCAACTATAGGATGCAGCCGAAATGGCTGGCGTCCTTCTCCCCTGACGCCCCCTCACCCACATTCCCTGCTGCTCTCTTCTCATGAGCCAGGAAATAAAACGACCTCAATTCTTCTTCACCTGATGAATGGATAGTGGAAGTGTAGTACATATACACACTGGAATTCTATTCAGCTTTTTAAAAAGGAAAATGGAGTCATGATATTAGCAGCTAAATGGGTAGAACTGGAAAATATACTGAATAAGGTAACATAGATCCAGAAAGAGAAATGTCACATGTCCTCTTGTCTATGAATCCTAGCTCCTAATCCTCAGCTATGAGTGTATGGTCTGGAGTCACTGTAGATAGCAGGAAAATAAAAGGCAACTGGGGGAGGGGCTCTGGATTAGGAGGGTAGAAGAACGTGAGTGTTATAAAAGAGGAAGTGGAGCCACTGAGATGGAAGAGTCTTTAACTGGGGAAGAAGCAAGAGGGCAATATGGAAGGAAAGGAAGGAAGGAGAAAAAAATAATACTACAGTTATTTGAAAAAGCCCCAGGGAAACATGTTATGTTTTCTTAAGATACATATAAAAATAATATATTATTATATAATATATAATATAGAAATATATGTATATACATACATCCAAATTTGAATGCAATTGCACTAATCAGGGTAATAATACCCCAAGAGTCATAGGCTATCTAACAAAACCCCAATACTAGGCATGCAAAATTTCTCCTTAAGCTGTTGGTCAGAGGAGTCAAAGAGACTCCCAAAATAACACAGGCTATTGTCATTGTCCTTGGTACCTCTTAGAACTTGAAGGTAAGATCTTATTCCTGAAGACTTCACACACTCGAGAGTCAGGACTTGAACAAATAGAGCTAGAACTGACCCAGAAGTCTCTTCCCCAAGGAGTAGGCCTTACAGTATCAGAAGGTACTAAGCAAGCTGCCAAGGAAGAAAAGCAATTAACCAGTTTAAAATTCTACCCAGTTTATGAAGCTTATGATCAGCAACAATGTCTAAAATGGAGATATATTCCAAAGGATATAATAATGGCATTTATATCTAGGGAGCAACCAGCAACCATCGAACTGGACTTAGGGTCCATCTACAGCAGAGGATTCATGCCTGTGCATTAAGCCTAGTCACCTACTTGTGGCCCTTGAGGACAAAGACCCTAGAGAAGAGCCTACTACACCTTCCTCCCTTAAAACGGTATAATTCCTAAGTGCATCCTAAATATATATCGCCACACACAGAGAGAAGTATAGTTGTTGATCATCAAAGGAGGTTCTTTTTACAGCAGACAGAGGCCATTAGAGAAATCTACGAATACACAAAACAACTGACCATGGGTCCCCAACACCAACTCATACATTTACAACAAATCCCCACATCTAAATTTCAGAGAACATCAAAGGAGAGGGAATGGGTGGGAAGATTGCAAGATTCAGAGGACGAGGACATCTTCCATAAGATAGTGTCTCACCCATGTGGCTAGAAAGCCACCATCCATAAAATCTCATCTAAACAAGACCTGGGTGATGACAATAGGAGTTGACATGCTAATGTGAAGAAATCACACAAAGACCTATAACCTCTAGGTGGTAGTTAATGATTGCGGAGAGAGGGAGAATCAGGGATTCTCCAGGGATGATTGATCCCTAATAGTTTATCTAGTCCTAAGCAGTTAGCCACAAACACATAACACACACAAGCAACAGTAAGCGGACTCTTCAGGCTGTATTTATCTATGCATCTGTGCTTATTTTATGTAATAGTAATACTAAAGAAATAAAAGTCATGAATTTGAGGGGGAACATGAGGGGAGTTGAGGTGAAGAGAGGAGTATAAACAATATAAATACAGAACTCATGCATGACACTTGCAGTCTTTGTAAATTAAAAAAATAATTAAATTTCAAAAGAAATTAATCAAGCATAATTCATAAACATTTTGGGCATTTGTTCTTCAGAAGAAGAAATATGGAAGAAGAAATAACAGGAAAGGAATAGCCACAGATCAAATGAAAATACTTGCAAAATTTACATCTGACCATTGTTTATGGAATATATAAAGAATTGTTAGACGCTTTTTGAATGAGTTCAGTAATAAAATGAAATAAACCAAATAAAATACTAGCAACAGATTTCAATGGCTATATTACCAAAGAAGATTTGTGCGTGGCAAATAAGACATTCAGTGTTATCTGTCATTCAAGAAATGTAAATTAAAATATCACTGTATATCCCTTAGAGTATCTAAATTTGGAAGGTTGGGTGTTATAGAAGATGTTATTCAACTAGAGATCTCACTGTGGAAACAACCACTTTAGAAGCCATTTAACAGTCTTTTCAAAAGTTCAGCATTAATCTACCATGTGTTATAGCGATTTCAATGACAGGTACTCCAGAGAAAAGTGAATGCAGAGAGAACACAGAATACCCACAGCATTTGAATGCAACCCTTATAGCCACACATAAGTGAATAGAAGACAACTGGGAATGTATCCATACAGCGCAAAAAGGGCACATAAAAAGATACAATCTATTAGCACACAGAGACATGGGTGGGTTTTGAATCATGCCAAAGGAAAGAAGGCAGATTAAAGCAAAGGCAAGCTGCTTGAGTGCATTTCAAAACATGAGAAAAAGGGGCACTATCACCAAACTAATTACAGAGACACAAGGAAACTTTTAGAACTCACAGCAATGGCTGTCTCTTCAGTTGTGATAATGGTTTTTACAGGAATGTATACAGAGACATACATAGATAGATATATCTCAACTTTCAATTACATTTCAATACAGCTGCTATAAAATAAATCACATAAAACCATAGGAAATTGTGTGTGCACATATTAGCAAAATAAAGCATCTAGTTGTGGAAGAGAGTCTGACAGTAGTCCCATGTTGGCCAGAACTCAATTCTCACAGCACCTATCAATTAAAAGGTGCATTCTCTTAAAACAGCAACTCAATTTATAATTAAATCTTAAATATCTTCACATGAAAATAAACACAAATATTGTTTATAGTCACATAATAGACCATTCAAATACATCATATCAATAGCAGAATAGTTAAATCAATTATGTTACATAGATGATGAATACAATTTTAATGTTACATTTTATCTTACTACATAAATATCTATTTTATTTGAACAAACACTGATTTAGTGAGCTAGATTTTGGTCAACAGGTGATATATATGTGCATATATATAATAAAAATTTCATTTTTCTGACAGATGTGAGCTCTCAGAAGAGCTCATTCACTGTGTACATAATAATATGTCTTTCAATTGAAAAACATGTACATATATATTTTTTCTTGACAGATTGAAACGCTTTAGAACTAACACTTGGTTCTTTCAGGAATATATATTTTTTTTCCTAAAAGTGTTCCTGGTCTAATCATCCAAGTAAAAAGTAAATCCAAAGGAGTTATTTCAGATGCTTCAATAAATGTTACTCATTTTATGACTTCATTAAAGCAAAATTAAAATATCACTACACTTTACCAGCGTCATTCATAAACCCATAATTGGAGTACAGAGATATGTAAATTATTTAAACTTATATACTCACACCTACTATCAAAAAGCCAAACAATGACTATACAAATAAGATTTCCTTTTTAATTCTAAGGTTTCTATTATACTTGTTTTTTCCATATACGTTTTTCTACACTGTGTCTCATGCTGGAATATCATGTACTTTGCTTTTCTCTTGTTTGCACCACAACCGGACTTTGAGGTTCACTGGGCCTTCAAAGGGAACCAGCGAGCTTTGGAGTCCCTAAAGCCTTGGGGAAGAGGGGGTATCAATAAGACCAGTTGTAGCAGGAACTGTAGTTGTACTTGTAACGAATGAACAAGTCCCGCTGGTGTAGGTTTCACGCTGCTGCCAAGGACTCTCTGCTTCTCTAAGGTGTTGACGGCACCTTGCAGGGAGAACGCAGGGCAAGGCTACCACCAGGAAGAGAAGGAAGGAAACCTTGGCCACAAAGTTAAGTCACAGCTGGGAAGCAAGACAACACTCTGGAGCTCCACAAGCGTGAGCACAGATGAAAGCCAAGAGATGGTGGGACAAGTCGGAGGACAAAGGCACTTTAGGCTAAGTGGTAACACATTGGAGCATTCTTGCCGCGCCAAACAGGCCAGGCTGATGCAAAACTGGCCAGAGAAAACCGGCTCCAAGGGTAAGATGAACATCTGGAAAGCCATAGACTATAAGGACAGATTCTTGATAGCATTCCTTAACAAAGTTAAAAGCAGAGGAAAGAGTTTCTCCAGCACAAGTCTTGTATGTGAACATATATCCTGGACTTGATTGATTCAACATAATGCAACAGTGAGTATCTCTTATACGCCAGGCTTTGTCCCAGGCACAGGGAATAAAGTTATGACCAACAAAGAAGCTGTACCCTCATGGAACTTTCTTTTTTCATGTGAAAGACAACTAGCAAAAAAAAATGATCTGGGGTAGAAAAAAATTCAAGGAGAGAAAAAAACAACAACAAAGGATCTGGGGTGAGTCAGGTGTGAGTGAGTTGGCCTTTCTAGGGGACATTTGCATTGCAATCTTCACTATGAGGGTAAGACAACCACACCAAGATCTGGGGAAGAACACTTCAGGCAGGCCAGGGGCAACAAAATATAAGAGCTTTATTGAAGAGAAATCTAGCAATTTCAGAGAAGAAAACATGAAATGTTATCAGAAAGGACTGTCTGCATAGAGAGGGAACAGACACGGCCCATAGGCAAATACCGGTTTGTAATGGTACTGGGGGAAACCCCATATTAGGATGAGGTGTTTAATTTAATTGGGCATGATAATTAGGTGAGCCATGGGGGTCTTTTGGTTGCTGGACTTCAATACTTTGATAGCCTCGGGAAGAGGAAGCAGCCACATAAGAGAATAGACCTTGGTGGCTAGCTTTAGGTACATAATCTAAGGAATTTTAGCAAGGCAGAGGAAATTGAAGAAAAAGGCACGGCCTGCCAAAGCCACATGCTCAAGTGGGCTTTGAGAGATGCAACTGGATATTGGGACGCTCTGCCTTTGCAATTGGATGCAGCAGCATTAATTATTTTTCTTGTCCCCTCCAGGAGTGCCTTAATGGGAGATGGAGTTACTTTGACTCATGGTTTAGTGGGTACGGTCCTCCATGGTGGAGGAGCAGAAAGCAGGCGCTCCTAATGTGCCTTGCTCATTCCTTGTGTTTTCATAAATAAAGCTAAACCACACTCCTTAGACTCCTGCCCCCACTGACCACCAACGCTAACCCCCACCACTGACTACACCCTCAGTACCACCAGCAGTCTTTGAGTTATTTCTGCTTCTGTAAGTAGCCCCTCACCCATTGTCTTAGCTAGGGTTCTACTGCTGCGAAAAGATACCATGACCATGGCAACTCTTAGAAAGGAAAACATTTCATTGATGCTCACCTACAGTTTCAGAGGTTCAGTCCATCATCATCATGGTGGGAAACATGGCATCATGGAGGCAGTCTTGATGCTAGAAGAGCCAAGAGTTCTACAAGCAGACATGAGGAGACTCTGATGCCACACTGGGCAGAGTTTGATCATAAGAACCCTCAAAACCCACCCCCACAATAACATACTTCTTCCAACAAGGCCACACCTACTCCAACAAGGCCACACCTCCTAATATTGCCACTCCCTTTGGGCCAAGCATTCAAACACATGAGTCTATGAGGACCAAACCTATTCAAACAACCATGCCCATACTCCTATAAGGAACTTCAGTAAAATTTATTGGACCACCAAGCTGAACTTTGGTGGTATCCATAATTTGATCTATAGTAGGCTCTCTATTTGGGGTGAGTAGACTGTATGAAGCCACCTCCCATGAAAAGCCTTGTCACACGACAGCTTTGGACAGCATTTCTCAACCTGTGGGTCCTGATCCTCCCCATGGCTAGACTATCAGTTCTCCTGTATTTCTGTTATTTACACTATGACTCATAACAGTAGTAAAATTACAGTTACTAAGTAACAATGAAATAATGTTATGGTTGGGGGTCCCCACAACATGAGGAACGGTGTTAAAGGTTGTCGCGTTAGGAAGGCTGTGGAACCCTGGCCAGCAGCACTGGGAGTCGTCTGAGACAGGAAAGGATGCCTGCAATTGGGGCTGGCCCAGAGGAAGTGCAATAGGAGACTGTTTGGGGTTCCCATATTCTCCAATCGTCTTAGCTACCTATCCGCTCCAGAGTGAGCCATTCCCTTCTGGAGGGAAGAGAGAGAGTCCTAAACTCAGGCGAAAGGAACACGCACTATACAAGTCTAAGGAAGTAAAGGCAATTTATAAATCTCAGGGATCCTTGACACTTACAAATTCACAGAAGTTATTCCCTAACGTGGTAAGAGCCATGATTCCTGGGGTGCAGCGCCTGCCCTGTGGCCCTGCTGTGAGTCATGTTGGGAGCTGCAAGGATGCAGCCTCAGGAGTCTCCACCCATGCTGGGGTGGGCTTGCCAGCAATATGGCTACATATGAGCCAGGCTATGAGCCATCCGCATTCCTACTACACAGAGTCCTTATGTGCTCACGTGTGTGTGTGTGTGTGTGTGTGTGTGTGTGTGTGTGTGTGTGTGTGAGAGAGAGAGAGAGAGAGAGAGAGAGAGAGAGAGAGAGAGAGAGAGAGAGAGAGAGAGCTCCCTACCCCCAAATTCTCTGTCTTACCAAGATAGATATGAGTGGGGTCTTTGGTTGGGCATCAGTGCCTTCTCTGTGGTGAATAGTTGCTCATTCTTATCTTCCCAGAAAAGGCCGTATGAAAATAACCTAAGCATCCCCCGAGCTGTACTGTGGAGCTTCAGTTCATGAACGTGGCTATCATCAAACCGTCAGTCCTACTTTGGTATTAGTCTTGCTGTACACAAAGTCGTCCCAGGTCTGCACACTGCCTGCTTCCCGGACTTAAAGTCTACAAGGCAGCAGCCTGCCCTCCGTTTTGACCTGAACATTACTTTCGTTGGTGAGTAAACTTTGAAATGGAATTTCAAAGTTGCTCCTGGGTCTTTGTGTGCAGCAAACACAAACAAAGCATGCCCACGTTCTCTTCAAAGGTCAGGATTCTCTTCCTCTGAGTCTGGCACCTGACAATGTTGCTAGGGAAAGAGATTAAACCAAAGACCCTGGTGAGCCTTGGGGATTATCTACTGATTTCATTTGCACAGGCTCTATTTCCTCCCACTAATGCTGGCAAGTGAGCGCTGCCTGCTCAATCTGTTGTGTTTATGTTGGATGTGCTCCCCAATGTTCTAATGGGCCTAGGAAAGAAAATTGGCTATGGCAGAATTTAATACAGTCTTTAGTTCCACCACCATGCACCCCAGCTGCCTAGATGAATTCCAAAGAATCCTCAATATACAGGAGCCCCTGAACTTGCCTTTGCCCAGCTTTTCCTTGGACTGACCCACCTTAGCCATGTCCTGTCTTCTCCTTAGAAACACGATGAAACACTTTATATCAGCAGCAGATCTCCCAGTTCCCCCTAAGGACAAGCAATACCTAGCTGCTGCTGACATCTGTGTGAGCTTCCGACCTGCTAATACGCGCTGGGCTTACCTTTCACCGTGTGCCCACCACAACCCGAGCCTGCTGCAGAGCAGGCTCCTCTCTCCCTTCTGGGACTCGCACACCTGCAAGTTGTCCTTCCGCGCAGAGCGTATCGGCCAAGCAGAGCTGAGCAAGCCAATGGCAAAGAGAAAACCTCCTGCAAGGTAGATGTGACGGCATCAAGAAGCCTCCTTCCGCAAATTCCCTGTGGATGGCGCGCTCCCCAGAGAGACAGGGGCAATGGATAGGAAAGCGGACAAGGAATGTCTAATATGGAAAGGTGTGCAACTCCAACCTAGAAAATTCACGTTATCTTTACTGGTGACAAGCTTGAGAAGGTTTGGAGTCAACGTTTAGCTGTTTATCTAAATGCCGCTGGTGGGAAGCAGGCTACCAGGAGATGCTAAAACAGCCACGGTTTCCTTTATGTTGGCATTAACAGGCAGTGTGAATGGGTTTAAGAACATTTTGTTGAAATTTTCTCCACTTTGAACGGCAAGGGATTAGATGTCTATTCCTCTTTCTGTCTCACTGCCCCTGCCCCTATCAGAGAGAGGAGTTCACCCTTAAATTGAAAAGCAATTAGCCAGCCAAGCACTTCCAGGTAGAAAGGTATCAGGTATACTCTGGCCTTTGGGCAGCATCCAGCCTTAGGTTCTGAGCGTCAATCCACACTTGGAATTGTTCTATACACCTGTATGTCATTCGACGGTTTGCCCAGCTCCAGAAAATTATGATTTAAAATAGCACGGGGGAGGGTGGGAGGGGAGAGAGAGAGAGAGAGAGAGAGAGAGAGAGAGAGAGAAGAGAGAAGAGAGAAGAGAGAAGAGAGAAGAGAGAAGAGAGAGAAGAGAGAAGAGAGAGAAGAAGAGAGAGAATGAGAAAGTCCAGGGGAAGGGATTTCCTAACTCTCAAATAAAACCGTGCAGTAGAGTACTCATGAAGTAAACAGAAAACATGGGCAGCTGAGAAATCAATTTAGCTGAACAAACAATGTTTCATGTAATGAACTACTAATTATCCTTTTATGCCATGTCAGTCTGAGTGATTACAGAGCTGTGCAGTTTAATTTGACGTTTAAGCATCGCCTTGCTCCGTTAGCTTCATATAAAGCCACAACACATTCAGCGAGCGGGGGCTCTGTGTTTATCAGCTACCAAGTAAGCACCTGTATTAATAATCAGACGAGCGTCTTGGAGCCTTTTTTAAAACTATGTTTTAATATGAGGACGAGTAAAACCCAGAACCCGAGGGAGAGGAAGATCAAGCCGGGCGCCCTCAGGCAGTAGCGTGGTGGCATGCAGAAGTCTCCTTGCAGCAATGCCAGCGTCTAGAGATGCCATCACCTCCGTGCGAAAGCACTAAACACAGCTCTTCGGTTCGGGGACAATCACCTGCCGGATGGGAGCAGACGAGCAAACGGGTGGAGAGCAGGATGAAAAGCACGCTTCTCCACATTAGACTCAACACACTGTGCACATCGTCGTAAGAGCCTCCCCTCTGCGTGTAGGGGTGCCGTCTGCGAAGGACGCGTGCGTGCGTGGGTTAGAACCCCTCAGTTTGCCTGCCTTTCACATGTTTCAGAGAACAGGAAAAGCAGCCGAGTGTAGAGACAGCAAGCTCTTGATTTTTAGGTTTTTTTTTTTTTATTCCATCCCTTTCTATAGATACATGCTTCCCCTGCCCTGAGCCCAGGCTGAGCCACAGGTCGTGATGGATGAGGAAAGAAGAGAAGGTAAAATAAAACTTCTTCCATACTAGGACCATTCCTTTTTCTTCAACTTGCTGAACAAGAAAAGCTGGCCCTCCTAATATCCAATATATACAAAGAACTCAAGAAGTTAGACTCCAGAGAACCAAATAACCCTATTAAAAAAATGGGGTACAGAGCTAAACAAAGACTTTTCACCTGAAGAAATTCGGATGGCTGAGAAACACCTTAAAAAATGTTCAACATAATTAGTCATTAGAGAAATGCAAATCAAAACAACCCTGAGATTTCACCTCACACCAGTCAGAATGGCTAAGATTAAAAACTCAGAAGACAGCAGGTGTTGGTAAGGATGTGGAGAAAGAGGAACACTCCTCCACTGCTGGTGGGATTGCAAGCTGATACAACCACTCTGGAAATCAGTCTGGCGGTTCTTCAGAAAACTAGACATGACACTTCTGGAGGACCCTGCTATACCCCTCCTGGGCATATACCCAGAGGATTTCCTGGCATGCAATAAGGACATATGCTCCACTATGTTCATAGCAGCCTTATTTATAATAGCCAGAAGCTGGAAAGAACCCAGATGTCCCTCAGTGGAGGAATGGATACAGAAAATGTGGAATATTTACACAATGGAATACTATTCAGCAATTAAAAACAATGAATTCATAAAATTCTTAGGCAAATGGTTAGAATTGGAAAATATCATCCTAAGTGAGGTAACCCAAGCACAAAAGAACACACATGGAATGCAGTCACTGATAAGTGGATATTAGCCCAGAAGCTCTGAATACCTAAAACACAATTCACATATCAAATCATTCCCAAGAAGAAGGAAGGAGAGGGCCCTAGTCCTGGAAAGGCTTGATGCAGCATTGTAGGGGATTTCCAGGACAGAGAAGTGGGAGGGGGTTAATTGGGGAATGGGCAGAGGGAAGAGGGCTTATGGGACTTAGGGGGAGGGGGAACTGGGAAAGGAATAATCATTTGGAATGTAAAAGAATATAGAAAATAATAAAAAGAAAAAAAGGAAAGCTAGCCCTCCCCAGGCTGTGGCTCTTAGCTTCAAGTGTACATTGGCATCAATTGGTGACTTGGATTCCACCTCCAGAGAGTCCTGTTTGTCTGTGAAAGTCATCGGTTTTTTTTAAATTATTTTATTTTATTAACATTATTTTCCTAGTTAACAAACCATAATTGTATACCTTTGTAGGGTAAAGTGTGATGTTTTGATATATGTATGCAGTGTAGAATTATTAAATCAAGCTGATTAACATATTCATCACCTGGCGTCATCTTTTAGGGAAGACATTTGAAATTTGCTCTCTTGGTTATTTTGAAATATGTCATACATTATTATTAACTGCAGTCATCTTGCTGGGTCATAAAGCATATCCTATTTAATTAAACTTCAAATCCTTTGGCCAACAATTCCCCAACCCTCTATTCATTCCTGGCCTCTGGTAACCTCTGGTAATCAGCATTCTGAGTTGACTGTCCTGGATTTCCCATATATTGAGATGATCATCAAGTGTCACAAATGGAATTTCCAAAAGGGTCCTCACTTCCAAAGCTCCTCGGGTCAGTCTTCTGCGAGGCTATTGCTGGGGCCTCCTGTTTAATCGACTAAGGTTTCCAACTGTTCCATTTACTCTACCCAGACATGTGCACTGAGTTCTTGGGAGGCACGTCCCCGGTTTGAAAAGATATGTGGTAGGTAACAGTGATACTCACCAGTGAGAGGAGATTCTCATAGCATTGTAAGCAGCTAGCAAGGACCATGGCGAGTAGTGGTTGTGAGAACCTTCTGTGCTGCTAGCCCTGTCCTTATGTGATGGTGGGAACACGAGCCTGGAAAAATCAGGAAGCTCATTCAAGGTGGAGCATTTAATAAATGACAAACTAGAGGGCCAAGTGACCTAATTCAAACCCTTTATTTTCTGGTGAGTGCTTTGATTTCAGAGACGTTAAGTGCCTCGACTGGCCAAGGGCCAGAGCATCCAAAGCCTTGGGGCTGAGGCTCTATTTTTCTCTGGGAAAAAGATTGTCGACTGTACCCACTAGACAGCTGGAATTAGGGTAATGATGAACGAGAGGGATCTATAGCTCAGCGGCCCCAAATCAGACTCATTAAGTAAGGCAGTCCCCACCACTTAGCTCTGTTCTCAAGATAGGTATGAAAATGAAACAAATCAAACAGCTTTAAGCATTAACTAAGTGCCAGAGAATTGTGTGTAGGAGTCTAACTGCTGGATCCTTAGCGTTTCTGGGACTTTCTTCTCCCTGCCATTTCTTGGACAGAAGGACAAATCAGTCTTCACTCTCAGCTAAGCCTGTAATGTTATATTCACCTGTCTGTGAAGCCACACTCATAGCCAAACCATGTCCCCAGAAATCCAATTTCATTTTTCTGGAGTGGGTCCTGGATGTCCTGTGTTTTGAAGTGGCTCTCAAAATTCTCATGTGTCCTCAAGATAGACTTGGAAGCGGACGTTTTGAGCCACCCAGGTCTGTGCGGAAGCTGAGGCTTAAAGTCAGCCTCCATCTTTTTCTCTCCCTCTTGCTTTCGTGAGACAAGAAGAGACTAAGAAAACGTAAGGAGCAAATAAAATCTCTGGTCCTATATTGGAAATATAGTGGGGAAAACAGGGAAATCCAAACAAGGTGTAGCATCAATAATGTTAGCTCTGTGCAAAGGCTCCAAGTAGCTAAAGCTGTAACAGACCACAGGGCAACTCTATATGGGCAAGCTCTGTGTGAGTCTACAAGGTTTTATGTATTGCTTGTTTGTTTTTTGTTTGTTTGTTTGTTTTTGTTTGTTTTGCTTAACAAACAAAAAACAAACAACAACAAAAAACTTTATTGGCAAAGAGTCATATTTTGGCTTGCTCTGCATGAGAACTTAAAAGAGGGCGTTCTTTCATCATGACATCCCCCTCTCCCTTTCAAAGCCTACCCCCCTCAGGAGTGTGGAGAACTCTGAGAATGAGGACTTCCATTCACCTTTAAATTAGACCATAGTTCCAGGACGGAGGCTGGAGTTCTCCCTAGGGGAGCTAGGAAGAGGACTGTCGCCACCAAGGAAAAACTAACTGGGGAAAAACGGGGGATGGCAGCCCTAGAATACAGGGAACCCCTCACAAGAAGGCAGCAGGGTAGGCACACTGCATGACCTGAAGCCATGCAGTTCAGATAGCATAATAAAGTGTTTCCATTGTGGGGCCAACCTGCCTTTACTGCCGTGTTCTTACCATACCCACATGCATATTTTATGATCTTCCTGGATGCAATGTGTTCTCTACATATTACATATGTAGCCTCCAAGCACATTAAAAACATCTGCTGCCCCACAGCTCCCTGAACTTTTTTCCCAGCCTATGTGCCTGGTTCCCAGGCGTGTATCCCAAGACTGCCACAGCTAAGAAAAACAAAACAAAACAAAACAAAACAAAACAAACAAACAAAACAAATAAATATTAGCAAATGGTACTTTTGCTACCAGATCTCTGGAATGGTCCTCAGGAGTGCTCAAGAATCTGAAAGGTTTTTAATTTTCGTAATTCCATCTGAAGAATTAGTTCATGGTTATTGTGGTTGTGTTATTGCCAAAAATATAAATCTACTTGGTTCTGACCCAAGGAAGGTTAGAATTAGACCACCTTCTGTATTATAGACAAGCCTGTTCCAGGAGCCTCCTGTGCAGTGTCCCCAGGAGGTTAAGAGGAAAAGATGCTGAAAAATGTGGTTTTAGCAAGAGGCCCTTTCATCTGTTTGAGTCTCATCTCTCCCTACAGCAAAAGAGGGGCTTCCGCTCTGACCACCCTGCTAGGATAGTGTTTTAAATCAGCCCCTCCATCCGGCACGCTTCTGGCTTTGTATGTGGCCAGGGTAGGATTTCCGTTACACTGCGTTCCAATCTGGAACCTGGAGGCTGGGTGGCTCTGCATTTGGCCAGTGCTCAGATGTGTCACTCCTCTCCATCTCCCACAAGCTTGGGTGGTTTCTATCCTTACCTATTCCCTCTGCTAAATGGGAAACTCCCTTGAAGGGGAGAGCTGCGAGCTAGCGTTTGTGTCCCTTACTACCATCCAAGCACAGGGCTTGCCGCAAGCAAGTGTTGGACACATGTTTGTGAAATGTGTTTTGCGATTCTTTAAGTGGCGAGGCTTCCTATGGAGCTGTCTTATGTCTGCAGTCAGGAGCCCTGTGGTCACATGAACAGGGCTGGTGGGCAGTGCATACTCAAAACTCAGCTGGAGGACCCTTTGCCTCCGCCTTAGCCGGAAAGAGTTAGTCCTCTTGGATTGATTCACTGAAGACTAAAGGGGGTGTGACAGCATCTCAGAGTCACCAAAGTCCAAATGTTCTTGTCTTCAAGGCCCAGGAAACTCTATTGAGTGTTCTCCATTCGCGGATGGTACAAGAATTCCTCCTAAGAGACACATGAAGGATGTGTGGGGGCAGCGAGACCAGCCTTAGAGCACTTGGATGCATAGAAGATTACAAATAAGATGTAAGCCTGGCATAGCCCATGGCCAATCGACTGCAGATAAAGGCCATAGTGAAAACCCAAGGGGAGACATCCTCACTGTGAATTGGAGTGATACCATCCAACTGGAACCTGCAGGGATAACCCACTAAAGAAAGAGCTCTATGCCCTGTCCCCTACCCTGGGTTCCCTTCAGCTGGCTTAATGTCCTAGTTCTTTATTCTAAGACATTTCCCCCAAAAGCATCTCCTTTGTGGTCCTTTCCCACAGAGCTACTGATTCTCTCGACCTTTCTTCCATAACATTTTTTTTCTTTCAATACATTGTAAACTCTCCCAGCAAGACTCCACCTTTGGCCAAGACCCTGGAGATCTGTCAGTTGCTAGAATATACATTATATTCCTGGGCTAAGGACAGAAAAAGAAAGAGAGGAGAGGTCCCTAACATCGCCAGAGCTGAGGACAAGGCAGTTATAAATCAGCCTCATCCATCGAATTGCCATGGTTAACCCCCTGCAAACATCCACCCCATCAGTAAATTAATAAAAGCTGTCTGTCTCCTTCTTTAAATCAAAAACTCCTTCTTTCAATCAAAACTGCCTCTTTCTTGATTGAAAATACTTCTCTCATATGTCTCATGTACAAATAAATTCTGTTGCTCAAACTAAGCATGAAGACCTATTAAGGAAGGACCATGTCTGCAATGTTTCCCTTGACTAGCACATGCTGGGCCTGATGGAAGGGTGGAATAGAAAAGGAACAGGAGAGAATGCAGTTGAACCACTCCGCCATTTTATTCTAAGTCTGTAAGTCTGTCCATTTCATGTAAGTCTTATCTATCTGGCTATTTCGTAACCAGAATCCAACAAAGTCTATCCCTTTGTCCATTGTTTCCAGGTCTTAAGTTTTCTGTGCATAAAGGGCAGCTTTACACCCATCAGCCAGTCTACACAATTAATTTGGGACATTTTCTTTCCTTCCTGTATCAGTCAGACTTTTGCTGAGATTATGCCGCATAACAAACAGTTCTCCTCCCTAAATCTCAAAGGATGGAAACATCTAACAATTATCTTATACTCTGATTTCAGCTGAGCTCACTTGGGCCAAGCTGAATTCAGGCCATGTCCTCTCAGGCCACCCCCATTGTTCTCCCAGAGCCCCACTGGGAGGAACAGAGTTACCTGGGAAAATACTGAGCTCAGAGGCAAACACTTCTAGAGGGCCAGTAGAAACTTATCACTCCTAGTTTAAGGCCTGAACTCATATCGTGATGTCACTTCTTCCATCCACGATCCATTGGCCCGTGAGAGTCATTAGAACAAGCCCACATTCACAGTGATTTTCGGAAATATAGCCTATTCAAGATGGTTTGAAGAATGAAATCAGCGTAATTTGCGGCTCATCACCGAATCTTCCACAAACCTGAACATCTTTGTCTCCTCTGCTCCATTGGCTACACTGGAATCTGTAAATCTACCCTATCCAAACTTAGGTTTGCTCTTCCACCTCCTCCTCCTCTTCCACCTCTTCCTCCTCCTCCTCTCCCCCCTCCTCTTCCCTTTCTCCTTTTCTCCTCTCTCCTACTCTTCATCCCCTCTCCCTGATCCTTTTCCCTCTCCCTCTTTTTATCTCTCTGCCATGAGGCAAACACTACCATCCAATGTTCTAAACACCAAAATTTACAGGTCCAGCAAAACTGCATCAAGATCACTTGTCTATGTGCGATATTTTTAATAAATCCTGACTTCTGAGCAGCCAAGAAACAGGGGCCACACATATTGATAATTTCACCCGGCATCTGCAGCATGGGAGACACTGGGTGGAGTGTCACTGGGCTGTGAACACATCAAGGACACATAAACCTACATCTATAGGAAGGTTTTGTACAAAAAGAAAAATCATAATGTGAAAACTAACAATCCCAAGCTCTGACATTAGATAGACCTCAGTTCAAATCCTGATTGAGCACCCTCTGGGAAGGTTTTAACCATGTCCTACCTCAGTTTCCTTGACTGTAAAATGTACACTGTAGCAGACCATGTAATGAATAAAAGAGGAGCCGTCCGTAAGTGTCAGCCTTCTGTTATTGCTGTGCAGAGGATTGCAAAGTGTTATTTGTTATTATGTACAGTGTGATAAAAAATATTTTTAAGTAAATCCATAATGACAAGGGGTAAACAGGAGCATGTGTAGAGTAGCAAGATGCTAACTAAAACACCCTTTTCTTTATTTCCTCCATGAATAATATGGTTTTGTTTATTCAATTTTTAAAATTTGGACACTTATTTTCCTTGGTGTCCAGCCAACACTGGGGTGGTGACACCCATATGGACCCACCCTGTGCCACAGACATGGCTGTTCAGACAGAGGCTGTCTGTCGGGTTCATTATAAACACTTTATTTTAATTCCCACAGTAAGTCTGCAAAGTAAGGACTAGCATGCCCGTTTAGATTACACAGGTAAGGACTGGGCGGTTCCACCATCTGTGGAGAGCCCTACAGTCAGGAAACATGAACTGTTAGAAACAGACCTTGGCCTGCCTCTGAAGCCTAGACTTCCTCCTCCACTCACATTCCTACTCAGTCACCAATTTTTAGGCAATTTAGAGTGAGGAAAACAAACCAGAAGCATCTAGACAGATGCTGTAGACAAGGCTCCTTGGAGAGATGCTCAATCTAGGGCTAAAGCTGGGAATGCACAGAAAGAACCTGAACTATCCTGTAATACTAAACAGAAGGAAGCCCCTCCCAGTACTTTGCTCCTTTCTTCTTTCTCTCCTTCCTTCCTTCCATTTCTTCATTCTTTCCTCTCTTCCTGAGTATGTTTCCAGGAATCATCCAGGCTTGCACATGCTAGGCAGATGCTCTATTGTTGAACTATACCTTGAGCTAAAAAAAAGAAAAGAGGAAACTCTTAATGAGAAAGCATAGAAAGACACAGCAATGCTCTTGCGCCTAAGCAACACAAGATACAACCAAATAGCATCAATGACCCAGGGACAACTGACACACGACTAAGTGGGGCTGGGCAACAGCTCAAATAAGAAAAAAAGAGAGCAATATCTGTGCACCAGGCCTGAAAACTAACAACCGAATAAAAAGTGGAAAGAAAGGCAGGCATGGAGAAATGTGTTGGTAATCGCAGAACTCCAGAAGCAAAGGGAAGCAGTTCTCAAATTCAACAGCCAGCGAGAGTTTGCTGTACAAAGAAGAAGAAGAAGAAGGAGGAGGAGGAGGAGGAGGAGGAGGAGGAGGAGGAGGAGGAGGAGAAAGGAGGAGGAGGAGGAGGAGGAGGAGGAGGAGGAGGAGGAGAAGGAGGAGAAGAAGAAGAAGAAGAAGAAGAAGAAGAAGAAGAAGAAGAAGAAGAAGAAGAAGAAGAAGAAGAAGAAGAAGAAGAAGAAAAAAAGGGAGAAGGATCCACAACCTTTCTTTCAGAAAACTGACTATCTGTGTAAATATTCCACCCTGAGGACCTGGGCCACAGGTAAGTACATACTGCGTCAATGCTTCCTTCTCTAGAACATGGTGTAGAAATGAAAGAAAGTCCATCCTTGGAGCAGAGAAACCTAACAAGTGACACTTCAGCCAGGAGAGCAGAGTCTAACTCAGAAGTAATGCTGACTGAGGCAGTCTTGATCTTGCGTCATGAGAATGATGGCCTTGGGATTCTCTAGCCCTAGCGGAATCATGAAGAGAGTAGCCAGTGAGTCTCATGAATGGGCATGCTGTGAAATGCTGGAGCAGGACTTCCCAAAATCATCAAGGTCACCCAAAACATAAAAACCTGAGCCATGGAGCCCGAAGAGACAGCAGGACAAATGCAGTGTCATGCCCCAAGTGGGCTCTGGTTAGGAACATTTGTAAAAAGGAAATCATTAAAATTTGAGTTATAATTAATAATACTACCTCAATAGTGGCTCTTTAATTGTGACAAATGTATCATTAATTCAATAATAGGGGAAACTAAAAATGAGCTGAGAACTCTCCGTGGTATATTCAGTCTTTCAACAAATCCAAAACATCTAAAATTAAAAGTTTATTCTTAAAAAACACTGAGACTGGGTCATAGAAAGAGGCATACAAATACCAGCAGGCACCAGTTATTAGAGAAATGCAAATGAAAATTGCATTTGCTACTCACTCTAGTTACTGGCCTGTGTCTAAGAGACAAAGGCTCCTTCTGGGAGCAGGATCTCAAGGGAGTGCATGCTCCGGCTGTGGGTGCCTCACAGTTGACCACCCTGCCCCACCTCTCAGCACCAACCCAAAGACAACAAATGCATTGAAAAGAAAAAGACCAGTGTGATGAGGATGTGGAGAGAAGAGAATCCTCACAAGAAATTAGTTTGGGCATAGATGAGTAGAGAAAACACGGAAAACAGCATATAGGTCCCTGCAAAATTATAAACAGAAGTACTGTGTTATCCAGAAAGTCCACCACTGGGTGCATAGTCAGAGGAAATGACGTCAGCATTTTAGGGAGAGCCACTGCCTCTCTCAGCTCGACTCAGCTACTGGAAGTAGACAAGAAAAACAAACAACACCAGTACCCATATTAGTTACTTTCCTTGTTACCGACAAAGGCCATTTAAGGAAGGAAGGGGGCGTTTTGGCTTGGGGAACCACCCATCATGGCAGGAAAAACATGGCGGCAGAAGCCGATGCAACAGGCCACGGTGCCTTCGCTGGTGCTCACCTTGCTGTCTCCTTTTTCTTCAGTTCAGGACTCCTACTGGTAGGGGTCTTCCCACCTCAGTACCCAGTCTAGAAACTTCCTCACAGTCACACCCAGACATGGCTCTCTAAGATGATTTTAGATCCTGTCTATGACATCTACAATGCACACACTGCTAGTCTCATACCATACACAGTTATTTCTCCTTATAGAGTTTACATTTTCCAACAATCGTCTTCAGAGTGTGGGTCTCTTTTCCCCCACCCCCAATATGGTGCCTAGAAGAAGAAAGATGTCCATCACTGGATTCCCAGAAATGGAAGAGAGCTGCCTACTAGGTGCCCAGCAGCTGTTTGCTGCATGAATGCATCTCCAGGAGCGATGAGCAGCTCTGGCCTGTGTGGTCCTAGGAGAATGGCACACTTGGGCATTGTGAAAGTGGAGATCTCACTCTCAGCAGCCCCCCTCCCCGCCAGCACCAATAGAGGACTTCTCTCCACCTTCCCAGTTTCTTGGTTCACCTCCATATCCCCAAAGGACATTTAATTCTAAGCCTTTCAAATAAAATCTGAGAAAGGAATTTTACCTGCTGTAATCAAATGTCCTAGAAAACACAACAGTTGCCCAGAATCCAGGCAAATTATAAGAACCACATATTTTCTTTTGTGTCACTGTTTAGTTATCCCAAGAACAGAGTCTGGTCCAGATATCAAGAAAACCTAGACTCCTAAAAACCACAGGAAGCATGTGGCCCAGAACACAAATAGGCTTCCCTAAGGCCACTTGGTCTTAAGTCTCTCGGGTGTATCAGCCTTCCTGATTGTTATTTTATTCACAGTGCATTCCAGGTCACAGCAAGTTAGTAATTTTGCCATATCTTTCACTGCCTGGCTTTATGTAAGTGCTGCTAAGAATAAAATTAACCAGTGGGAGAAAAACATCAGTTTGGTATCTAATTTTAGAAAACTTGATGAATAAATCTATTAAATCCATTGTGGGGAAAGAGAAGAGCAAACCATTCCATGTTTGGAGAAAATAAATAGAAAATAAAAGGTGATTGTCTTTATAATTTAGGACAACAAACTTAAATGTAAGTTTCCCCCCGCCACAACACCCTTTTTTTTATTTACAAATGACCATATTGGCTGATTGTATACTTTTATGCACATAACCCTCAACTTGGAATTTTAAGAAGATACAATCCCAGGCAAGAAGCCATGCAGAAACATCATTGCTGGAGCCCTGGATTCTGCGCTCGCCGGGGAGGGGAGGTCCTTTATGAGAGTCCACGATGGGCACATAAATCATCTTCCTGAGATCATGAGAAGCAGGTGCCCCGCAGGCCGCACTGTAGACATCTGGCAGGCTTTCATCCTCACACCCACCCTCCCGCTCAACATCTGGCAGCCTCTTCATCCTCCACCCCACCCTCGCCCCCAACGGCCTCCCAACATCTGCCACACACTTCTCTTAACCTCAGAAGCAAATCCAGTCAGAGGCTCAAAAGCATAGCATTCCAGGGGTGGTGACCTGGAGTTACACGCTGGGTGGGACTAGGCAGGGATTTTTTTTGTTGTTGTTGTTTGTTTCGATTTGCTTTTATTTTCCTGAACATTAAATAAACACACAATTCTCTCAGAAATACAATTTCATTCTAGTCATTTCTCAGTGAGAAACTCATTTAAAACTGAAATCTATGGTTGGTATCCAAGAGAAGCTCCATATCAGCCCAGAACTAGAGCACACAATGGAACAATTTTACGCTGGTGACAAGCGTCTTAGGAACAAAATGAATTAAGGTCTGTTTGAGGGGAAAATGGATAAAATATTTCTCTCTTGCTGACAAAGTACAAATCACTTAGGTAATGTATCTGAAACTTAATCTAAAAATGCCTCCTAGCCCGTTTTAGGGAGTGAGTGCTTCTTGAATTCCACTGTTCGTTTCAGAATAGCTTCTCTGAGCCCCCCACACCTCCAGCTCCTCTGGTTTATGGAGGCCTCTCCACTCTTGGCCTCTCAGGTCCTGACTGCCAAGGGGAAGCTTGCTTGTTGGGCTGTCTCTGAAAGCCCTCTCCTGAGTCAGTCACGTGACTGGGAACTGCTGCTTCTTCTTCTTCCTCCTCCTCCTCTTCCTCCTCCTCCTCCTGATTGATCTGCCTTCAGGCTACTCCATTCTGACAGTTTGCTGCTGACCACTTCCTGGTAGTTACCTCAGAGCTTCAACTGAGTAAACTCTCAACTTTTACCCTTAGGTGTACGTGTACACACACACACACACACACACACACACACACACACACGTGCACGCACGCACGCACACTTCTCAGTTCCCTCCCCTTAGACCAAGCCCTGGTCTTTTCAAGAGGAGAGCACAAGTATTCTGGGCACAGGTGAATTCTCATGAAACAGACTTTTCAAACAAGGAGCTACACTGGGCCTTGGCTGCCTGCCAAGATGCTGGAAGTATCCCAGAGACTCGTAGACTAGAAGCTTATCAAAGCATTTTATCATTTTATTACACACTTAAATTAGTAATTACTTTGGGGACATTATTTGGACACTCTTGTAGTGTGTAGTTTCCTGTTTTCAACTTTAGATATGGTTAATGGCTGTTCCTCGGTTGGAATTCCTTGTACATTTGTCTGCGCAGTGTTGCCCTTTTAAGTCCTTAAGAATGTAGTAGAACAAAGAGTTATATTGGCATTGGCTTCTGTTCTGATAGTCTCTTGGAGTTGGGGAATCTCTTTGTTAATTAAAGTCACAGGAGGAGAGTAAGCTAAGTTAGGTTAGAAGACAGTAGGCTCAGAAAGGACCTTAGCAGGTTGAAGCTGCCAACAGTTAGTCTACAGACAGAGCGAGAGAGGAAAGGATATCCAAGTAGACATAGACACTTCCCACCCAGGTTCTCAGTTATTGGCTTTATATCAAGCTGCATGAGGCCTTGCCACTCTGCATCTGGTGTGTATGTGTGCGTGTGTATGTGTGCGTGTATGTGTGTGTGTATGTATGTGTGTATGTGTGTTTGTGTATAGATGTATATGTGTATATGTGTGTATGTGTATATGTATATGTGTGTATATGTATGTGTGTATGTGTGTATGTGTTTGTGTGTATGTATATGTGTGTATGTATATGTGTGTATGTGTATGTATGTGTGTATGTGTGTATGTATGTTTGTGTGTGTATGTATATGTGTATATGTGTGTGTATGTGTGTGTGTATGTGTGTGTGTATGTGTGTATGTGTATGTGTGTGTATGTATGTTTGTGTGTGTGTATGTATATGTGTATATGTGTGTGTATGTGTGTGTGTATGTGTGTGTCTTAACCTCATCTGGAATGAGTAAACTGAGCTCACCAAATGGCTCAGTGCCTGTTGATGTCATGTGCCAAGGCCCATGGCCCAAGTTTTATCCACAGGACTGGCATGACGAAAGGAGAAAAGAAGGCTACAAGTTGTCCTCTGAACTCTGTGTGTGCTGGGACACGTGTGCACTCTGCCCTCCCGCCACGCACACCCAAGCAAATTAAAAACACAATAGAATGAGGAAGTTTACCTAAACACATTTTTCTTCACCTTATTTCTATTGTGAAAAAATAACAATTCCCAAAGAAGAAAGACTAGCATAATTAACTTCGGTAATCGTTGCGATATCTCGTTTCCTCTCTTCCCCTTTAACATCCCTCCCTCCTTTCCCGCTGATGTTTGTTGAGTGGCCCCAGCACATCACAACACTTCATCTGCAAATGCTCGAGCCTTTCTCAGAGATAAAGACTTCTGCCTTAGCTATACTCTGCGTCACTACGTCAAAACAAACCGACTGACAGGCCCGGAATCAAAAGAACAAAACCACTTAGCAATAATTCCTTCTGTCCCTTTCAAATCAAACATCCCAAGGCCCAATGCCTCCCGCCCACCAGACTTGTCAAGAACCCAGCCACTTGAACATTTTTACTTGGGTCTATAATCAAGGAAGAATTTGAGAGTTTTCACTGACAGACTCCATTGGTCTCCGGGTCTTCAAACCAAGAGGAAGTCTGCAGCTGAGGAGCAAGTAAAGAGCCACCTGGAAAGTTCCCATTCCGAGATGGAGAGCAGATTCGCCACGAAGCATTGAAGAGACAGAATAATGATTAAAAATATCAGCATAAATACATCAGTTTCGAAGACTCGGCTATTCATTTTTTATTGTTCTCTTTCATTCATAACAGGAACTACCTGAACACTCTCTGCCTTAGAAAGCAATAGAAACGCATACCTGGGCAGGATGCAAACACCCACCCTCAGGAGGTGTCCCAATCAGGCTTCATCCCTACCAGGAAGGACATAAAGTGTCACACAAAGACTGAAGAAGATTTTCAAGGGACACTGATCACGCCACTTCCAGGTCAGAACTCCATGCTTGTTTAGAAAAGTTGAAATATGTACGGAGGACAGAAAACGTTTTGTTACCTTTTCACCTCAAGACGTCCCCACCGCTCTCGGCGCCTTAGCAATAAAGCCACAAACTGCAGGACAGGTGCCATAAGGGTTGATATTGCCTGCTGACTCTGCCTGTCTACACGGAAAAGCCCACCTGCCCCGGTGATTCAAACATGCGTCTCTCTCAAAGGAAAAATGCAAAACACAGCCGAGCCCCTCTGAGCAGAAACCACAGGTGTACAAAACAATAGAGAACAATACAAAAACACACTCCACCAGGTGCCAATCATCTTCCTGTTAATGTTTCTACTAAAGGGGTACCAGGCTCTATTAGCTGATAACCACAGTATCTGTGAAGTGCTAGATCACAATACTTGGGTGGCAATGTCTTGGAAACCCAGTGGCTGAGAAAGACCAGGTACATTCTGCTCTGAGACCTTCCCCCACCCCATCCGTGGCTATGGTCTTCACCTTGAATTGGCTGTTCAGACCCTCCTGATCTCTCCCTGTATCTCCCAGCACCTTAACTGAAGCAATGCTTATACCTACGCCTCACATACCCGGAGTCATCTTCTCATGGGACTGACTGAACCTTTAAGGAGCAGCCCAACCGCAGGAGACGCTGGTAGCTTCTCCATGAGAATCCAGCACCAACAGGCAAGAGACAATTCTAACTCTGCATCCTGACTTAACATCTGAAACCCGAGTGCCCCTCTGCCTGTGGAGCAGAAATGGTGCTGCCATCTGCCCTCTGAAAAGGGTGGCATCACCCCTTTGGGTTTCTCTGCTGCCACCCTTCTCATTTCTGACTCAAATGCTCATTTGCTGGTGTTATCATGGTAGTTTTTTGCTGATCCTCTTTTGCCTCTACCGTCTTGACACCCTTAGCTGAAGAGGCCCTAACCCTGAGGCCCATGAGACCATCCAAGAGACGGTCCATGTCTAGTACAGAAATGGTGACTCCCACACCCTTGGCTGGCTTGGTTAGACATTCAGTAAGAGCAGAGTAAATGAACTGTAGCGTTCCCGTCCTGAGTCTTAATGAGTCAATGAGTGGAAAGACAGGCACTCGGACCCTTTATAAAACACAGACAGCACTATATCGTCCCAGGATCAGGAGGGGAAACTGGCTAGATTTGTGTATGTATGAATTGTGTGATAAAACACAGTTGTCTAACCTTTTAGCTTACTGAGGGGGGTGTCCCGACACAGACCGTCTCTGATAAGTCACTTCACCTCAGCTCCTTCACCTGTAAAATGAGCCACTAAGGAGATCTAGGCTGAACCAGAGCCTCCATTGGTCGCTGCTAAGAATCATCGTCTTGTGTATTCCCTGGATAGACACCTTTGCCACAAACCAGCAGTGCACGACAGGGAGGCCGCACTTAGCCTGGGTTCAAGTCTGAATTCTAATCTGGAGTCTGACGCTCGCTCACTCCTAAGGCTCTGGGGTTTGGGGGTTTTGTTGTTTATAATTGTAAACAGAGAGGACAATGACTCAGTGCCTGTAAACTAATAAGTAGAATGCCAGGCATGTAGTACGCATTCAGAAATGTGGGTCCATAAGACACTCAGACAGACCGGCACACGCATGTGCATCAAGTGTAGAAATGACGGATTATCCCTGCATCAGCACGCAAGGTTCCACACAAACATGTGAAAATGGCTCTCCAACCCAGAAAGTTTAAAAAGAAAAAGTTTTAATCAACTTAGGAATACTTTTATGCCTACCATTATTATATCTATATAAAATTTTCCATGATAATCTTCAATCCTAACATGTTTTTTTCTACATTTTTCTATAATTTTAACAGAAATATTTTCCACATAAATCTTCAATTCTATCATAAACTATTTCAATTAATTTAGCAATGTTTTACATGTCTACCACTTTACTCCTTAATTTTCCATGAAAACTGTCAATTTTAATGTGTCTATCTGATATATTTTCCATGTAAATCTTTAATTTCATCATAAAGTGTTCTTACTTCCTTTTAAAAAATTAAATAATAATAATAATAATAATAATAATAATAATAAATTTTGAGTAAAAACAAGCCTCACTATGGAGTGTTCCTCATGATGTTGGCGAATTAGTCCTGAGCCAACGACCTGTTGAATATCTTCCATAATTCAAATACTTGGAGAAGATTATGGAAGCAAAACTTAAGTAAATACATACATTGAAAATTATTTTTGACAGTGTTATTTTACACTGTCAAATCTTAGCTGTAACTATTGAAATTAAGCCAATGAGGAACCCGTGACATCTTTTATGTCATTTATTCCCTCAAAATATACTTATGAACAATATTCTATGCAGGATACTGTCTGTGTGAGATGAATGTGATTGGTTTATCTATATGATGCTGTGTGTGAGGTGAATGCGATTGGCTGATCTCCATGATGCTATGTGTATGTGAGGTGAAGGCGATTGGCTGATCTCCATGATCGCTGTGTGTGAGAGGATGTGATTGGCTGATCTCCATGATGCTGTGTATATATGAGGTAAAGGCGATTGGCTGATCTCCATGATCGCTGTGTATATGTGAGGTGAAGGCGATTGGCTGATCTCCATGATAGCTGTGTGTGAGAGGATGTGATTGGTTGATCTACATGATGCTGTGTGTGAGAGGATGTGATTGGTTGATCTACATGATGCTGTGTGTGAGAGGATGTGATTGGTTGATCTACATGATGCTGTGTGTGAGAGGATGTGATTGGTCTCCATGATGCTGTGTGTAGAGGATGTGATTGGCTGGTCTCTGTATGTGTTTGTAAAAAAGTAACACGCAGCACGCCTGCCAACCACAATGTTCTCCACGTGCCCTGGAGACTTTTGGGGGCTCCCTCTGCCTGGAGACAGAGAGGCACAGTGATGAGCAGGACCCCAGTGATCAGAAGTGGATGTCAGGGTCTCCTAGAGAGTAGGAATGGTGGACTCCAGCAATGGCTACAAGAGCCTAGTCTGGGTCCGGGAATCACTTGTACAGTTCCATCTGGTGGCCTTAAACAATGGCAGGGGACCAGGGAATAAATACATCAGTCAGATGAGACTCCGGGTCATGAGGTTTGGCCTCCACTGACTTTGGGCCTCTTTCCACAAAGACGGCACACAGAAATCTGAAAAGGAAGAGGACAATCCACACGGCACCCAAAGGGAAAGCTTTCTTCGACGTCTCCATCAAGGCCACGAGACTCCAGAGCTCTCAGATGCAGTGTGCAGAAGGCTTCGGGCCGCGTCTCAGCGTAGAGGGGTACGCTGGCTGAAGTCCCCTTCGCTCCACCCAAACTTTGTGGAAGCAACACATCCATAAAGCACAGCTGATTTACCTCCCCCCTGAGAAAACTCCCTGCGAACTCTGTGTCCCTCCAAACCATTTCTTTATTCTCAATATCTCCAAAAAAAAAAAAAAAACAAAACAAAAAAAACAAAAACAAAACAAAACAAAAAAAAACAAAAAAAACAAAAAAAAAAACTAGGGCTCCTAGCCAGCCCCAGTAAACATTAGCTGACGAAATAAAAGTGCCATATTCGTTCATCCCTTAGGTCAAGGTGGCAGTGGAAGGTCTGACGCGTGCCATAAGAGTTAATAAACCCAATTGCCTGTCCCTCTAGGAGGCCTGGCTTTAAATTCAGGTTACATCATGAGTGGGGTTGGTGGCACTGTCTGTCTCCTGGGAATAGTTGTTTGGTTTGTGAAGACTTGACATATTCAGTATAATTAGTATTCATTACTGTGGTCAAAGCCCCAGAAAGCTGGAATTTCTATGCACTACAGCCAACCTTCTTTCCTTTCCTCTCCCTTCTCCTTCTCTTTCTCCTTCTCCTTCTCTTTCTCCTCCTTCTCCTTCTCCTTCTCCTCCTCCTCCTCCTTCCCCTCCTTCTCCTCCTCCTCCTCCTCCTCCTCCTCCTCCTCCTCCTCCTCCTCCTCCTTCTCTCTCTGCTTTTATTTCTTTCTTGAGGACTGTGCAGGCTGAAGGCCCGAGTGGATTTACTCCAGATGTCCTGGGTTCTCCGCACAGAATCAACTGAACGCAGGTCTCAGCCATTGCTGTTGAGTGTCACCTAGCCAGCACCCAGCTCCCGCACAGGACCACCGATTGCACAGGGTGGGTTTCACATAAAGAGTTTTCTGGCTGAGGCCCGCGGCTGAACAGGGTTCTGAGCATTTAACAGAGTGTCTGCTTCAGGGCGTGAGCACACATACAAACAGAAGCGCTTGCTCACGACACAGAAAATGTCCTCTCGTCTCAAGCATAACAGAGCCTCTCTTGTGTCTTAAACCTGCTTAATTCCCACTTTAGGGGGCCTGTGACAGGCTTCTTCGAGAGGAAGCTGCCAAAACCATCACTATATTTAGCTGTTTATCACACATCAGCTCAAGGTGGTGTGCGCTGGTAGACATGCCACAAAGCAGAGACGATGGGAGCTCGTGAGCGCGGGGGGTGGGGTGGAGAGTGGGGGCTGGCGGGGGCAGAGAGCTTTAAGAAGATTCAGAACAGGGAAAAAAAACTGTGATTCCAGTTGTGTTGTTTCTAAGTCGAAATAAATAAATGAATGAGTAACTACCAGGCTTCTACACAGAATAGTGCAAGTCAATTTTAAAGTTAAAACCGACAATGAAGAGGTAACAGCAGATTCCGCGGCTCTGAAACAAAATGAGGGCAGTCTT